>NQII01004953.1:65999-147031 GCA_002778355.1 Clitarchus hookeri | reverse complement strand
TCGTTGTGACGTCGGAGGGAACGCTCCCTGGTCGCGTCAGTTCGTAGGAGAGAGCGCTCTCTCGTGCTCTCGCTCTCGCGACCATATCGTTGTGACGTCGGAGGGAACGCTCCCTGGTCGTTCGTCGGAGAGAGCTTTATCTCGTGCTCTCGCTCTCGCGGCCACGTCGTTGTGACGTCGGAGGGAACGCTTTCTCGTGCTCTCGCTCTCGCGACCACGTCGTTGTAACGTTGGAGGGAACGCTCCCTGGTCGTGCCAATTCCTCGGAGAGAGCGCTCTCTCGTGCTCTCGCTCTCGCGGCCACGTCGTTGTGACGTCGGAGAGAACGCTCCCTGGTCGTGTCAGTTCGTAGGAGAGAGCGCGAAAGTGCGAGAGCACAGAGAGAGCACGAAGTTGTATACTCGCTGGCGCTTTCTCACACTCTTCGACCACGCGCCATATTTGTTTATATTATTTAAGTGTTAGAATATGGTTAAAGTAGCTTTCTGGGCAAAAAACCACGTCGCATTTTATCTGTAAGTGAATAATTGAAACTGTTTTAGACAGCCAAATGACTTACGTAGCACATATTTATAAAATATAAATAAGGTATTCTTACAAAGTCTCGTATAATTGTCACTTTGTTGCAACATTATGGTAACATATATAACAATAATAGTAGTATTTTATGCGCTTACTATTATTCCGGCTAGTGGTGTTATCATTTATGGATTTTTTTAGAACGTACATCGATTATTTACAATAACTATGACCGTGATTTTAGCTTAACGTGATTTCTTACTTGTTGGCATCAGCTGTCTACTTGACGTTGGGACTAGAGAGTGGTTGTCTCAATTTCACATAGCGAGAGCGCGAGAGAGCGCGAAGCAGTGCTCTTGCCAGGTTGTGTGAACGAGTGCTCTCTTGAAAGAGTTTTTTTTAGATTGTAACACGGCTTTAGTGAGTGCCTGAATCCTAAGTAAGGGAAATCCGCTCCTAGAATAATGTTTCTAGTTTAATCAGTTTGGGTTATGAGTTGATAAAATAGTCAGTCAGGTCACTGTTATACAGATTACTACATACCTTATATTATTCGAATCTTGTCTACCAAACTGCAATTACCCTATTATACGGGGCCTTGAAAGATGCAACAATTATTGACCGGTTTTACACAATAGACCGATATGTCAAGCAATGTTCACACGATGGAATTCCATACTGTTATTGGAAGCCATGGAGAACTTTTTCCATGAGTTTACCTACATATTTGGTTGGGAAACTTTATTAACAAAGTAACCGTTAATGACTTATGCAATCTTTATAAAGTCACGAACTTCAAATTGGAAAATCGCGTTTCTACACTCATCTCTTTGCAAACACAATTCTCCATTTTAAACATAGCTATATTACTCAAATATGTTTGTACATCTTGTATAACTACCCCAGCTCCAGAGTATCTAAATAAATAACACCCCAAGAAAAAAGTTAGCAAATNGTTTGTACATCTTGTATAACTACCCCAGCTCCAGAGTATCTAAATAAATAACACCCCAAGAAAAAAGTTAGCAAATTTACCACACCACTGCATATAGTGTATTCGCAGTATCTCCAACCTTTTTAAATCAAACCTTTGAAAAATTATCCCATATATGACGTNCACTGCATATAGTGTATTCGCAGTATCTCCAACCTTTTTAAATCAAACCTTTGAAAAATTATCCCATATATGACGTAATTGCTTGTATCCTATACAGAATGAACCACTTAAAACTTGCACCGCAAATATTTCGGAAATGAGAGGCGCTATTGATGTGCTGGTTTCACAGAATTGAAGTTTAGAAAAGGGCTTACAATTGTAGCTCAGACACACATTTTCATACTTATAATATGTTTTTCTTGAACAAAGTTACGTATTTAAAATTGAACAATGGCTATTTACACTCCATGGAAGAGACGACGTTCCACCTTATGAAGCAATGGGGATTAATTTCTGACCAATAGCGCATGTTTCTGATGTTAACTTGGCCACGATGTTTAAATGTTGCTTCATCGCTAAACAAGGCACATGACAAATTTGGTGTATTATATCTTAATGCACATGTAAAAAAGTTGACACGATTCTCAAAATCGTTTCCGTGGATCATCTTGGTGGAGAGAGACATGAAACAGATGGAACTTATGACGGCGTAGAATGCGTAGTTCACTTGCCTGACTCATGTCACTCCTGCTTGCAATTTCACGGCAGCTAACTTGAGGGTTTACAGCAACAGCAGTTNGCGGGTTTACAGCAACAACAGTTAAAACATTAATATCGCCCTATTATCTGGCCACTCGTTTGTTTCTGTTACGTTTTCGAGGTGTTATACTTCCGGTTTCCCGTAATTGGTCAAAGAGGTTCGCAAATAATTGTCGAGATTGTCGACGTCTTTTGGGATATCGTTCAGCGTACACACTACAAGAATAAACAATTCTTCCTACATTCGCCATACACCATGAGCATGCCGGCTTCTTCGGCATTAGTAAATACCATCTTCCAGTACGCCCTAGTCTAGGCTGTGTGAACTATCATCAAGTACTTACTGACGAGGAGGTCCCAACGCAATCTGTTTAACGGAAACAGAATCGAAACACGCATACAAACACCGTAGTTTCGTAACTAAGCAGTTAAATGAAGCAGACAACTGTCGGTATTTCTAAAGCGCCATGTTACGATAGGTTGTGAACTGCTTGCATTAGAATCCTGCAAACACACCATTGACATTATAATTTCCTATAGTTTTATTTTCGTGATGTGAATAGGCATTGTACCTGTGTCTGTGCTGCAATTCATGAGCCCTTCTTTAAACTTCAATTCTGTGAAACCAGCACATCGATAGCACATTTCATTTAAGAAATATACGCGGTGCAAGTTTTAGGCGATTCATACTGTATATGTCGTGTATCATAAGTGCTTTATACTTTCGTTAACATAAAAGTATCTTAATTTTAGTTCAATTGAACTTTTACTTATTTTTAATGTATAAATTATAACATTTCGTTTATAAATAACATAAATAGAACAGGGAGAAAATATGTGTGTTGGGAATTGAACCCGGTTCGCCTTGGTGGGAGGCGAGTAGTGTGAATGCAACTAACCAGAAATGGTACGAGCAGTGTTTTCGAAAGTGTACGATGAACGACGAAGCGAACAGCTGTGTGGCAAGTCGCGTACACACTGCGAGGTGTCGGAACGGAGCTAGGCGGACGGCCGGAGCAGGACCGGATGGGCGCAGGTATTGATTCGAACACACGATAGGTCGCCGCAACCTCGCGAGCGCAGGTGTGACCAGGAACTGGGCGGTACAAGGAAGGAGGAATCGCGTTCGTTGCAACTATAGTCTGTCCACGATATCTCCACACTTTCTGAATGGAGCATTTGAGTGAGTGAGAGGGAGGGGAGATTTGGGCGGCTCTAAACTTCGAGGTCTTGAGAGCCGATGAGGGTTAAACGAGGTAAGTATGGAGCAGCACCGAAATGAAAGGACGGAGGGAAACTGGAGATCTCCGAGAAAACCCGCCGACCAGCAACATCTCCCGGTAAGATTCCCACATTCGAAAAACCGGGAGTGACCCCGCCGGGATTCGAACCAGGTTTGCCTAGGTAGGAGGCGAGTGGTCTAACCACCACACCACTGCGGCCCCTTAACCCACAATAACCTCGCTCCTACTAACATGTATGGCTTGAACTTAATTCAAACCAATATCAATGTCTGTAACATAAATTCATAAAACTGTAGCACTGCGTTTTTCACATGGTGAGTCTTGGAAATAATATTAATTAACGCTATTCAAATTTCTCATTGTTTTCCGCGAGGCACATTCACCCGATCCATTTATAATTGTGTAGTTCTGGCGTTCCGCAGAGTCTTCGACGTTGTACGCATGTCTCTCGTACGGTATCACGCAACAACTTGTACACGCATTTTGATTATAAGGTGGCATTCCCTCGTTCTAGTGTCACCTCGAAAATAAATTTAGTGTGGAAGCCTATTAAGGGCAGGGCCCCTATGAAGGAGGGGTCGGCAACATTTAGAATTATTAAATTTTTGTGTTTGGTTTGTGCCCCGCTGTAATTTTATCGAGGCCTCGCACTAGAAACAGCCGTGCCCGACCTCGATATCTGTTGCTATTTTGTTGTTTGGTGTAGGCCACAGAATAAATAGGGAAACTGAATCTTTTCGGTCTTAAATTCTTTCTACTTATTAAATATGGTGGCTGATGAAGTAAGCTGATTGAGTAGTGGCATCAAAGTACTCATTTCACAATTGTACGAGGCGCGAGGAGAGTATAAAACTCTGATAGACATGAACATTGTTTACAGGCTGTTTACGGTAAACAGGACACTTCTGAAAGCCCTGTTTGAGATCTACTTCTATGCACTTGTCTACCATATGAAAAATTAACATTGCCATGGGTCTGATCACTTTAGCCATGCACCGGTCAAATGAAACTGTGGAATTATTAGAAAAGAAATACGCTGTTTTGCCAATTTGTTAATTCTTACTCTTCTATGCATTAAAAGAAAAGGAATCCAAATAAATAAATCACGTCACTAGTATTCAAAAAAGTTTACCTAACACTTTTAATTCAATGCTAAGACATGGAACAACTTTCCCTCCGTCGTTACCAACTTTACTGAACGCTTATTGTACCTCTTAAGGTGGCGGCATTGGCATTATTCAAAGGCTGATTTCGAAAGTGCTCAATTTACCGTGAACAATCTATATGCGAATATCGCTGTCGGATTACTTTACATTGTTTACATATTGTCATGTCATAAATGATTGCAAATGATGTGCATACAAGTAAAATAAGCGTCCAATAATTGAGTAATTGAGCTCCGTAAGACCATTAAATGTTAAGATAAACGCGATGTGCTCTTGCCATTCAGTTTTTGTAAACTCACGATTTTTCCATTTGTATGTTGACATTTTAATTACAAATATATACGAATATGATGAAAACCAATATTGATAATAACCGTTACCCAAGATAAAATGTATTACCAACATTCCTTATACATAGAAAATGCAAGAACAAAATATAATTTCACGAATATGGTAGGAAATGTTATTAAGTTCTCTGACATCACGAACAAATTATGATCAAATATTCATCTTCTTTTTACGCAATAAAATATATTTTTTTTACTTATTGGATTGTGCATATAACTTGAAATAACCCTTAAAATTAAGAAAATTCAACTAAATACAAAAATTTTATCTTTCGCAACAAATATTTTTCTCTTTTTTGAAGAAGATCTGGGCATTGACACAAAATTCATAGCACTTTTAATCTCCAATAGCCTCAGATATTATTAAAGATCTGTAAGAAAAAATGTCTGATGGATCAAAGCATGTGAAATTTGTTGCATCGGGACACACTTGCTTCCAAAAATCTAGACAGATTGTATAGATTGCATTCGAAATTAAATTTGTGATTCGGCTTCAGAGTTTTTCCTAAAAGAGAAAAAATTGTTGTAGTTCTTTTCCTTAACATAAAAATAGAAGGCTAGTAATATTTATGCCTGTTTCATTTATACGTAATTTTGTGCAAATTCTTAGAAATATGTCAAATCATTCAAACAAATCTCAATTCTGCTATAAAACAAAATTTCAAGTAATTATAGTTTTGCAAAAAGTGGAGCAACTTGCACATATTTGATCAATTTTATACTTAGGAAACACTCATGAAATTAAGAGGGTATTTCTCATGACTTTGTACAGCTCGCGAATTTCCGACGATTTATTGTACCAGATCAAGTGTAAGTTTGGCGTCACGTACGCGGGAACAGCGCTTAATTATCCGTTCGCTCTGCGAGTCGAAATATTGCTATTTTCCTTATTATATAAAGCTGAAAAGCGGAAGTCAGAACATGGAACCTCGAGATAGGAGCCAATGGCGTTTGAAATACGACAAGCGGAGATCTCCGTAAGCACCCCGTAAAATATGGACGTCAGCCAATAGATCAAATGAAATATATTTACTGCTCCAGTGACTTGTTTTCCCAGATACTTGTGATTAATGTTTGAAAACTTGGCAACATGGGCGTCGTAAATTTAGAATTCAAAACACCCCGTGGAACGAGCTCGTAAATCCCAACTAGTGGGGAAAAACAGAAATTCAGTCAGTGCTCGAAAGTAACAACCATCTCCGCAACTTTTTTTTTTATGCGTTGGTACTGCCAGCTGTATGCTTGCGGTGGCAGATTGAGTGGCGACAAACTTTGTACTTTGGCGAGTGCATGTTCGCCTAATTTTGTGTAGTAAATTTGGTCTTTCGTCTCGAGTATATTTACAATTTTTCGGTTATTATTATTTACCTAGTAACCTACAGGCAATAAAAATATTCTAAAATAATCAATACTACAGATATTTGTCATTAAATTTTTCACTTTTTTCTTTTCGATAATTTCATTACACTTTTCTTGTTATACGGCATTTCACATAAACAGACTACATTATGACAGACAATGTGACCAACGTACGTAATACGTAAACAGTAAATGCTCTCGTTTGCAAAGTATTGAATCAGCTGATAAGTTGTTGCGGGATGTACGTTGTTATGTTGGCGGTATTGACGGTGATTACGGAAGAAAATAGTACTCAGAACTAAAAGTTATAATTCAAAACTTATAGTTACAATAATTATGATTTAAATTATGGTTTTAAAATGATACACAGTTTTTTTTTTGGCATTTAGCGAATTGGTTTAAAAATATGTTTAGCAATTACGTCGGAGCATCTGGACAGTAACGGTCAGTGAAACGTCTCCAGCTCTGTGAACGCCATTGTGCATGTGACCTTTTCCCCTCACATTTATGCGCGTACCGTACTGGTGTTATAGGAATATTTCATCTGTAGTTAATGATTTTCGTGTCTACTTTCATTAAACATAGTTGGTTGTGGGGTATCGTTTTAGCGCGTTTTTGTTTGCGCCAAATGTAATATTGTCGACACGTGTATGGCTTGGTCCGCCATTTTTGGCATCGTCATGAAGGGCCATTGTTTATTTTCGTTCCGCAGTTTATTAGTTTCGGGAAACTGGTGAAGTGTCGTATTTACCGAATGATTCTGAAAATTATTTCGTATCAGTGGCAGACAAACGTGTCCAAGGATTGCCATAGAACATGTGTTCGGGAGTTGAAAATAGGAATTACGAACCGTGAGTAAGTGTATTTGGCAAATAATGTATTTCTAAACGGTTATTAGAATGTTTGAATTGCACGTTGCCTAGAAAACCCCTATCCCAACGCTGTTTTGTAGTGTAAGAATTACACGGTTATCACATGGACAATCCAACGAGTGTAAAGTTAACTTCACCAAAAATATTTACGTACATACGGAATGTGTTTATTATTTACATCGGTACGAAACACACATTTATCTCGTTTTCTTCTTTCGACAAGGTTAAAACTTTACAAGTTATAATAATTTGAATGTTACGTCCGCACGAACAAACTTTTCCATTGGTGCATTGTAATTCAAAATTATACAGTCTCGTAAGAAGAGCTGCAAAACAATGCCGTCTCATGAAAGACGTCAAACTAAAGTCTTTTCCAACCCTATCCACCCACAATAATATAAACAAAGCCCCAGCAGTATAACTTTACCTTAACCAAAATAAAGTAGGTTGCAATGATAACCTACATTGAACATATAATTTATTTACACACATTGTTTTTTTTTTTTCATAGACAGAACAATTGTGGTGGAAGGGATACATTGTAGCCACGGTACATTTCTAGAACTGTCAAAATGTTGTGAACTTATATGAAATGGAGAATATTTAGAGCCACCTGTTTTTCGCGGAACAAAATCCACGTGGAGGCTAGACTTCGGTTTCCTAAGTGCAGTATTGCAGTTCTCATTTGACTATTGACCGGTGGTCTTCGTGCGAGGAGAGTCTGTAACACGAGCGAGCCAATCAGAGTTAAGTTTCTCCGATACCGACCGTTCGTGTCTCGCGGGCAGAAAGATAAGACACGCAACAATTCAAATGATCCAATCACGAAAGTGGCTCTGAACTAAAGTGCGTTGGAACACAACTTATCCTGAAATATTTTCGCGAAAAACAGGCGCCCCCAAGAATATTTAAGGTCTCCGCCTGCCTGACTTACTAAAAAATAATTGTTTAAAATCACCTCTAAAGAATTTTTGGAGTACTCACTAGTCAAATACACAGTAATTTTATGAACATAATAAATTTAATTAGTAGGGTGAATTACGCCAAAATATTATTTTAGACACATATTTTCCCACATAACGTCAAATCCCCGTGCTCATATTTGAAACAGATATATCCCTAATGAATTATTACAAGTATATATTTGTAATTTGTTTTCATATGAGAAAATAACCCTTGTTCAGAATACTCGGAAATACAGCTTTCGAAGGCATCTTGTGTATTACATATACTGAATTAAAACATCTGAGCACATAAGAAAAAATATCTGAATTATTCAGACTGAAATGTCTGTAAACATACTGAGAAAAATATATCTGTCTCGTTAATGAACGTATATTAGGGGGAAAAAAAAACCGCTAAACGATTAATTAACGTTTACCGATTCCTAAAATTCACGAAGGCATGCTTTATATTCATATAAAGTAGAAAATTGAAGTGTTCGCTACAACGAAATTTACATACTCTACAAGGATATTCCTTTCAGTTTACATAAGCAGTAAGGCGACTACCCTCAGCTTTACTAAGTACTTCGCACTGACAATAAAGACTGTTCACGGTAAAATTAGCACTTTTGAAAACCCTGCTTAAAATCTTGTATGCACATTCCGTATACTTCCGTCATTGGTAGAATGAACACTGATGTGGGCCTGCTCACTGTATTCAAGCGTCGGCCAAGTAAAACTGTGACACTATTAAAAAAGTAAATATTTTACAATTTAACTCATTCTTACACGTATGCGCATTAAAAATACAGAAAGCAAAAACAAATAATTTCATTAATATCAACTGTTTTCCTAACTCTTGAAATTCAACGCTAAGACATGAAACTACTTTCTCTCCGACGTTACCAACTTTACACTGCGCATGCCATTTAGGGCCAGATAAAATAGATGTAGGTAGGGACAGTGACAATTTTTAAAGGTTGATTTCAAAAGCGCTCACTTTACTGTGAACAACCTTTGGTAATACAGGCACTGGCCGATTCCATCCCTATTCCTTAATGTCTAGTGTTCTCTTGCTTAGGGCATGTCGCCTTTCAGGGGCACTTAAAACACTTAATTAAAAGCGCTGTAGGGACAACACTGGTAACACTATAGCTGCACGTATACAGTGGCCCAGTCGTGGTCACATCCCACTATTCTGGAGCCCTGCTCAAGTTCTACTTTCGGATTACGTATCCTTCCGCCGCATGTAAACCAAACTCCAACAAAAAAAACCCAACGTATCGTATTCGTGTCACTGGACAGACAATAAAAAATTAATACAGTATTTATACGCACAACAATGCAATGTATTTCGGAAATTGCATTCTTGGAAACACAGATGTAACTATAAGACACGCGCAGGAATGCATGTAGGAAGAACTTTTACTGCGAAAATGTGAATGTATGCAAGACATCACACATCACAGTAATAAAAGAAAATTGGTGGGAATTATGCGTACACTGTAACGTTTTTTTTGTAACTTTCTCCGAGAAAGTTATTGTAAATTTCAAAATTTGTAAAACATGTAGTACTATCCTTTTTAAGATGTTTTATTTGTAACGTTACAAGAGCCGCATACATATATACGTAGACATTTTAGTAATGGACACTTATTAATTTAAGTCGCGAAGTCAAAGATACAAACTATTACATTCTGTGGAAATTATTTCACTTAAAACATGCGAATGTGTTTACGAATTGCGTGATATTAAATAATAATTATTGAATTGGTCTATTTTTCTAACGTTAATTTGAGTGTAAAAACTCAATTCCTTTTATTTTACGTTTCTAGGAAAGGTAAGCTCATGCTATCACATTAGTATGTGTATTTCTTCTGCCCAATCATTTTTGTAACCAAACCGAACATACTTAAAAATAATTATTTGTTGATTTGCAATGCCAGTAACTGTCATAAAGACGCAAAGTTCACAAAACAATATATCCTACACTACTGTTGTAAAACTCCGGACGTGATACTTTTCATAGGCTGGTTAAAAAAAAACTCTTTTTACCGAGAACAGCATTTAATTAAAAACATTCTCTTTGAAAAGGTACAGAGAGATAAGTTTTGTATTTGAAGTTTAATGGGAATGGTGAGTTAATGTTAATATGTTGGTATGATTGGACTGTGTCCATCGCCGACCATGAGACAAAATAAAATAAAAATCGCACATTCACAGAACTAAGCAAGGCAAAAAACGAAATAACCTTATACAACACCACAAATATTTATTTTCTATTGATATAAAAAACGGCTGTTCCTAATTATTTGTCTGTGTTGTTGTAAAAGGTTTCTTTCGTTTTTTTTTTTTGCCGAGTTCTGTGTGTGTGCAATTTTTATTTTATTCATTCTCACGGTCGGCGATGGAAACAGTCCAATCATACCAACATAGTAAGATAAGGTTTGATTACGTGCAGGCTACGCGTGCCGAGGCGGGAGATGATATGTGCGCGGTGTGTGTTGGCAGGGGCATGAGTCGCTTGGAGGCGGTTCTACTGCTGGGGGCGGCACTGGTGGCGGTGGGGGCGGTGCCCGCCTCCCTCATGGAGGACACCAAGCAGGCGCAACTGCACTCTAGTGGCAAGGGTGAGTACTACATGCACGCGGCACGAGCGTTTATTTTCAATATACCTACATAGGCATTACGTATTTTTTTAAAAAACACATTATTTTAAAAATTCTTTGCAAACAGGCTATACATGTTATGGAAACATCTCCGCTGTAGGGAACTTCTCCTAAAAAAATCCGCGAAGAATAAATTTTGCTTGAAACGCTTGTCTTTAAAATTATCGTACTGAGGTGATACTCCCTTGGCATGCGATTTCCTATTTAAATTTCGCAGCTGCCAGCCGGTAGGCAGTGTCCTTAAGTGTCTCTATTAAAAAAAAAAAGAAACATATTTGTGCCAAATATTTTGAACCTTGAACATTACCCGCAATGTGATTTACAGTAAAATAAGAGAGAAATTCCATAAAACCTACATAATCACGTTTCAAAGTAATAATTTTACTTTTTTTTTTAGTAACTGACAGGTAAACTATTATAAACTAAACGATTTACAACTAAAACAAAGGAAAATGAAATGAACTCAGTGTCTTATTGAGTTTTAACTCATGCATAGCAATAATTGTTCTTTTCAAAAACTCAGAAGCAGACATGCAAAAAACAATCTGTGTGATTACATACATACTATGAAGTAGATCGGAAATACATTCAAGTAAATTATGTTACGTTTATACAAGTCATTTGGTTTTATATTGTCTGTGCGTGCTGATAACTGCATAGTTGTGATTTTGACTTGATATTAAGTAAATGTTTTTTTTTTGGAAGGGTGATCGCATTTAACATGCAGAGGGGCTGGCAAAACACCAATGAAAACATCCCTCAGCACAGGTAGCGGGATTAAAACCCAACACTTTTCGAATGCGAGGGGCATGCCAAGGTATAACCAGATATGATCGGTCTTATTATTTCCAAAATACCATTTCATGAGCATTGTACGAGGTGTAGCTATTAAATAACGGGACGGGCGATAAAACCGTGTTTGATGCCAAAAATATTAATACGTTAACTTGATATCTTTCAACCTACTACCCTTTCCAGTCTTCACAGTGTACCTTCAATTGTTCAAAGCATCGTTTTCCTTCTCACCTCTCCGACAAACTGAAAATGCATTCTTTTCAATACTCTTCTTACTCAGGGTGGCATTCCATAACGTTAACCTGCGATTAAACGTTTCTCTTTGGCTGTCTCCAAAAAACCTTGAGTAAACGTGATACTCGCTGTTGGCAGTGTCCCAAAACTGCAGAGCAAATACTGTGAGCATCTTCCCAGAGTAACACTTTTACACACACTATTTCAGTGAGTAACGAAGGGAATAGTAGGAAATAGCCAAGTTGGGCGAAAGGGAGTAGGGCGGTGAAGCCGGAGAAGGCCACCGCCATCTTGGAATTTCCCTTTTACCCTTAAAATTCCCCTTTTCCCTCAAAATTTCCCCTTTCTCCCTCGAAACTCCCCCTTTCCTCTCCAAAATGTATAAGCCGCTCATGTGCAGAAAATATGGCCCCTAAAAGCTCAAAAAGATAATTTAATCCAATTCGGGGATAGAGCAGTGGCGGCCATATTATTTTTATAGGCATAGCGTATGCCAAATCGATACACAGGGTCCAGAGTCAGACCTGACTCTCAGCCATCTTGGTTCTGTCAGCCATATTGGCTAACAATTTTGGATACAGGTGACTGTGGCCTTGACTTTTCAATGACCATAAACTTAAAATTACCATGAATGACTTTAAATGACCATAAACTTAAAAATTAAAAAATCGAAATAAATTTAAATTAAGGAAAAAATTACACTGATGTAACCCCACTGCCATATTGGATCAGGGTGACTTTGATCTTGACCCAAGACGTTGACCTTGGATGACCTTTTGACCTTAAGCCCAAAAGTTACACAATTCTTAAAAAATAAAAAAAAATAAACTTCCAAAAATGTATAAAAAATTTTGTAAAAAAATTAAAAAAGTTGATTAAAAATTTACATTTCTGGAGGTTCCCTCAGCAAAACGTACAGCAGACGACTGACCCTCGCCAATGTTTCTCATAGGTTAATTAGTTGGTTCCCCTCCACTCCCTCCATCCATGTTTCTCATTGGATGATTACTTGTGTTCGCTTCACCACCCCCCCCATCTTAGTGCTTTTATTGGTTGATTACTCGAGCTCACTCGACCCGCCACCAATGAATCTCGTGGTCTTAACACTCCCCTCCTCTACCACCTCAATCATGCTCATTATGTTGAATGCACTCCACCTACCATATTCGTTTTATTTGTTTGTCATTTGTTTACTTTTTCATCACCTAGGTGATGCTGGTGTACTAATTATCGACTTCACTGCCAGATGGGGTATCGTTTTAGCCCCCATTTTGGTTGTTGTCGACCTTGACCTTGACCCCAATCACACTGAACTCCAAAAATTGAAAAGAAAATCACAGTCCATACAATTGTCCATTACTAGTTGGTCACAANGACTCCACCCAATACTAACTCCACCCAAGACTGGTTCCTGGCGAGACTGACTGAGCCCAAGATTAGCTCCTGACGACCCCAGTTCCTGCAGAACTGCCGTACCACCCACCTACACAAGCAATGTGGACAATCTCGAAAAAAAGTCTCTAATGAGAGTCTCGTAGCTAACCTCTTCGCACAACATTTTCTCAAAACATTTTTAACACAGCTTACCATACCAATGGGTCACACTATCTTTGACAAGCCAACTTACCAGGCCAACCAACTAGTTGCGAAACATTCTGAAAAATCATTCCCTTCATTTCATTGGTTCGACATATACGGATTGAACCACAGCCCTCCTCCAGCACATGTGCACATACATTTTTTCTATAACGACTCTCGCAATCGATTGTTTGCACCACTGAATTAATAAGTCTTTTAGAGAAACAAAAGTTACTGTATAATAAATTAAACACACATTACTTTGTATACCAATTTTTTATTAATTTACTTATTGTATACATTATATCATTCTAATTATTTTTTACATTTGATCTTTACATTTTTACAGATGTTTGCAGATCAAGGATCACTCAATAAACTATTTAATATGATTATATTTTAATTTTCACAATAAATGCCAGGTTTACGGACTGCTCAATTTTTTACGCTAGCTATGATCCCGGCTATATGACACAACGACTTTCTCTTTCATCAAAACCCAGAGGCAAACTGAACTACACAAAAGAGAAGACGAGTGTTGTTTACTCCGGAAACAACAATGACATGTACTCTACGCCCGCTATATATATTTTTATATTTTATATTTATATATAACATACATAATATTTATTATATATGTATAGGAGGGATGTGTAAAGGGCATAAATCATATTAAAGCCACATATAACTTATTACCTTCATATCGCCCACCAAAGATATATATATATATATATATATAAATATGCGTATGCGTGCGTGTGTGTGTGCTCTCAATACTCTCTAGAATTTTACACAGCGTCTTAACTATACTTGAGGCAAAATGCATAATTTGGGCACCACCTATATTTTCCACCTATATATTTAATGCCTACTATCCCAAATGAGAGTGTTTTAAAAAGTACTCACTTTACCATGTATAGCCTATAGCAGGCGGGAGCATGTGCGTTTTGCGCTCGCCTGGTAGAAGGTTATTTTCGGTGTCCTGGCCAGTCGCCCCACTGCCGGAGGCCATTGTCCAGGTTGATTGCACGTCTGCAGCGGACAGGGCGCACCGCGTCTTCTGTTCTCCTCACCCTACATCGGTACACGTTCCTGCTCTACAGAAACAATTCTGGCAACCGGAGTGCTTCGAAAACTAATTACTCTGTATTCAAGCGAGTCTGAATGCTTCAAAAGCTGCATTTTTATTTCAGCACTTCGAGTGCTGCCGAAGTGTAATTGCTTCGCCTGAATTTAATTGAACTGTTGCCGAGTTATCCGCTACATTACATCTGCGTTATTTGAAGAAACGGGCGAAGAAATATTACGTTCTGCGTCAGCAGTTTTCACAAGGTTCTCTGCAACAAAATATTACTTCAGCATCACTCAAAGTAAAATGAGCGAGCGAGTGAAGAGATTTGGGAGGCTCTTACTACCGAGGACTCGAGAGCCGACACTCAAAGTAAAATTACTGAGATAAAAATTTCGGGTTGCATATTACTTTAAGCATGAATGGACATATTATTGGAGCACTGTCAACTCGGCGTTGTAGTGGCAAAGAGTCGGTGAGAAGTGAACGTTGTACGGTTTAGTAAGCTTGACCGGTGTTGTGTGAACGGATAGCACTGTTGGTACATGACCCAATACATGAATGGCACCAGTATTACCGACTAATTTACGGGACAACCATATTTCATCACCCAATTCCCGTTTCACTTCCGTGAAAACAAAACAGGAGCTTGAGCAATGGAAACAATCGCAGTCTGATTTATAACACTTTCGTGGAGAGCAAAAGTCTTTCAACATATAATATCATGAACATCGATTTGATTTACGTAAGAAACAGGAGCACCTGGACTGTTGTGAGCACGATGGGCAAAAAAACATTTCCGAAAGTCCACTACCAGGATTACTTGTCATAACCTGTATACCAAATCTATACAGCAAAGAAAGTAAAACATAACTTTCTTGACTTTGCGAAACTTGTTAAAAAACACATCATCACATCACAACTGAAACCTCCAATGTTCCGGAAAATGGTCGGTGCTACTGCTGATATTCATGTGTTGGGTCATGTTCAGCTTGTATATAGTGTACAAGTAAGAATACATTTATTAAGTGTTACTTTACTATACTTATTCATTCCACACCAACGTTCCCTTGAACACAAACGAAAATGGTTTTATCAGATGAGAGTTGTTGCGTCACCCGGCTGATCTGAGTTGGGATAATTCACGTTTTGGAAACGTGGCGGACGTTGCCAGAGGCTGGTGGGTTTTATCGGCGTCCTCCCGCTTTCCCCACTACAGCATTCCGTGTTCACTCCACGTCGAATCACTTTATACATTCTACGTGCTTGACGGAAAGCAGAGGCGAGTCCCTCAATTTTGGCTACACCAAGCGTCCATCAGCCACTTGTCTTTCCATTCATTATGATCCTGCCTCGGCGAGATTCAGACCAAGCATTATCCGTGTCTACAGTCTACAACTCTCCCACCACATATTATTCTTGCCCACCTCACATTTCCCCCATTGTAGCTTGGTCAGTGCAGCAACTACGTCTCTTCCAGCCAATTACGCAGCTCGGACCCATTACCCCTCCAGAGAGGTGGGATAACTCGACAGCCAATCACAACACACCATATCTAAGGGGAGGGACAAGGGAGCGCGCCAGATTCCTAGGTTAAGAAATGTATTTATCGTGTGGTCCACCTTCCCCACCCCCGTTGACATGTTAATCAAAATGAATTCATGCTGAACTTGTTCTCCAATGATCCAGTAAGTCCGGAGGTTCCTGCAACATTATATTTCTTTGCAGACTGTTCACAGTAAACGGAGCACTTTTGAAAACCCTGCTTAAGATCTACTATTATTCGCATTATGTATTCTTCCACCATATGCACTATTAACATTGCCACGAGTCTGATAACTTCATTCATGCTTCGGCCAGGTATACTTATGAAATTACTAGAAAAATTGACATTTTACACATTTGCGAATTCTTGTATACTTACATGTATTAAAAAAACAGAAAACGCAAGTACTCATTTCAGTATTAATAAAAGTTTACCTAACACTTTCGATTTTAAAGTTAACACAGGAAAGTACTTTCCTTCTGTCGCTGCCAACTTCATTGGGCGCGTACCAGTCAGTGTTCCTGTAACATATGTGTAGATTGATTTTAAAAGTGCTCAGTTAACCATGAACAGCCCACCGTGCGCGCTGCTCTGGCGGAGACTGTGCGAACTAATTGCAGGACGATAGGAATAGTGACCACGCGACGCCAGCTGTCACGTCAAAACGACCAGTAGAATATATGGCCCATAAAAACAGGAAGGCAACGCAAATTACTGTATTATTGGGTGCACAAATACTTACGGAAACACAACCCCCGATGTACTTTTCTATTCATTTCGAACACGGAAAACAGAGGAGGAGCGACGTAAGTTGTGGATCCAGGCGGTGCACAGATAGGGGTAAGTAACGCTACACGGCTTATAAATGTAATGTACACTTAGGTAGGATGTAGGAAACACTTTCAATGCACTTTTGTTTTTACTTTGCTGTAAGGTGACAAACATGTTTTTTATTAATGACGTCCCAGTGAAGTATATTTAACATCGTAAACATTAGTAGGTTTAATAAGGTTACATATTAGGCTGTATAGTTCATTGCCGAAATTCAGTGAAAAAAAAGATAATAACAATTACATTTATTTGATGATAAAATATATATTTATTGGAAGGTATTAATATAGGGTAATTAAGTGAATAATTGATTTTCAATCCTGTTGGATCAACTTGGTAACCAATAGCCGCTTCAGGAATATGCAGCAGACATTTTATTGGAAACAGAGGGTCAGGGCATCCCCAGCATCCAGCACGTGTCCCCAGTATTTTCCCACAAGATTATAGAAAAAAAAACCGCCTCATCTCACGCCGAGGAAAGGTTTGAAAGAGCCGAAAAATAAAGGAAGAATAACGGAAATGTAAGTTTTGTAGAAGGCGAATATTCACCTAGTGCTTCTTTTACGAAACTCGAAGTTGCGACACAGACATGCCAGTGAAACCATTCCTAGCGATTTAGTTTTTTGTTGCACGATCAGTGGGTGTGAATTGTCTACTCAAGTGTCTATTCCATTTGTATGCGGAACTTGCGCCACGCGTGAAACGTTACAAGAGCTCAGGAACAAGTAATACTTTAAATGAAATACTAGGTTTCCAGGGATATTCTTCTATCACAGACGAAACATAACTACGAGATTTAACAGGAAAGACATTTGTAGTTTTCGATCTGTTGTTAACATCGTTCCCAACTTAAACTCAATCGTACAGTAAGATCAGCAAAAAAAAAAAAAATCGCTTGCTGAAATTTTTTATAAAAATGAAAACTGGATTATCGTATTCTGCTATGAGAGTTATGTTCGGGGTTCATCGTACAATAAGATCACCCATTTGTACCACAACTTTAGAGTTGCTGGCATCTACAATGGCTATTTATGTTTTTTTTTTGGCCTGGCAGGGAAAGTGTTGAGGAAACAATGCCAGAAGTATTTAAACTAAAATACCGAACGAGCAGAGTGATAATTGACTGTACGAAAGTTAAAGTTGAACAGCCACTGAACATTGCTCAAAGAGTGTTTCTGTACTCTAATTACAAGGCTACGTACACAGTTAAATTCCTAATAGGCATTATTACACTTAGTGGAATGGCATGCTTCAAATCAAAATGCTACGGCGGCAGGTCAAGTGACACATTTATCAAAAATGACTACGGGTTGTTGACGTTGAAGAGAGGCGACGAAGTAATGGCTGATAAAGGTTTTCCAGGAATTAAAACAAGCCTCTCAGACAAAGGTGTTATTGTTGCTACTCCGTGATGGTAAACTGACAGTTGAAGAAGTGGAAACTACCTACAGTATGCACATAGAGAGGTGCATACAGTTAATTAAAATATATAACATATTAGACAAACTATCAACTGAACTGCTCCCACATATTGATGATATTGCTCGGATGTGTTGTGTTTTAGTAAATTTGCAGTCTCCCATAACTCAAGATGTGAAATCAAGTCAAGATTTACATTATTGCAGCACACTGAAATAATTTATGGTGGAATTTATACGCACAACATAACACATACTACATATTAGTACATAAAAAAAGACAGAAGAGAGGTACATGATAACAGAGAAAGTCAGGCAACATTCAAAACATAGGAAAGAACAAACTTTTTTGGTGACATTTGTTTCTTTGGCATGAGCTGAAACAAGTTTAGGTAAATTGTGAGAAAAATAAAATGTTCCTATTTTATCAATACAAGTCTGAACGTATTTTGAATCCTTTTTAAATGTTACGCAAATTTAGTTGTTTTCTACTGTAAACAAAAAAGGAACATTTGTCCATACCTATTATGTACGTTAGTATCTGGCACTGGGTGTAATACCCGTGATTTAACTTTAATTTTATATTTTATCTTTTCGTCTAAATACAAATACTTCATGTTAATATTGCCTGCTTAGTTAACTATGCACTTATCCTTACATGTAATTGGACATTGTATTTCTAAGACTCTTTCAGTTAACCCTTCATCAACAACAATGCCGTCTGGCCTTCACACAACCATGGCTGTATTTTGTGAACTATCAAACCACAGCGTACAACTTTAGTATTACGTGTTCTTTGATAATTTTTTATGACTTCAGATTCTATGTCCTTCCCGTATTTCACGTTACTTGCAGCAGCACCTTTCAAGCATTGATTATTACAAGCTATTAAGGAACTCGCCAACGTGTCAATGTATTGTCTTCTAACTTTAATTCTATGAGCCTTGCTGTTTGCCGAAATGCGGATACGCCTTTCACTAAACCATTCCGGACATTCTGCTTGCTTACTTTCTTGCTTTCTTGCATGTTCTTAAAGTAATTTCAAGTGCCTTTTCATCACTAACACAAATATTTTTTTCTTAAAACGACTGTTTAACCTTCATTAAGTGGTCTGAAAACTGACGTCACAGCCAAACACTCACACTGATTTTGTAAGAATTCTGTAGTTACATATTCAAACCAATCCAGTAGCACTGAATTCGCAATTGATTGTATCAATTAATTAATAAAATTTCTACAGTCACGTTCTATGTACTTCCCTTCTGTTTTCTGCAATCATCGTCTGGTGTAGGGAACGTGGTATATCTTTTACCGCATCTACATTTAAAGAAGATGTTGGCACCGAAAAATTTAGTTCTTTCTTCGGGAACAAGTCACTAATTCTCTTTCCCTTTGAATACTTTTATTTTGCAACCCTTGTGGAATTTGGTTTACCACAGGTTTGTGAGATGTCTGTCTTCGAAGCCGTATTTTCAATGTTTATATAATAAACAACTGCGACTACATGTTTACAAGACTCACCAAGTCCTGCCGGGCAAGGACATGTGCTAGCAGTAAAATTTNTACCAGGAAATGGCAATTTATTGCAGTACCATAAAGTATGCGAGGCAAAAACTTACGTCAAATAACATTTTGTAAGGCGGAACAGTAACAAGTTTGCCGAATCACGTCCGCTTTTATTACAGAAATATCGCACTTCCTTATTTCTGTAACGTTATTTACATGACCACTAATAAAAAAAATGTCCCCTTTCAATAAACTGTTCTCACGAATATTAATACTTGCTGTTGGCAGGAACCCGCTCGTCAATTCTATACCACTCATATTTATTGAACAATGAATACTGCGGCACGCCATGACGTCCTGCAATTAGTTACGCGCTGAGACGCAGCGCGGCGCCAGCAGTACGATCTCCAGACCCGTGCTCGGTGCCTCTACGTCAGAATAATTGGTGTAATGCTAAGTGTTCATTTTTAAAACAGTACCGCAGCACGGAATACTTAAGACTTCACACCGCGAACTCCAGCTTTACACGCCAGCAAAATGGCATCACTGGCTAGCAGCATGTCGGGACACCGTTCGCCAATCAGTGCCTGGCAACTCACTCGCCAGCGGGCAGCCCAGCCAATAGCGAGTCTTCCACAGCACGCAGTAGCCAACGAGGCACAAGGTTGTCTGTCTCAGAGCCTCGCCACAATGTTAAAAAAAAAAACTTCCGTGAAATGACGGAAACTGTCTAATAAAAACTATCTACAAATATTTGTAAAATTACAGACACTTCCTATTTTTAAATAACGGAGTTTCCATAATTTTTCTAAAACTTTTAGTGAACTCATGGAACTTCCAGGTTAATTTTATACTAGATTTTTGTATACTTGCAGTTTATAAAAAATACTAAAAAAAAGTTTAACTTTTTTACGCGAGTGTTTATAAGCACATAAAAAATTTAAAGAATCGAAAAGATTTACCGTTTTTGGTCTTGGAGCACGAATTTGAACACAAGTCAAAAAATTCAGAAACAACAAATCTTACCACTCTGCTACCCAGAGGTGCAACAATAGGAAGGGGGCAAGGGTATATAGGCCCCCCCCCNAAACAACAAATCTTACCACTCTGCTACCCAGAGGTGCAACAATAGGAAGGGGGCAAGGGTATATAGGCCCCCCCCCCTGAATCTTTGAAGGAGGGGCAAGATGAGGCAAAGAAAATACTGTATCGGAATTGTTTTTCGTAAGTGCTACAAATATCCCGTAGCAAGATGAATCGAATCCAATCCTGTTAGAGTTCCTCGGAGAAGTTTCAGAAAGTTGAGAAGAATATCCACTAAATCTCNAAACAACAAATCTTACCACTCTGCTACCCAGAGGTGCAACAATAGGAAGGGGGCAAGGGTATATAGGCCCCCCCCCTGAATCTTTGAAGGAGGGGCAAGATGAGGCAAAGAAAATACTGTATCGGAATTGTTTTTCGTAAGTGCTACAAATATCCCGTAGCATGATGAATCGAATCCAATCCTGTTAGAGTTCCTCGGAGAAGTTTCAGAAAGTTGAGAAGAATATCCACTAAATCTCACCCATATTTCAAAAACAAAAACACATTTCATGCCTCTTTTGTGTTTATCCGTTTTTCATGACAGAAAAACTGAGTGTTTTATTGAAGGACAGAATACAAACATACTTGCAACTCTGGAATATCTGAGACAGTTTCGATGAATTATGGACAACTCTGGAATAACAATTAATGTTTTAAACCCCATTATTTCTTACTTTATTGACACAAGCATGTACCTAAACGTATCCCGCATACAAGTCCTGCAGGAGCCAATTAGTTTGCCACATGGAATAATTGTATAGACAGATATACTGTGAGGTTCTCGATTGTATGGATGGAGAAGGTGAGAACATCTTTAATCAATCAGGAGTCGAGAAATACTGTACACTTGAAAAAGCACTCACTCCTTCACCTCCCTAGAGAATATAGTGAAGATATATGTGCAGTTTTGAGAGAACGTAATTTTGACCTTACAAAATAAAGCCGTCAGCTGGAAATGTTACACAAACTATATCCAGGTCTCAGTACTTTAGCAGCTGTAGCATCAAAGTATGAAGGAATGCAACCTGAAATACGCTGTTGGTTCGCATATACAAGAATTAACTCGCTTGCTCCTGGTTATTCACGTCTCATGAACTACTACGAAACGGTCCTTTTTTGTGCTTAGGAAACTGAAGAATTATTTGTGAACTACAATTTGTCAAGAGTGCCTGAATAATGTGTTCTTATTACATTGCTACCAGCAAACGGTGGGCGACGTAGAGTTTTTGAACATAAATAATAATCGCGTGCAACTATTTGGCAAAGTTGAGTAAATATAAATGAATACATCTCAATTGTCATTTTTTTTCAAATACCTCTATTAACAAGAAATACGACTGTACAATTTTCATTTGAGTGTGATCTGATATATTTTTTACCAAATAATTAAATAATGAATGACCTCGCGGGTTTTCTCAGTATATTTGATTATTCGCGGTTTATTTAGTGACATGCCATTAATTTCATAAAACACCCCATTACTAAAATATACGTTTTGTAAACAGCGTGTTTAGTTTAAAGAAAGGCTCCATCCACCTGGTTGGCATATTCTTCAATGATGAATATCTTAAACCAGACAGATATGATACCTTTGTTAATGATTGGCGAACTAAGAAGCATTTCATGATACAAGTAGACAGATATTTATACACAATGTTATCTTGTTACACTCTACATATGATTTATTAGTTAGTGAATTTAAAATTTAGATGGATATTTAAACCTAAACTGTCACTGAATGCCGACAGTGCATACAAGCCTTGTTATTGAATGGAAATCATACTAAACGAGAACAGGTTTCATATTGGCGTGTCTGTCGTAAGGCCCGTTCCACAATGCACGAATGCGTAAGAAAATTAACTTGGTACATGTAAACGGAACGCGCGGACGACTCGAGATTAATCTTTAACTATTCCATAATACAAAGAACTGCAACTTACGAAATAAAAAACACTCATCTGTTGCAAATTACTGATATAGGTTTATGATGCAAAAAACTAATTTGGTATATTTTAGAGTGTTTGACACTGCGTAAATACTACTGGCATAGCATGTGCACTTACTTATTAAAACAGAAATGATAATAGCCAAGGCGAATACATGCACTTATCACCATGTATCCCACAATGACAATGAAAGAGAATATCAACAAACTAAATACACAGTTTCTATTGGCTACATGGATTCACGGACACAGAAGAGTTGGGACTTGCCCAACTTTCATACGCAGGGCTTGTAACAAGCGAGAGGCTAAAAAAAAGTGAAAAAAAGTCACTTTAAATAAAAAAAAGTGACTTTAAGTGATCTTCCAAAGAGGAAAAAGTGACTAAAAATAATGTATTTAAAAATGCAACAAAAGAAAGAAAATGGTCCACCCCAAACACTCCTCCCAGTTTTCCTTCTTTGCTTCCTTTAATATTTTACTTTTATTACTTACATAGTACATAACATGAACATTACATATAACAACACAATTCTTAATGCAACATAACACAAGTCAAAACTTTTAATACATTCTCATGCTTTCCTTACAACAATGAGTTCAAATTACACACACAATCTGTTTCTGTATACATAAATTATTATGTGTACATTATTATAAAGCATTATTTAAAACACACAGTACACAAATGCAGATAGAAAGCTAAATAAAAAGTTTTGATGACAATCATGATTTTATTCATGTTAATGTTGAATCACATGTTTCCAACACAATGAATCAAAATTATACCCCAAGTATTTTTCATATATAAGTGAAAGCCTAATATGAACATTCAAAACACAAAGTAAATTAACACAGTTAAAAAGCTTTTTTTAATATAATTTATTGTTTCCAATACAATAATGATTCGACATATTTCAAAAACCTTCAGTTTTCTTTGCTTTTTGAAGACTGTTGAAATAAGTTTTTAATCAGCTAGGAATTTTTTCCTCTATTGACTCGGTCATAGTTTGATGCACACGTTTTGTTTCAGCAGCTTGAACTTGGAATTTTTTTGCCCCTTCATCATTGCTTGAGCCAATGCAATTTATTTGAAGTCTCTTTTCTTCAGCGCTTTTATAAGTCTTTCACTTGCTCCATCCCATCCAAAAACATTAAGCCACTTCCTTCAATTTCTTCATGTTCCTTCTTGATCTCTTAATTTTTTGCATCCCCTTCAATTGTTCTTTTCTGTTTTTTTTCTTTCCATTTCTGTTTGTGTTCATCTTATACTTTTCTTTTTTGATCCCTCTGTTCTTGAACTAATTTCTCTTTTTCTCCCCTTTTTTTCTCTTTCAAGTAGGCGTTATAGCTCTTGTAAGAAATACGCCCCAATCTCAAGAGCGTATCTGTAACAGGGACAATATATGGTTTATTGTCATAATTTTCCAATACACCCTTTACAGTCATAAATGCATTTAATGTTCTTTCGGACGTTGAGGTACTATCAATTGTCAAAGTTCTAAAAGAAAATGAAAACCCTCTTTCTATATCTGTACTGCCATGTGAAAGTGATAGTGCTGCTTTCACAATTTTTGTTATGGTAGGGTACTTTAGACCAGTGCCACAGGCATCTATCAGCTCCATGAACTGTGACCAGTAGACATCAACTGACATGCTTGCAATTGAAGTTCCTTCCTCCCTTTGAAGTAGTTTCCATTCGTCCAGAAGCAAGTCAGTTGGGACTTCCCACGGCATAGCTCGTGATATCTCAAGTAGTCTACTATAGCTCTGAGGTAAACATCTCTTATCAGGATCGAAACAGGATAAGCTCTTCAGAAGAGCGGAACCAAGTGATGACCTTTTGACAATGTGCTTAATACTTTAAATGTAATTTTTTTGAGCACCCAGGAAGTACAAACTTCTTTCCTACCGAGTAACATAGCCCACGAACTTCAACCACTAGACAAATTTGACCTCAAGTTGTTTGATAGTTTCTGGGATGATGAGCTACTTTTGGCATATGTTAGAAAAAAGGACTTTAAGCTGACTAAGACCACATTAGGCTCTATTCTTAGCATGGTCTGCGCCAGGTCTGTAACTGCACCAAACATCGTCACTCGGATTCAGGACTAAGGGAATTTATCCCTTAGATCCACACAAAATTTCGGATGAGGCATTTCCTCCTCCTGCGGTCACTGAAATGCCAAAGGTAGATGTTGGAAAGAAAATGTCACATTAATCAACGAACAAGAGTTAAGTGAATCAACTGAAAGTGACACAGATGACTCTTCCGATGAACAGTCCAACATGTCATTTACTGAACTTATGTCAACACCACAACTCAAAACGGTAACCGCGAACCGGAAAAAGTCCACAAACTACCGGGGTCAGAGAGCAGTGCTTTCATTACTCAGAGAAAATGAAACAGCCAAAAACATATCCAATAAGGACAAAGGAAAAACCAACGTTAAGGACACAGGGGAACGCAAGGACACGGCACCGAGAAAACGCAAGATGCTAAGACTTGAATCAAACTACAAGGTTCAAAAGAAACGAGAATCGCTGGACGAGTTCGGTACTCCTAGTACAAGTGGAATGAACGTGACGAACGACAGTTGGTTGGTATTGTTCCGCCTGTGAAATTGATGAAGTAGCCGACATGATCTTGTGTAACACATGCCTTAAGTATATTTACGAAAAAATGGATTGGCATTACATAGCGAGACAAGATAGATATGTGGGAATGCTTCGAGTGCTTCGAATCAGATTAAGTGTGCTGTGTTAACTTTTTAAAATGCTTCAGTTATGTTGTTCAAACATCGATACGTTAATTTTCCAATTAGGTATGTAAGTATTTGGCTCTTTTCCAGATAATATGGTAATTTTTCCAATGCTAGTTAATTTTTTTCAAGATGTTTCATTATTTTTTGGGAACATATTTAGCTAACAACTGCAATGTGCTGTGAAAAAAGAGGCTGCTATATTTGTAACCTTATTCTTTATGTATAAAACAAAAAAGGTTTATGTGTGTTTTTGGCTATTGTTATATAAAATACATCCCAATCCACCATTTATAACCACATATTAAACAGCTGGCATTATTTTGAACATTGGTTCCTAATAAGGAGAAAATGTTAATTTTTGGAAAATAAATTTTATGTACACTATAATTTAGAAATCTATACATTTTAGTTAAGAATTTATCTTGTAAACATACCAAAAAGTACTGGTAATTTTTTTCCCATACGCTTACTAGCAAAGTTAAGGAAATGGCAAAAGATCAAACGTTAGCATGGCCTTATTTGGTCCAGGTACCTTATTTTTACTTGGCGATATATGTTTTCCTTATAGAATATTGTTCAGAACCTGTCTAAAGATTTGAATTCTTGAAACAATAATTTAAAATTTAGATATGATTTTCTGTGTCATTTTAATGTTACTTCTTCTGATATTCCCTTTTGTAAAATAACTCCAACGTTCTGTAATGTGTAACACAACTTATTTAGTGGTGGGTCCAACTAAACAGTCAGTGTCCTGCGAACTCTGTTGTTTAGTATTTGAAAATTACGGTTCTTTTGCTGAGATAGTGATACTACATAGGCGACTCCAAAAATCTCCTCCGAGAACTAAACCTTGCATAACTTGCTTTACTGCCCTCTAGTGTCAGGCATACAAATTGAATACATTGCCATCTACTGAGCAGTATTCGTCACACTACCCTTCCATTTGGTGTGGTGATCCCGACTATAATTAGCTGTACATAAACGGTATGCATTACAAAATGTATCAAGTATACAGTCTATAAATCGTCAAATTAAAGTCTTTTTAATGAATAGTTTACTAAATTGTGGTTAAAACAGTGTCGTTCCAGATTTCGTTTCTCTTAACTTCGTTTAGCCTAACTGCGTTTCGCCTAACTGCGTTGGTCCTAATTGCGTTTAGCCTAACTTTGTTTACCCTAAAATGTCAATTTCCGAATATTCTTGACAGAAGCTGCGTTTGTCCTAACGGCGTTTGGCCTAATTTCGCTTCGCCTAACTTCGATTAGCCTAACTGCGTTTATATTAAAATCTGGAAATTGCTTTTTTCTTAACTGCGTTTGTCCTAACTTCGTTCAGCCTAATTGCGAACAGCGTAACTGTGTTCAACCTAATTTCGCTTGGCCTTACTTAATTTACCCTAATTTCGTTTATCCTAACTTTAGGGCAAACGAAATTAAGGTAAACGCAACGTCATCGTACGCAGCCATTAGTTAAGGGGTTTACACTATTGAAAACTTAAGCAGTAAGTAGGATTTGGCAGTGAGTAGCAATCATTAAGTATACAATTAAAACGCATCTTTAAAGTTTGTCGTTCGAAATTAACATTGGAGTTTATGTTTATTTAGTGGCATATTTGTCTTAGCTATGGTTTTTAATAGCAGGCAAATGGGAATTAATAGCTGTTTTGTATACTAAATTTTTGCGAGGTTGCTGCTCACTGTTAAATCCTTGTGTTGTTTTCGAACGTGTAATGGCCTTGATGGCCGTGGACTGTGCGATGTTCGGGCCCACGCGGCGGGAAGCGTCATCCACGCAGTATTGATCGCCGCGGAAGTCGTCTTCACTTCCGATAGCGAGCAGCTAGCGCGGCCGGTGACGCACGTCATAGCGCCAGGCGAAGTGGGGCACTGCCGACCGCGGGATTGCCACCTGCAGCGCAATTCGCAGTACAATATGTGGCACGCTTCACATACTATCATTTGGATACTGAGACGGTGTAATCGTGTCGGGTATTTGGTTAGTGAATTTTTATTGACTTTTCACTCTGTTTCGCCGACCAGGCGCTGTGATGCACGAACGTTTACAGACTTTACTGATTTCAACGTAGATGGGGAATGGTTTACGCTCAACTCTGTTATACCGAAACAACCAGTCTATATTGCGAAAGGGGAGGGGGGGATATACTGTATAATACGTGGACGAGTGAAGCAGACTTCAACTCCCCCCCCCCCCNATCAATTGGACTTAAACGGGTGGTTTCAAAACTAGTTGCCAAATTTTTTCCTTGTTACTTTACAACTGAAACATCGTTGTACAACACATCGTTTTATGCATAATATAAAAAATTTATGTAACTTCATATTTATAACAAATTTAAATTTTGTGGTATTAGCGTGTTAAAATTCAGCATTAGTTTTATACATTCTACATCAACGTTTCCTAAAATTTCCTCTAATTTACGCGTATAATTACAAAAATTACCCTGGCAACTACGGCTCAACTCATAACGTCCACTGGCAAGCACGTAAACATAGTAACACGCTGTGTGTTACCGACGTAATATTACGTCACCTAAATTTAACCGAGTTGTGCGGAGTTTGCCGTATAATCACGACATCCACATTCTTTGAAAACACTGGCGAAGAAATATTACTTCGCCAGCAGTTTTCACAATGCTCTCCGCAACGTAATGTTACGCCAGCAACACTCAGAAATGTAAGTTAATCAAATTAACTTAATGGATTGTATGTTACTCTACGTAGAAAAGCGCACTTTCAACTCGGCATTACATGGGCAGAGAGCCGGCTAGTAATGAACGCTGTGCTGTCATAAGCCTGTCCGGCGTGTGAACCAATACGTATTTGTGAATATACTACATTCATGGTGCCTTACAACTTTTCTGAAGCCCTACTTAAGTTATACTTTTAAGATATTCCTCCACCTCATGAAAATAAAGTATAACCTACTCTAGAGAATTACACTAAAGGGACGACGCACCACATTCGTGCACACCCAGTTTAATCATATTTAGCTTGAGATCAATTTTTTTCCAGGCATTACCAACACACCTATTACTACCCTGTTTTTAATCATACTTATTATAAATGAAATATTATTATTGATAGGTTAAATAAGTGTAGGATCAGTGATATTTCACGAAAAGATTTCGAGACAAGATACTGTTCAAAGCACTGTGGGGTCGTCCAGCTTTTTTGATTGGCTGAAACATAAAGGCTAGTTTTCCGTGAGTGGAAATCGTTGGTGAAAGATTCTAATAAATTAGCGGAAAAATGAATTTGTGCCCGTGCGAATGTTTTTCGTACAGGGCATAACATTGTTTGCATTGCCCAAGCTACGCTTAGGAACAATCTTCAAAGCGTTAAGAGGCTGAAGTTATTTTAATTTCTACCTCAGAAAGGGTTATCTGATCTGCTAATGTGTCCACAGGCGTGACGCACTTTCCATAGGCCTAATCTTCGTTCCGTCTGTGTGAGCAGATGGCTACGTGAGGTGTGGACGGGGGTAATGGGCGAGAAAGTGTGCAAGTGCGTACTCTATAGCCAGTGTAAATCAGCCCTTTTATAAAAACTTATAGAAAGCAAACAAATATTCGCAAATGCGCGAAACCTTGAAATAGTAATTATATACTGTACTAGCATACCGAGTAACAATACCCCCCTTTCCTCCTAAAATATTTCTCTAGCAGGTACGTTTACCTCACTCTATGTTCTCAAAAAGGAAACCAAATAATGTTCATATGATATTAAACGGCTTTTATTAAGAAAAATTCGTTTTGTTTATTGCATACTAAACTTGCTATCACACGCGCTTTGCCCATCCAAAATTGAAGTTGTTGTGCGACAAATTGAAAAATAATTATTAATTTTTCGTTCTAGAAATATTGTGTCTGTCAGACTGAAATCATTTAATAATTTTCCACTTACGAGGAATTCGAATATATTATGAAATTGGTCCATGGCAGAAAGAAATTTAACAGAACTGTTGCCCGCGTCTACGGGGCTCCTCCGGAATCAAAACTTTTCAACTGGCATATTAAATTTGGTTTTAGGTAAGTATTTAGTCTCTCTACGGGTTTAAGAGTTACTAGGGAATAAAACTAATTTTCTTCTTTTTTCACTCCCTCAACGCCAGAATTTCTAAAAATCCCAATTTTTAAAAATATATTTGCAATGCGAAGCAAGAAAACCGCGATACCCTATAAAATCGGGTTTAAGAGATATCTAAAATTCTGCGAAAATGTATTTCACCTTTTTACATTACTTTAAGATTTGGTTTAGATAAATAATATGCGAGTAGAATATGAATGGGAAGTCTAGGGCAAGGACTGGGGGTCGAATTCGCATTCGACAGTCCGCTCTGTCATTCCGGTCGGCCGGTAGCCATATCAGATTTGGATGGTTTCCCAGCCCCACGCCCAGCAGACGACTTACCCCCACTATCAATTGCTATTGGCTTTATAGTCGGCAGGTCTCCACCCCCCACCGTCCCTCATTTATACTCATCCTATCGTATGCAGCTATCTTGGTTTTGTAGTTTCTCATTTGTTTATGTTGGAGGACGCCATCTTGGATTTCATATGTTTACTTTTACATGACCTAGGTGGCTCTAGTGTATTAATAATTTATATCCCCTTCAGGCGAGTTGTCGATTTAGCCACCAGGCGGCAGCCATATTTGTTTTTGTTTTTAAAATATAGGTTGAGCTCTCAACGCCCTCCATTTTGGACTCTATTTTCAACACATAGGTAGTAAAAGTAATATTTTCCTTAACTCATTATAAATATTTTCGGTTAATAATATTATTCAAAATGTATGTACGCAAGTACCTAAACATAATACATACCTACATCTAAATTATTATATGAATAGCAAAAACGATAGGCCAAGCATGTATGGTAATTGCCATGTGAATTATTTATATTTTATTGTATGGAAGGGTGCACGTGAACCACTTAATTTGTGTAACTTCCCTATAGTTATGCAAAACACTCGGCTATGACTGTTTCTCGTATCATAACATGCAAACTTTAATATAACTATATTGGACCTGCAAATGTAAAGGTTGCAGGTTTTAATTTTAGTAGTTGTGTCAAAATATATTACATAACCTTACTAAACTTAAGCTGACATCATAGAAACCCATAGCGAGGTGGGTTTGAAACTACGACATGCAAGCACTGCTGCGTACGTTGCAACGTGCACATGTTATTGATGAGTTACGAGTTTGGCATTAATGTTTAAGAAGATAGTTTACTTACTCTTCAATTTTATGCATTTACGTGCCAGACGATGCCTCTGGTCAGCGGGGTTTCTCGATAATCTCCCGTTCCATGCTCACCTCACTTCGCCTTCATCGGCTTTCAAGACCTCGATGTTAATAGCTGCCTAAATATCTTCACTAACACTGTGCGTTTTACTATATTTTTTCATAAATTTGTTTTTATGAGTGCAATAATAAAAGGAATCTGAGTCCTTTTTAAAAGAGTGACTGCATCCTAATTCTAAAAATTAATGGAATGAACCTAAAGTGGTACACTTAGAAAGATTTTTATTTTATAAAAAGTGTACCTTATCCAGTAATACTAATTAACTGTCAGTAGGCGTATGCAATTAGCTGTACTTGGCTAAGGTTTTTATCATCTAGCAATTTGTAACGCATTAAAACAAATCCCTAGTATTTTCACAAAAAAACCTGTCATTTAAGGCTTATTTGTTACTGTTGTTATTCTAACTACTTGTAGAGCCTAAGTCATTTAAATTATAGAGCGGTAAGAAAAAATTGTGTAACAGTGAGTCGCTCTTCAATATTTTAAGATCTAGTCATAAGGTACAATCAGGTGGCCTAGTTATCATGCGGTGACAAATGCAACAAAATGTGCTTCTCAAGAATCTGTTTTAACACTTACTTGCGTTTTAAATTAGTCTTCTTTGACACACCCTTCTATTACACTTTTATGTTTGTGTCCTGTGATTAACCCAGCTTAGGTGAAGGCTGAACACATTAGATCAAATGAAATGCCTAGGTTTATTTAGGTACAGTTTTTAGGTATGCGGCACTGTACATCCAAACGCTCAATGGCTAATATTCTCCAGTGATTATGCAAAAATAATTGATAAATTTTGCAATTATTGCGGTATAGTTACAGAAACAATCAATTTTTTTGTATATCATATTTTCATAGTAAATTTAGAAACACCAAAAAGAGTTGTTACAAGAATACAAAGTAAATTTTCTGCCGTGATTCAGAAAATACTGTAAATGTCACAGGCCTTCGCTACAAAACATACTGCCCTTTAACGTATTGGCGCATACTTGCTTTATTGTAGGCTTGTAACCACATTGTTGGTTGCTATGCCAGATTATATGCACAGGAAGAATGATGGTGCTATGCAAATTCTTGGTATCAACTTTTGTTTTTAATTTATTAATAAAATGTTTTAGAGCAGATATATATTGTGGGACTATACATACTAATAGCAGCAAATAGTTATGCTACATAGACATATATTGTATTGCTACAAGTTAAGAAATATTTTAGCAAACAATTATTTAACATACAAATTAATTTCAAAGTGTTAGAGAAATTTTCAGATTTCCCTAAACTAGTTTTACTTTACAGTTTAGTCTTCACATTTAAACATCTTGATTATACATGCATCAGTACTCTTTAAACATTTTTATAAATATATTGTTTTGTTTCATTACTTTCATTTAGTTACATAAATTATTATAAAGTATACTTAGACTAACTCTTACACTAGTACACCCATATTTATCGGTTTTTACTGACTCTCTGTGAAGATTGCTTGCTTGTATTGTGTTGTGCTCAGGTACATCTTTATTGGTAGTGAAATACAGGTTTGAGTGAATGTTATGTTTGAATATATGTTTTGATATATATTAAACATATATGTCAAAATTGATAGTTGAAGTTGCATTTTAGTAGTTTGATATTACTTATTTGATATAGTCTACATGCTAGTGTCAAAAAGGGAAGGAAATATATACTTTTCAGTGCCCGCTTTTGTAATACTTTGAGTTATTTTGTAATACCTTTTTGTTCCTTGGCCTCATAAGACATTCATATATTGAAAATGTGGCCACACTAATGCATAATACACAATTTCCTATATGGTTATTGGCACCAATTTCAAACAGTTGAGTACGCCAATAACAGGCACTATTTTTTTATTTTATGTATGCTACACGTTCAACCTAGATTAGTTTATGGTCGAATTGTAAGCCTAAGTACGTGGCAGAATTCATTCGAGAAATAGGAACGTTGTCAATATTCAAGTTAAAAGTTTCGATTTCAGTACTTGATATTCTTGTAATAATCATATAGTTAGTTTTATCAATTATTGTTGCCAGTCCATTGTTTTCAAGCCATTTATAAACAGTATTCAGATCTTTTTGCATATAATATGATAGTTAAGCTGATGCATTTGCTCTATAAAAAGATCTGCATCGTCTGCAAACAGGAACAGTAGGTAGGCCCTCTAGTGGCAATCCTCCGAGGTCATTTATGTAGATTAAGAATATCATTGTACACAGTACTGAAGCTTGAGGTACTCCAAATGTTACTTCCAACTCTTCACTCTCAGTACATTCACTGACACATATTGCTTTCTGTTGCCTAGGAAACGTTTAACTGTTGGGATTGCTACTAGTCAAGTTAAGTGCTGGGCATGATGCCTTATGAATTATGACCATAAATAAACTTAACTGTGTTAAACATATTCTTAAGCATGCCTTGTAAGTGAAATATTATTTCGTAACATACGATACATGGTTTGAAATCTTCTCAAGGGCCATTGACAAGCCCTGCACATTTTAAGCATGAGTGTTTGAAATTTATCTTAAGCTTTGGAACTCGGTAATACACAGCATTTTTCCAGACCTAAAAATATTTTAGAAAATGGCATTTACAACAATTATATGTTTCCAAAAAATACCTTAGAATTTAGGTAAGGAATTGTATTTCAGGAAGTCTACCTGCAATTTTACCTCGGTAAGTAGATGATTATTGATGGAGTAAAAATTATGTTAAAGTCTCAAGTTCGTTTCTTTATATTAAAATATATCTTGTAATTGGTGATATACATATTCGTGGTCGTTTTAAACGCCAGTAAATTGTTTAACACGACGTGCTCTTTGGTACAAGTGAATAAAGATTCTTTGGTAGCAGATAGGTTAGGTGCACTGCATGAAATAACCAATTTCACGTAGGCTTATTTGCCCAGCCTAATAATTCCTTATTCCTCGCATTCGTGGCTAAAGTCGCACAATTTTAAGGCTAGAATACCTCAAAATAAAACATTGCGATATAACTTGTAAATCTAGTATGGCGATAAACAATATTCACTTGCCTGATAACAAGAACTTCTCACACACAGTTGCAGTAAAATTATTTGGTTGCATATTATATTCCGAATTTAATATGACGAATGTAATGAAAACTAAAAATATAAAAAAGTCTCAGGTTACAAATAAATGTAAGCCTCGTACGAAAAAAAAAATTCTTAAGTCCGGAAATTTTTAATTGAATCGACATCTGCTGTCTTATACAACCCGCCGTATATATTTCACCAACTATAAAAGCATATTCAATTTAAATGAGCATCTGAGAGTAATATTAAATCATGAAGCGTCTCTTCAGCTTTACTCCTGCGAAAACCGCATTAGCCTACACTTTATATATATTTATTAACCGCTGTTAAAATTAAATAAAACTCAGTATTTGAATACATTCTTATGGGCCACTGGAGGCAGATGTCACCACTTAGACGTCACAAAATTAGAAAGAGACGGAGATACACTGAGCAAAATCACACCATTACGTCTACATCATGGCGACAACGGAATAAAATCCCATCAAAGAATAATGTCTCCCACAGTCTAAATCTGAATCAGTGAGAATAAAACGGTTTAAATCACTTAACAGCGCCTGACTTCATAGACTAAAGATGAGGTAGCCCGATCTCGCTGGCCGTGCACAACCAGTCTCCGTGTCCCAACATTGAAATGCATTTCTGCCGCCACGTAACGCAAAAACGGTGTGGATTGTATTTGATGTTAGAACACTGTTTAGAAAACCAATGCTTCGAGATGTATGTATACTGCCACCAACCTATTTATGACACAGTTTGATTAAATTCAAATCTGTTAAAGTATTTTATTTATATAAAAGTTCCTGTCTTTTGAAAATTGAGATGTAAACAAACACGTTAATTACTGTTGGTCATGTGACTTTGACAGTTGTGTTCTTTTGGGGTGGGTCAATGTTGGGTACATGCGCAGAAGACGAATAATCGGTCTTCCTCATCTTTAGTCTATACCTGACTTATTCAAAAGTTTCTTCTAGTAACTTAACTGGCGAATTAGTGAAAAAATGTCAGTCTTCCTCCACCCGTACACAACCCGCGCGTTCTGTACGGGTTGTTCTCGCGTAGTGTTTGGAACCATAACATGCTTGGCTGAAATGGTTTTAAATTCTCTAGTATTCCCGTCATAAGTGCTAATCTTGTTTGCCTTGCTGAGACGTTCGTGAGGTGGAGACACATGACGTTTTCGTCGCTGTGGTGTCTGTATATGCGAAGGTGAGACGTTTCGAACTCCAACGGTTCTTTTCCCCCGTCGCTTGTACGCTCTCGTTCTAGGAGCTCGCGGAGTTGTCTTTGGAAGCCTAGGCGCAGACACAGCGCTGCTGACACTGTGATAGGACTCGGGTGCGACGTAGCCGGGCGTAGATAAGTCCGGCGCTGCACCCCCTGCGGTACTCTAGGCAATCCATCAAGCCGCTGTCGAGGCAGGGTCGAGGACAGGCCTTCGTACGTCCGCTACGGCCACACCACGTATCTCTCTTCACGCTCCGCGTCTCATCACTGGGGTATTGATCGCATCCTCCCGCCGCGCAAGAAGTGCGAGTGCTTCAGTGTCGCACATCGACTCGAGCAGAGAGCCGGGAATTTGACGAGTTCATTTGCCGGCCAGGCCAGGGGCGTAGCCAGGAATTTACTTGGGCGGGGTGTGGTGATTGCAAATTTCTATTTTTTGAAAAAACATATAAAATATATAACATAAAAAATTATTAGTTCAAAATTATTTATAACCAAATATACAACAAATTATTTATATACAGAGACGGAACTACAAAATGCTATAAACCTCCTTCGTGTTCAAGAAGGAGTGCTCATTTCTTATATGTGCAAAAAAATTTATCGGTTTACCTATGTTAAGTCCAAAAAACTATTTATAATCAATGGTTGTTATAGAAATATGAAACCACAAATTGCTATAAACATCCCCTACGTACAAGGGGGATCATACATTTCTTATATTAAAAAAAATTAAAGTTGTATTTTTTTAAATTTGATTTCTGAATATTTTATTTTTATTTTTAGGGCAGGGGGATATCTTCCGATATCGCCCCCCCCCCCCCCACCGTATACGTCCAAGGGCCAGGCTAAGCTCGACGCAGTTCTGTTTACACCACAGGAGTTGTCATTTGTCCACTGGCTGCTGACTCCACAGATAACACTTTATCCTCTGTACTCGTGTACTAGGTTGTACGTGGTTGGGTCCATCTCTTTCTACAAGAGTATTGTTGTTCCACAGTCACGCGGAGCGTGTCACAAAACGAGAGGCTCTGTCACAAAAGCAACAAGATAATACACGTGTTTAAAGTCTATCCTAGCATCGCTTCATTTAGCAAAATTCCTGGGCCTGTAGACATGAAACCTGTCAAGCACATGTGAATTTAACTATACAGGTTGGTGCAGAATTCGATCGACAAACTGTATGAGGTGATTCCTTATCCAAAATCAAGTGGGGCATATATGGAACACTGTTTAACCTAACTGAATATTAGGGCAAATATTGGCACGTGAAAATCTTGATTTTAAACTGTATTTCTTTTCTTTCGAAATATCGTAAACTAAGCAAGATTGAAGTACAAATCTCAGAACATTGTCTTATGATATCGGGGCCCTTAACCTTATAGCAGACTCTCAATATTATCTCCCCAACGTAATGGAAATAAGAGAGGTGACCACCCTCTTACTGCAGATAATATTTCTACTGTCAGGATGTATGAACGATTGATACTGGTTTACTGAGCAGTATGACGTAAATGGCCGCCTTGTTGCAACTGGCCAGGACCCACCGTTTTCGTGTAACACGCACATAAACTTTCAACGACAGCGATACCGTTCCAGGCGCGTAGGCAATACCAATGTTGCCTGCAGGTAGTCACATACTGACTGTCGCCAGAAACATACAGGCAGTCTGAGTACTGTAAGCTTATTAATGTATGGAACTCATTACTAAGAGTAATTGTTAAAAATAATAATAATAAAAATAAGATTCTCCCCCATCGTCTGTGCAGCGGGCACCGCAGCATACCATAGGCGAATGTGGGTATTCATTACCTACGTACTATGCTCATTAGACTACTTTCCGAAGGAAAGAACGGCATGTGAGATAACTTTTGTGTCTGTGTGTCTCTGCGTGTATGAGTATGTGTGTGTCCCCACTTTCAATTTTTGAACACGTCAATCGAATTTCACCAAACTCGGTACGCTTATAGTACTTGCTAAAACCTGACTTTTATAATTTCCGACCACGCCGGGGCACTTACTTTCAAAATTGCGGCATTAAAAGTATTTAGGGTGATTTGTCATATCTCGGGAACCATTGAACTGATTTAAACTAAATTTTGTATGCTGGCAGAGCATCGTGTAAGCATTAAATTTTGGAATGTATATTGTTGTTAGTCCACCATTTTGGAAGATAACACCAAATGAAACAATAAAGATAGTACATTATATCTCGAAAACTCTCAAAGTAATTTTCACCCAATTTGGGATGTATGTAATAATATGACAGGCAACGTAAACGTAAGTATTGCATTTGATTAGGCATTTATTTTCAAAATGGTGGCTATACAAATATTTTCTGTTTATTTGGTATATCTACTGTACAATTTAATTAACTTCGATCAAATTTTGTATTCTGAAAGTATCACAAGCATCATATATGTCAACACATCGCCACTTTTGTCAGCCATTTTGTAAGATAGCGCCACACGAATAAATTGAGTTTTTATGTCATATGTTGGGAAGCAATTGGCCGAGTTCTACCTAATTTGGCAAACAATTTGCACTGCAGTATGTGGTGTAAAATGCTATGTTTTAAGTAGGTCAGACACTTATTTTCAAAATGGTGTCTGTGTGAATATTTTAGCTCAGTATCTTTATTAACGAAACAAATTTAAGCTTTACTTTGCATGCTGGCAGTATCAATTAAAACCATCAAATTTGTCTATACAGAGCCTCATTTTCCTGCAATTTTGTATGTTAGCCCCAAAATAAAAATTAAGTTTTTATGTCATATCTCGGGGAAACTTTCAACCCATTCTTACCAAATTTGACGAAGTAGTTGTATTGTGGTAGGCCATATAACTATATGTATTTTTAAGTATAACAGACACTTATTTTCAGAATTGTGGCTATAAAATAATTTTAGCTTAGTGTGCTATATCCATGAAACTATGTAATCGTGTTTAGCTTTACTTTGTATACTGGCAGTATACAATCATCGAATGCGCTATTACATAAATTTTTGTCCTCCATTTATGAAGAGAGTTACATGAATATAAAGAGGTTTTATGCCACATCCCTATGACCAATCATCCGATTTTCACAAAATTCTTCACACTCGTAGCGCTATGGTAGGACATGCAAACCTACGTGTTTTAAGTGGTTCAGTCACTTATTTTCAAAATTACGGCCCTGTAAATAGTTTAGGTTAGTAAATCCTATCATTCTAAACATTAGACTGATTAAATCCGAAGTTGATGCTCGAATCCGACCTCCATAATGCAGTTGACTGCACACTAACTTATGGTACGAGGTTTTCTGGGTTCGAGTTGCTAGTAAGGCACGTGTGTATTATTTTTAATGTCTCATTACTGCTGCATATGTTTCTGGTTCCATCTCTAATTATATTGCTTTCAACGAGACGACAAGTCCTACCTACCAACTCAGCTTTCAAGAAATTATTTAAAAATTAATTCCACCCCTGCCAAGAAAAGTGGGCTCGTTATTTTACCAGCAACTTCTTGTTATCACTGCAGCAGATGTTTATGTTCGTTTTACACGAGAACGGTTGGCCCTGGGCAGTTGCAACAAGATGCCCATCTACGTCATACTGCTTAATAAAGCAGTACAAAACGTTAATTAATCCTAACAGTAAAAAAAAAACTTATATGCAATACGACAGTAGCACCCGTGTTACTTTCATCACGGTGGGATGCATTAATGAGAGTTTTTTTAATGTTGAATGCCCCGATATCATAAAGTAATGTTCGCAGAATTGTAATTTAATTTCACTTCATTTCCGATATTTCACATCAGTACAGTTTAAAAACTAGATTTTCAAGGTATCCTATCTCTATTAATATCCAGTTAACGTAGAAAGTGTTCCATTTATTTCTCAACGGGTTTTTAAGAATGAATCACTTCACGAAGTTTGTCTGTCAAATCCCGCCCCACACTGTATCAACAAACCATATTACATCAGCACGACTGCATATTAGCTAGTTTCTTAAGCCTTGTATCCACTTGAGCACGCTCAGGCGAATGAGCCGCTCATTTAGCCGAGCCGCTCACGTGGAGACGCCTGAGCGCGCTCAGCCCGAGCAGGTCTGAGCGCGCTCAGGGCGACCCGGCACCTTGTCGGTTTTTGTCCGTGCTCAAAGGCGCTCAGTATTCGCTCGGTGCTCAGTGTGGACGGTTGTTAGGCTCTGTGAGCAACGAGCGCGTCGAGTTCCGCTTTTTTGATAGTTTTAAATCAGATTTATATTAATTTACTTTTGCTAATCAATATAAAATGAGTGGCTCGTGGGATAACGAAATTTGTTTGACACTAATTGATGCTTATGAATCAAAAAGGGTGTTATGGGATAGCTCGTACGAAGAATATTATAATAGGACAAAAAAAGAAGATGCTTGGCGTGAAATCAGTGAAATATTAAATTTCAGTGTAAACGACGTAAAAAAAAAAATTGTAAGTTTGACAGGGTCATTTAGACGAGAACGAGCTAAGCAAAAACGAAGTTCTACAACGGGAAGCGGTAAGTGTTATTATAGTGTGTATATTGATTTACCAACATGCCACATTTTACATATGTAATTCAATATTTTTGTTTAAATTATGTTTGTCAGGTCGAGATCAAGTGTATGTGTCAAAATGGTTTGCATTTGATCGGATGCAATTTTTGATGGATAAAAGTGAACCAAATGAAACTCGAGATAGCTGCAATGTAAGTTTATTTAATTACATAAGTCCATATAAGCTAATTTAATTCAAATTGTATTGCCAAGGTAATTCTGCATTTGTTATAAAATGCCGAGCGATATGCATACGAATTTCTTTAATATGGTTGGTAGACCTCCTGGGTATGTGTGGTAAAGAAGATAAGGATTGTAGTGGCTCATCGTTCCTAAATGTACCCGGAATAAACTCGCCATTTTCTTCCCTATCAAAAGTCCCAATGGGACAGTAGTATTCTCTTGTATGGTTCCGTTTACGCATAAAGTTATGCAAATGCGTAATAGCCATTACAACTGAAATCGCATTATTAGTGTCTATTGTGATCGGTTTACGTAATACTCTGAAAACTGATGCAATAATCCCAAATACATTTTCGACGACGCGACGAGCTCTAGAATGTCGGTAGTTGTAAATTCGTTCCAGGGAACCTTTTATATAATTATTACCGGCAAATGGCTTCATTGTATATTCATTAAGAGCAAACGCATTGTCTCCTAAAATAACATAAGGTACTTGTACATCATAAGGAATTTGCAATATCTTTGGTGGTGGAATATTTAAAGTTTCATTTTCTAGTTCTCTATATAAATTGGAATGTCTAAATACACCCCCATCAGAAATTCTACCCTTACATCCAACATCCACATATATAAAATTATAATCAGCATCCACTACCGCAAATAATACAATGCTAAAGAATTCTTTATAGTTTCGATATTCAGCTCCACTGTGGGGTGGTGCTATGATTTGAATATGCTTGCCATCCATTGCCCCAACACAATGAGGGTAGTTCCACTTTTCTTCAAACTTCTGCGATATATCTAGCCATTCACTTTCAGCTCGAGGAACCTGAAATATAATTATAATACATCAGCGCCTAATATAAAATTTTTTATTTACAGGAAAAAAGAACACAAGATATGTTGGATGCTGAAAGTCAAAACATCAACGATAACGAAGCAAGCAGTGAAATGCGCCCTCCAATACAGAAAACTGTTAAGAGACAAAAAATAGATAAAGACAATCCAATGCTAAAGAGTGCATTTGAACTTTTAAAGAAAACAGCGGACAATGACGACCCGTATACTAGTTATGCATTGAATATTGCCAACGAGCTAAAGAAATACGATAAAGGGACCTTGGCATGTGTCAAGCATGCCATAAATAATATAATATTCCAGGCAGATATGGGAAATTATTCACCAAACGCCTATTATACACAGCAACAATACGGGTATGGTGCAAGTACATCGGCATCAGCTGTTTCATCGCCATATGTGCCACCGTCACCGACTTTTGAATCGACTGGTCAACCATCACCAGCAGAGACATCAATATTAAATGAGGAATCAATAACCCCTCAGAATTTATTTGACATTTAAAAAAACTATTTATCATAATTATTATTATATTTAATTAAACAATCCTACCAATCGTATTTTACATTTATTATAATATTATACCTGCCTAGTTATAATTGAAAGTCAAAATACAAAATAAATAAACAAGCTCACCTTAATGTAATCTTTGAGTGCTTGTACAATGGCATCACATACTACCGGAACAAAACGGCTTATACTCTGTTTAGACACTTTAAACATGTATTGCAAGCTAGAATAGGAATCTCCTGTAGCTAAAAATCTTAAAGTTATCATTAACTTATGGTGCGGTGGGATGGCCTCGCGCATGGCTGTGTCTTGCTTTTTAATTTCCGGTCCAATCAATGAAAGTAAATGCTCAAAATCCATCCTTGACATCCTTGTAAAGTTGTGAAATGGTTCGTTATCTCCTTCGAAAGTCAATTCACGAATCATATTAGTAGAGTGGTTTCTTCGATGACGATACATTTCTCTCATCCACCACCTTGGTGGTTTTCTTTTCTTCTTTAATACACTGTGAATGATAATAAAGGCCGCAGCAGCTACACGGACACGTGAAGACATGACGGAGCCTAGCGTTTTAACTGAGCACCCTGAGCACAACTATTTCAATGCCGAGGCTCGTTCGGCCAAAACTGTAATTTTGTTCTTCTGAGCACGCTCAGGCGAATGAGCGGCTCATTCGCCTGAGCGTGCTCAAGTGGATACAAGGCTTTACTGCTATAAGGCTGGTAGTGTCGAATTGCGCTAATAGTTCGCCCGAAGCCAGATATTCTTATTCTTGGAATATATATGTGCATTTGGGTTTTTGAAAGAATGTTCTGTGAGTGAATTTGTCAATTACAACACGAACGTTACAAATATTGCACAAATTACTGTTTTCCATCCAAGGAAAAAACAGTTAAAATTGAACTCTGTGATGAACTGTGGTGTCCCCTTAAATTTTCTGGTACTCCTCATGGCACGCACTTGTGTGGTCCTCTAAACATGGCGTATAATGTTTTTATATTGTTTTTGTTTGATTGAAATCGTTTCAGTGGGTTTCATTTTTAGGCGGAAATTACCTCAATCTCCAGACGCTTTACTTTTTGCTTAGTAATTTACGTACTTAACTTTATAGTTAAAATGATTACAGATGTTTTATGAGTTTCTAAATTTTAATGTAGTTTTGATCACATTCACATTTGTATAACATAAAAAAATTATTTACGTACATTGTTCTATTACGACGAATACTCAACACTTGCATGTTTTTTATTCTTAATGTTTTAGCTGTATTTAAATAATTTAAATCCTCACAATAATTTCATGTGCTCATTAAATACATGGCTGTAGATGAATTGTTTACACGCTCATCTCTGAACAGTGTAGGAAGTAGCGTGCTGCATCGTGTGGATGGCTAATGGCTAGGAACTGAAATATGCGTCATTATTTGACAACGTATTATGCCTCAAACACGTATGCGTTATTATTAAGTTTCTAACTGAATTTCGGTTTATCTGCCACACCCGTTAGCTTTCTGAACCAATATGGAATTTTCAACACATAGTTCGCTGGCTAGGGCAATCGCTTGTACGAAAATTTCTCTGCTCTTGGAAACCAAACTCGCAAAAAAAAAAGTTTCTTAATTTCGCTAGTGTTTAACAGAATCTAACAAGATTACTAAAGAGCATCAGAAATAAATTTCGTAAATAAAACATAAATTTCCTGTCGTTATTACAGACATGAAAAATCTAAGTTTTTATTTGAATACACTTCAAAAACATGCCTTTTCTCAGTGGAATACAGTTTTTTTCTGACACTACTTAGGCGACTTTGAACCAATCGGAAACAACTACAGACAATACAGCCCAATCACGTACCAGTAAGTCAAGAAGGGAGCCATTAAACAACGACACCGACTTGAAATTACAGAGGACGGTGACGTTTAGCGTGCTGCCAGATAATAACACGACTTTTGCAGTTCCTAGTCATTACTCGAATAACCACTATAGACCTCATGATACTGTTGTCTATGGAAGGATGCTTTAATTGAGACACAATCAACTGGTCACTTCACTGGCTGACAACAAGCCAGTAATGAACTTTGTGCAGTAGACAGTAGGCGTGCCCGGCGTATTGTGCGTCAAGAGGAGGGCGGTTGGAGCGAACAAAAGACCATCAGAACTGTTGCTCCTGTAATAAATTCAGGAATTAGGTAAAGCACACACAAGCGAAATGACGCAGCAGTTCCTTTCATAAGCGTACTCGGTCTTTCATTGGCCGAGTGTGGCTCTGGTAACTGGCCTTGGGTCTCATTGGCTGTGACAAGTTGCGTGATACTTACCACAGAAGCAGAAACTTTTTAGCCAACATATCTTGCAAAACACTCCAGTGCACTGAACCTCTTTGTGATTGGATGATGCATGTCTGACTCTAATTGGCACTTTTAAGGTGGCCGCCTGGGTAGGCCACCGAACGGTGTGCAGAGCTCCAGCAGAAAACGTTTCAATAAACAAGAAGTCACTGCTAACTAAGGAGCCTACTTTCCTCTACTAGGGTGCAAATGAATTTAAGTAAAGTTATTGAGAGCTTAGATAATATCTGGGAATTGACGTTTTATTCAGGGCAATATCATTGGAGATGAAACCAGAAACATGTGAAACATTACACAGACAATTAAAATACACGAGTGACTTATCCAAGATTTGAATTCAGAAAAATCCATAAAATTAAGCTGGTTTGCAATTAACTGCATTACGGAGGTAGGATCTGGAGCATCAACTTCCGATGTAATTAGTCTAATGTTTTGAATGATAGGATTCACTTTCCTGAAATATTTACTCGGCCATCATTTTGAAAATAAGTGTCTGAGCCACTAAAACACATAAGTTTACATGGCCTACCATGATGATACTTGTGTGAAAAATTTGATGGAATCGGTTCGTTGGTCGTTGGTCTCCGAGATATGGTATAAAAACGTTATTTTATTAAATGGGGCTATCTTACAAAACTGCTTAAAAAGAGACTCCTTACACGATGTTTGTAATAGAAAATATCAGCATAAAAAGTTTTATTATGGTGGTTGAATAAATATGCCAAACACATAAAAACATTTGTATGGCCACCATTTTGAAATCATTGCCTGACCACATTTAAATCATGTAATTATATTTGGCCTTCTGTAGGTGTGCAAAATTCTGTGGAAATTAGTCGAACTATTCCGCAAATACAACAAAATGTTTGATTCACTCCCCTGACACCACTTTGAGAAAAAATCCGGCAAAAGAGGATCTCGGTATGCATATAGGTTGATTGGTCCTCGAGATATGGCATAAAACCTCCATTGATCATGTGACTATCTTCATAAATGGAGGGCAAAAAGTTTATATATTAGCACATTCGACTATTGCAATAGATAAAATATACAAACTCAAATTTAGATCTGTTACATAGTTTCGTAGATATTGCACCATAAAATCATGAGGAAATATGTAATACTAATTTTAAAAATTCGAGCACCAGAAACGACGTGAGAATACAGAATTCCTTTTCACAGGCGTCAGAAAAACAGCTGTAAAATTCCATGATCCTATTTATTTAACAACAATTTTACATGGAAAATGACTTAAAACTTCCCCGCCACACGGCCTGAGAAAACACTCCCCAGCCAGAACATAGGTATTTTTCTGAGCTTCAGTATTAGCTTTCGACATTACGAAGGGTGTGTTATATTTCTTCGCGTACTTATATTATGCCCCTGTCAATTTCATGATTTTAACAAATATGAAAATTACATAAATCGGCACATCTCCTGTGAGAGTGCAATCTGTCACCTCTGGCATCAGACGAGAAACTGTGCCGAGGGTCGACATTGTTCCCGTGAAATACTTTCCCCACACTAGCACGCTCTGGCGGACAATGTTGAAAACAAGAGTGGTAGTGATAAAGGATTAAGCGATGGTGAACAATTGGTCGGACTAAAGTGGTGGGGCGAAGGGTTACAGAATAAATACTCAATTTCAATGGTAATTTAATTAAAATTATAACAAAAAATGATTTGGTCGGTCTTAATTAAATATTGTAAAACAAAAACATGGATAATTAATAATTTATGCTTGTAGGTGTACTGCTGATTAGATAAATAATTTTGATAAAATACGAATGAAAAACTACAGATTTTAATACGACTATAAATAATGAGTGTCGACAGCTCACTATGCGGCTAAATCGTCAGAATGATTAGGTACTGGCAGCTCGCCTGGCAGTGAAATCAAGAAATTAACGCCATCTATTTGTTGAAAATAGAATCTAACATGGAGGGTGCTGACAGCACCACCTATACTATAAATACATAATCAAATACAAATATGGCTGCCGCCTGGTGGCTAAATTGGCAGCTCGCCTGGTGACGAAATCTAGAGAATAGTGCCACCTAGATGTTGAAAATAGAATCCAAAATGGAGGGCGCCGACAGCGCAACCTATACTTTAAAAACATAAACAAATATGTCTGCTGTCTGGTGGCTAAACCGACAACTCGCCTGGTGGGTAAATTAATACACCAGAACCACCTAGGTGATGAAAACTTATGAAATCCAATATGGTGGTCGAACGAATGGTAGAGATATACTCCAGTAATGTATAAACCAATGACAAACGTAAACAACAATGGGGAGGATGGTGGCTGTGTTACCTACCAAAATGGCGGGCTGCGTCTACCAAGATGACGGATTGCACCATTCAAGATGGTGGACGGCTGCACCTATCAATATGGCGGACTACACCTTCCAAGATGGTGGACTGCACCTACTAAAATGGTGGACGGCTTCACCTACCAAGATAACGGAATGAGTTTGTGTGGAGGGGGTGTGGGGACCTCCAGAAATCTAAGTTTTTTAACATATTTTTAAACATTTTTTAAATGTTTTAGTATAATTTAAAAAAAATTAAACTTTTTTAATTTGTAATTTTTGCGTCGCCGGTAAATGTCAAGGTCATTGCTCAAGGTCACTAATATGGCAGCCGGCCGGCGCCTAGCTCCTACGTCAGACGCCGATGCCCCAGACTTATCATGATCATACTGCTAATGATATTTCCTAAAGCCAAACTGCCCATTAGGAAAAATGTTTGCTTCGCGGATGTGATTTTCTAGGCGCCGCAATAAAACGCGTTCGTGAATCTTAGAGAGCGAATCGAGCAGACTGATGGGGGCTCCTGCAAATTTAAGCCACAAACGCTGGATCAATTGGATTAGAATTGGGCTGAAAAGCTAGTTCTAAGTGAGCGGCTACAGCCTGAGCTTTCTGCTGGGGCCGATTCTTGGACGTGATGGTCGCTGGCACGATGATGGATACTTATTCTGAACCTTTGGTTTTTGTGGGAACTAAACTCGTCCGCTGCGGTGAAGCAGACTGTACACGACGGATTTTGGCCGGTGATGGTCCTACAGTTACGTAGGTTTTTTGCATCCTTCTGGAAGGATGCAAAAAGGCATCTTCAAGGCACAACAGGTACGGCCTACACGGCCGTACCTGTTGTGCCTTGAAGAAGCGGGATTGGATTACGCTTCTTTATAAACGTCTTTGTCATGTGCCAAAAACTATTATCTGAGGTGCATAAATAATATAATTTATCATTCCATATTTTTGTCTGCCATATTATAATTTCAGTATCAATTCGCCCTCTAAGTTCGTTAATCTGGGATTTAACTAGCCCAGTTCGATTCCGGGAATAGCGCCTGCGCAGCGTATTTTTGCGTGAGATCAATTCCCTGTTATGTTCAGGTAGTGTATTTGCGCGAGTCCGTGGGGTTTTCTTTGAGACATACCGACTGATTCCGGTCTGAATTAGCTCCGTGACGTGTTACAGCAGAGTAAAATTCTTCAGAAGTAGTCATAAGAGCTGGCAGATTTATTTCCTCGTCCTGGTATCTCTTAAAGCCAGGCCAGTTCGCATTCTTATAATCCTTAATTTTGCTAATTGGCATGTTGTTTGTTTCAACTACGTTGAACAACATGTAGACAGGATAGTTGTCCGAAGACAATTCAAAGAACACTTCTAATTCAAAGGTCATATGAAGGCCTTTATTAAGCATGGTTTCAAGTATATCGGCCCTATATTGTCTGATATTGGCTCAAAAGTAGGTTTGCTGGGCGCATGAACACTGTAATTATGTTGCTCCTTGTGCCTAAATAAGCTATTCCCGTTGGCTGTACGCGCGAGACAGCCTCAAGTGGGATGTTTAGCATTTAAATCGCCAACAGCCAGTAAAACAGAGGAAGAATTTATTAATTCATTTAGATCTGCGCTTAAAAGAGTGCGACCTGGCGGGCAGTAGACAGAATAAATTGCAACTTGATGATTGCCTAGTTTAACTTTAATGCCCACTTCTTCCAGTGTTTCTAGTTGCAGCAGTTAACTGGAGTGTACGTGATAGTATGATGTATTAAAATTAAAACTCTGCTACCATAATTACCTTCAATCTGTATGGAGATTGGGGGAACCCTTGATAATGGCGCCTAGGCCGCGGAGAGTTCGCGAGAACTGGGAAATCCAGCTCGCTGTGTGTTAGCACATTGTAGGTGCTCGCAGTCGGAACAGGATGGCCTTGTTTGAATTGTGGGATCGAAGTTTTGCGCTTGGGTGCACCGAGAGTCACGGCCCTGAACAGTAGTTCACTGTTCGTGGGCTAGCTGTGCCCAGGGCGTGGCGTGCTAGGTACTGTGCTCCATGAGGGGTGAGTGGAGGCAGCTGAGACAGCTTGCTCTGCTGCTGCAGGCAGGAAGCGCCACTTCTCTGCCTTGTAGGCAGTGCAGTCCTTGTAGTTTACTGCGTGGTTGCTGCCACAACCGACATAGCGCCTGAGGGACTCATCGTCCTTGTCGGCCAAGGTGCAGTCCACAGTTCTGTGAGCCTGTCCACACCGGCGGCAGCGAGCTGCGGCGTGGCACGCCTTGCTAGAGTGGCCAAAGCGCTGGCAGTTGCTGCACTGCGCAGGGCCGTCTGGGCGCTGGTAGTCTTCTACCCAAGTGACCAGACCGCAAAGACCGCGAATCTGGTAGATGGTGCGGTAGTGCTCGTTGTTAGGCAGCTCCACAATAAACACGTGGAGTGGCTGCCTGTCATGAAGGGATTATTTGGGGGCGATTGAAATAGGCTGGAAGCCCAGAGCCTGCAGATCCTCGCGAATAAAATCTACTGGCAGAGACTTGTCCAGCTTTTTAATAGCCACTTAAAGTGGCATCTTGATGTGGGGTGTGAGAACTCTGAAGACGACCTTCAGTGTCTCCAGGAGACGGATGGCAGTCCTGCAATCGTCAAGTGATGTTGACAGGTAATGCACTCCCTTTGGAACCACACGGTTTGCAGTGGGTTCTTTCAAATTGGCGCGGGAGAGTCGGCAGACAGAGGCGTAATCACATTTCTTGGTGGTATATACTGTAATGGGCCACAAATCTGGGTGTTTTGGCGGTGGGGGCGGTGCGTCCTCATTGGCCGGCCCAGGCGGCGAATCGGCGTCCATGCTCTCTGAGGGGGTGGAGGGGGCAGGCGCAACAGCGACTTTCTTGCAGTTTTTCGTACTTTCCTCGGTCTGGCGATCTTAATTAGCGGACTCCTGAGAGTCGGCCATGGCTTAAGGGATTCCCCTACAGAGTATTGAATAGTAATAGAAATTGAGATTCTAAGGCCTAATTAAACCTATAAAAATTCAGTCCTCCACAATTTGGCCTCTCTGACTGCTTCCTTCTACCGGAAACACAGTTAGGAGAAGCCAGACGCTTTAACCACTATTAAAAACTGGTCCCTAGCTAGGCAATGTTACCTGTGTTCGAGTTCTACAAAGAACCCGGAACTGGTGTTGCAGATCTAGCAGTCCTCTTCTAACTAAACATCCAACTTCTTCCCGCTGTGCTGGGACAGGGAGAAACACTCGCACACAGCCCCGCACCACTGTGCAACAACAGTAGTTAAGTTTCGGGAAACCACAGTGACTACGGAAGAGCACGGAGCGACCTCCTCGTACCAAGGCAGCAGCTCGAGTGAATGGTAGTTCGGAGCCTTTTTATAACGCGAATTAGTATTCTCTCTTCCTGTTGGCCAGGCTACCGCTTAGCAAATTTGTTTCTAGGAGCTGATTGGCGAGCGACGTTCTGCCATATTGCTGGCGTGTGTAGCTGGAGTTAGTGATATGTAGGGACACCCGAATTTCGTGAAAAGATTTCCGCACATGCTAGATTTCAATACTGCTTGGGCATGAGCTTTCTTTTTATGCTTATTGGCGGCGTGTCTTGGCGGTAAAACATTTTCTTACTTGACTGGTCAATCATAATTGGGTAACTCCGATACTGTAGGTCTGTGATTCGCGGGCAGACACCTAAGACGCGCACAACGGAAATCATCCAATCGCGAAAGTGGGTGTGAGATAAAGGGTTTTGAAAAACAAGTGGTCATGATATCTCTTTGCAAAATCCGGGTGTCCCTAGTGATGTGCGCCATCGTTTCCCTTCTTTATTCTTAAATATTCTATGGTTGTGTTTACAAGAGACTTGCTTATAGCCAGTCTTATGTGCCAATGAATATATACTGATTACAAAATGTTAACTGTCTGCGGTCTTCACCCAAGAACTTGAATAAAATGCAGCAGACGAGAGACAATACAACGAAGTATTTGTATATAAACTCTGAATCCGAATCAGTGAAAGTTTCACTATTTCAATTGGTAACAGCACCAACGACTGGAACTATGGTTATTCTTGAGGCTTTTCGCCGGTGAATCGGTGAATTTTTTGCCGAAATACTTCAGCAACTAAAAAAGTGGTTTTCTTTCACTGAAAGTGCACAACTGATTCCGAGCGACTTAAGTAGGCGCTGATAAAATTGTGAACTCAGAGGACAGTCATTGAAAATTGTAATGCAATCCTGCTTTTGTGTACACGCGTGTTGTATTGCGTTTATAATTAGAAGCAAGGGAACGATGAGAATGGCACTGGCCTCTCAAGTGATCCATCACCACCAAGCGCAAGGCTATGAACCGGTGTGCATTAAGTTTTACAAACAAAATTTCCAGCAATAAAATTAAATGTGTCAACGCTCAAGCTCTCACAGTAAAAGATAGATGACTTTTACATAAGTTGTACTTAAAGAAAAATCGGTGTTTCTGGTATAGGTAGTAACTAATCTGTCATATTTGTCTCCATGATAGTACGCGATACAGTATAAAACACATTATCATGGTGATTGCAACTGAATAACAAACAACATTCTTACAAGCCACAATTACTAGGTTGTACATAAATTGAAAAGTTGACTACTTTTTGTGTATGTTTATGATAATTTAATTAACTGAGAATGTCATTCATTCGGCAATGCAGAAAATTGTGTCAGTTAGGGACAATTTTTACCATGTTCATACAAAGGTATGAAAGTCTCCCTAAATTTATTTTATTTAGAATGAAAAATTAGTACAGAATCTTACAGTTTAACTGTTNCATTTCGACTAAATTTTTACATTGAGTCATACAAACTGTTCAAACTGCAACTAAGTACATTACGACAATTACTTACTAATTCTTTAAAAAGTGCTTGGTGTTAAATTTGAAGATATTGTACTAAACTACACGTGCGTATATTTAAATATATGTATATATAACCATATTTATCATAATAAAATCATGAATGACAAATAAGTTTCTTTAAGTTTGGTTCCGTTTCGAGTTTATCAATGAAATATTTCTGCTTTTATCAATTTATTACATTTGTAACAATGTATATTACTTTAAATACGAGTCAGTGGGGAAGAGTTTGTATTTTGCGAGGAGACCACTTTTAGTATTACGGTAGAAGGTTTTTATTTTTTTGGCTCCTCTTTGAAAGCCCGCTCTTAGTGGCATGCGCATCACGCTCACAAACAAAAACGTCTCCTAAAAGAGGAAACAATACTCGGACGAAAATATCAAAGGTCACAGTAATATTTCTCACTGCATCACCACTCTCTTTTTGCTGGAGGACTCTGGGCTCTTTAGTAGATAACTCTGGCGTCGAGCGCTAACCGCTACAACGTCCATTAGTCAGATTAAACATCTGGTACAGGCATCGACCGCAGTTGCAGCGAACATTCTCTGCCAGAAAGGACAATCTGTCACAAAGTTAACGCTTTCAACACGACGTCTATGTGCAGTACGGGTTAGTGATTTGAGAGGGAGTGGTTTATTACGGGAAAAGTTGACTGAGCCCGAGTGACTCTCTTCTGAGCCATAGAATTCGAAAGTATACAGAGGTTGAACTGCTGCTTATTCCGCAAACTCCAGAAGCTCACCACCCGGTTTTTCATATGTGGGAATTGTGCAGGACGATGCCGCTGGTCGGCGGGTTTTTCTCGGGGATCTCCCGTTTTCCCCACTTTTCCATTCCGGCGCTGCATCAGAGGTAATGTTTATGATATGAATTTGGCGCCTATAGATTCGGTGGGTGGGAAATGGTGGGTAACTATATCTATAAGAGGGCTTAGGACATACCTGGCCTTGCGGTCCTTTTCGTCGTATGGCGTGGTGGTTATGTTATGAATTTGGTGACTTATCTTAAATTGTTCGGAAATAACAGCCAACTATGCTTATAAGTGGGATTAGGGCATTGATCGCCGCGCATGTGCGTCGCAGCGCAATTGTGTGTATATATATTGCTGCATGTTACACGCGAATGTAACACAATACCGGATTAGCATAGTACAAGTGCTATTAATTTTTTTATATTTATAACTTATACACATATACAGGAGTGTGTGCGAGCGTGCGCGCGCGTGTGGTGCCTGCGGTTTTTTCCTATGTATACTTTCGACATTAAACATCCTCTTTTTTCTCGTTCACAAGTTTATTGTTTCGGGAGTGCCTAGGCCGATGCGGGTATTTACATTTTTTCTTCTCCTAGTCATGCAATGGTGAGTTTTATATTAAGTCGGGTCCTGTTCAAATTTTTTTCCGAATAACAGGATTGTAATAACTATATTTGTATTCGACATTAAACATTTTCCTTTTATAGATATTGCAGTAATCTTGTGGTAAAGACACTCGACTTCAGACTCAAGGGACGCCGAAACTATCCCACACGCTTCTGCCATTTTTAGTTTCCGAAACAACAACGTACTAAAAAATTGCCATCGTTCCTAGCGGCCACCGTTTGAACTCACCTCCCCGATGCTAGCGCACCCCTGCAGGCTACGAGTGAACCAACCAAAACACTAAATGGCTGCTTCGATACCAGCGCTCCTAGCTGCGAACGGTAGAACTTCACACACTCTGATGGCGGGTGCGGAAATTAAAGATGGGAGGCATAAAAAGCAACAGCGAGAGAGGATAGGGGTGGAGGACAAGAAGGGATGATGGAATGCAAGAGATAAAAAAGTAGACCAGAAGGAATATGAGAAAACTAATGGATAGAGCAGGTGTGGGGTGGAATCCAAAGATGACCGCCTACAGCAGACGACAGGTGACAGACGCGGGAATTAAAGATGGATAGCGTAAAAAGCAAGAGAGAGAGAAAGAGAGGATAAGGGTGGGAGACAAAAAGGATTGATAGAAGGCAAGAGAGTAGATAGGAGACCAGAATGAATACGAGAAAACCAAGGGATAGAGCAGGCGTGGGCGGGAATACAAGATGGGAGAGAACGAAGGCAAGGTGGCGGATTGATTGTCGTGTGCGCGATTAGCATAAGTGCGATTAGTATATGTACAATCAGCATATATGTGTTCGTGATTGGTATTGCTGTCCTTAGCATAATGCGTACTTGACATGGGTCGTAAGAAGGCAGTGCATGAAGTTTCATGACGGGGCAATGAACTCGAACATTCTTCAGACAATGTGGATGGTGCAGGCATGGAATGACAGAGCTTGAAGTGCTTGTAAATTATTGCACAATCCGGCTGGCATTTTCTCGATTTCCTCCGGATCCCGCCGAATTGTGCAAGTGCCAGCCGCATTGTGCAAAACACATATTTTGCGAAAAATTTTGCTGGTTTTCAGGGAAATTCAAAAAATTTGTAGAGAAATTTAGGCGATTTTAAGTGTTTTTTTAGGGAAAAAAGATCAATTTTGAGAGGAAAAAGGGAAAATGTGACTTCATCCAAGATGGTCGCCTGCTCGTCCTCAGCATGCAGCCTGTCGCGTGAACCCCCATTTTCCAGCTAGTAACCAAGTCTAGAAAATTACACCAAAAGGACAACGCACCGCATTCGTTTGCATTCAATGTAATAGTATTTTGCATAAGAACTATTTGTTACAAGGCATTACCTACACACCTATTTTCTACTCGTTTTATTCATTTTAATTATAAAATAAATATTATAATTTCTAGATAAAATACAGCTAAAACTGTAATTCAACCAATAATAAGATTTTTTTAATGTTAAAGTATTAAAAGCTAGCGACAAATGGCATAACTAGGAAACAAGCAAACGCGTCATACATGAGGTGATTTTTCAAAGGTTTGATTCAAAAAGTGAGAAGGAACCGTGAATGGACTATATGCGTGCATCGAGTTGAAAGTTTTCACGTTTAATAAAACGCTGAGGAATTATATCACATAGCTTTGATCGTTTTACATGTAATGCCGAGTATACTCGTTCACATACGACGTGTCGCAAAATATACCAATTCATGGTCGTTGCTGTGCAAAGTCAGAAGCTAGCACCAACACTGACAGTGCCTTTCCCTGGGCAATGCTATTGGTTGCTGCTGACACACCAACTCCTCTTTTATTGGTAGATTCTTGTGCAAAGGAACAACTGCAACCCTTTCCAAAGGTTCCAAAGTGTCCAAGTTCAAGTTCAAGTTTATTTTGTCTAGTAATATCGTACATAATGCATAGCATAACAATATAGAACATGTCAATAAATATTTTATAGTAATTCATAGTACACAGTAGCTATATACACTGACTAGCTGTGCCCGCGGCTCCGCTCACGTGGACTACATAATTATTGTTTGGTTATAGATAGATATATGCTTCCGCGGAGTTTTGTTCAGGTCTTTTTATTCTACACAATTTGTTACAGCATAATATTATTCCACCTTTAACAGTTTAAACAGCGTATTGCAAGAGAGCGCGCTGGCGGCAAACGTTTTTCCGACTTGATTCACTATTATCGCCACTGCCTATTCCTTATGCCTTATGTTACTTAACGCAACAAAATATATACTAAAACCTGGCCAGAGAACATAGCTATGAATTTAAAAAAAAAAACACGTAAATCGGATAAGTGGTTCTCGAGTGATAAGTTCACTAACAGACGCAGAGAGAGTGAGAGAGAGAGAGAGAGAAATAGATAGACGTTGAGTTTTATAATATGTATAGATACACATTGCACAAAATACAATAGTGTACAGTAAAAATATGTTCAATTACCTTGTCATTACATTCACACATAATATGATAACTTAATGTGTTTTAAGTGTGGTCAACTAGTGCTCAAATTGATCGGTACTATAGATGACCTTACTCAGCGGAATATCTTTAATACATTTCTTAAAGTTATTAAAGTTAACGGATGTTATTGGGTCTGGTCATTTATTGTATATCTGTATTCCTTCAAACTCAGTGCTTCTCTCATACAAATTTGTTCAGTGATAATATAATCTATACTTATTTCTATTCCCTGTGGAATAGTTATGAAAATCAGAATTTTTAAGATAGCGGTTTAATTTTGAGTAAACAAATTTAAGAACTTAAAAAATTTAAATTTGCGTGAACGATAACCATTTTAATTTTTTTAAATAAATGCCTGTGACTTGCATATCTATTTACTTTCGAGATTATTCTAATGGCCTTTTTTTTTGTGGTACAAATATTTAGTAGGCACATTCTTCAGATCCCAGAATAATATACCGTATGATAATAATGAATTGATCAAACCATGATATTCAGGTTGAAGGTATTGGGGTTGCAATACCTCTGCTGGTATGCGCAATGCGTAACTTTTCGATGCAAGTTTTTTTAACCAATCTATCAATACGATTTTTTCAGTTGAAATCTGGATCTAGTCCAAGACCCAGTTGTTATAAGAAATTCGTAAGTACTTTGCAACAAATGAACCGGAAAATTAATGTGTACTTTGTGAGGGTTTAATCTGTAGTTGAGGGTGATCGCAGCTCGCGAGTTGTCAGGGTTTCTGTGAAGAAGTGATGCAATATTCACGATGCGAGGATGACTCTCCCAGCTGCAGTGCTGACTTGTAAAGCGAAGTGACGCTCGTGCGAGCACAGTGCCACGCCGAGCTCTGACTGGACAGTGACGGAGTACCGGCCAGCCAGCTGGGTCTCTGCCAAGGACTCCCTCGGTGGCCGTGCTCGTCTCGCTTGCATAGCGAGGACACCCACTCACCACTTCACCGCGCGGAGCGATCTCTAGTAGCGCACGAGTTCCGCGAACGTATTTCCTGTCTACAGTCTATTCGCGGTTTCTTCGTACTTTTTTTTAGATATAACTTTTGAAAAATCACCCCACTTATGACGTGTTTGGTTCTTTCCTGAAGTGGTTTCCACGACAGAGCTGCGCGTCGCGTCCGACGCTTGCAGCCAGCGAAGAGCGTTAGTTGCGCCTTCGCGATAGAGCGATGTTCTATCGCCTGCCGCCGGCGACACAGCCCGTGCTGCCATCTGTTGTCCTGAAAGGAAGCTCGCAATGAAATGCTATCAGCAAACGAAAATCAGTAATTTTTTTTTTGCCATTTCGCCAATAAATTTTTTTTTAGTAGTATACATTTTTTTTTATAAAAAACATTATATTAAAATTTTAAATGATGTTTTAGAACATGAACGACTCTTGAGGCATCGGGAAACATTACCTTTCTGTTTTCCTAAAGGTAAGAAAAATCTATATAAATTTGGACTCCAACTAGTATCTCTGCAAACCTTTTATTATGTACATTGTAATTTTTCTTTAGCTCAGCTTCTCGCCAGTTTATTTATCATGAGGTACATTAATGTACTTCTTCTCATTCCCCGTCGCCAGCGCCAGAGCTCTGATTGGCTGAAACTCGTCGCGTCGCTCAATTGCGAAAACCGCTTAAATACGTTACGCATCACAAGCGTTTCATATTTAAATTAACATGAATTTACCTTATTTTTAGTTCAATTGAGTTTTTACTTATGTTTGATCTATAAATTACATTTAATTGATAGTTAATGTGAATAAAATTCAGTGAGAAAACAGGTGAGTTGGTAGTGCCTAGTAGGAAATAGTTCCTATGCAAAATATTATTACGCTGTAAATTTGTAGACTGGGTTAAGCTTTGTTTGCATGAGACGGAGGTATACCCTGGAATCAGAACTTCAGCAGAGCTTCAAAATAATCGGAAGTAGCCGTGAACAGACTGTAGCTGTATTTAAAAAAAGATGAGCTCAGACCCGCTAGTCATGGACGCAAGTGAGGAGTCAAAACAGAAACAAGATACGCGTAGCAGGTTATAGCCCTGTCTACAAAGGGCTTGGTCCGGGGACATGTCCGCGGACACCTGGTGCACGTGGCCTTCTCACGTCACAGCTTTCGAAGTCCAAAGGCCCGATGTTCTAAGTTTTTTCCCCAACTTGAACTTTGTATCCGGACCATGGCCGAAAGACAGCCTCATGTTGTTACGAAAAGAAGAACCAACGTTGTTCCTGTACGATTTTTCGCGCGCAAACGCCATACTGTAAAAAGATAAACGTCTTGTAAAAAGATAAACGTCTAAAGGCTAACCAAATATCGTTAACTAAATAAGGAATATTTAAACTACGTAAATCAAATAAGTATCAGAATAAAAATAAAGAATACGAACATACGTAATTGAACTTAGTAGCAAAAATTATCTAACGATAATTTTAACATAAATATTTTGAAATTTGGAAAATAGTTAGATAATTTAAATCGACAAAGAAGAACGAACCACAGTCACGAACCTCTCCGTAAATGCAAAAACAAAAGAATTGGCGCCTAACATTGTTTACCAAACAGTATTATAACCTCAAATCCAATCTACCCGCATTTCCTAGACGTGTTGACAAAAAAGCAGTTCAATGTTGGTACCAGGAGACGTGCGCAGCCAACGAGATCGGTCCACCTCATCATTAGTTTACGGCACGAGGTCCCTCGCCTCGTGTCTGATTGGCTACTGCGTGCTGTGATAGGTTCCCTGTTGGCTGTGCTGCCGGCTTGCAAGTTAACACTTTAAAAACGATTTCTTTGCTGCAACACATGATTTGTTTCCGCAAATAAATACGAAATTGAAAATAAGAACCAATGCAGAGTAGACTTGCTACAAAAACAATATTTGTTTGTTCTATACAGTAATGACTACGATAACCTCGCATTGTCGGTACAATATTTGTTTGTTTTATACAGTAATAACTACGATAACCTCGAATTGTCGGTACAATATTTGTTTGTTTTATACAGTAATGACTACGATAACCTCGCATTGTCGGTACAGTATTTCTTTGTTCTTTACAGTAATGACTACGATAACCTCGCATTGTCGGTATAATATTTTTTTGTTCTATACAGCAATGACAACGATAACCTCGCATTGTCGGTACAATATTTGTTTGCTCTTTACAGTGATGACTACGATAACCTCGCAATGTCGGTACAATATTTGTTTGTTTTATACAGTAATGACTACGATAACCTCGGATAGTCGGTTTAATAGTTCAGCAGACGTGTTTGTGGTAACATCACTTACTCTGTAAAGAAAATATCTGCTCTGAAAAAAAACCTTGATTAGTATATAAGAGAGAAGTAATAAATCTTTAAAAGTTATATTCACTGAAAAAAATTGAATACTATCGCGGCTGCAAGACTCGAACCAGCGCACCCCCTCCCCCTGCCCCACCCCATCTCTTGTCGTTTGTTTGACGCTCTTCACTAAACGATCACTTAATCTTATTATGTTCCGACTACTTTTAATAGGTACGTTATATGAGGTAATATAATGTCATAATTTAGTAGGAATTGAGGTTAGTGATTTGGAGACTCACTGTACTTCAGAATTACATTATAAGTCTGCAGAAGGACTATACATTTTCTCAGTTGTAGTTTCGTAATTGTAGAATATATTAGTTTATGAAGGTTTCCTTCGGGACAACAGACACGTACTGAAAACTACAACGAATCACAGAAAGCATTTAATATCGCTGAAACTTTACCGTCGGTGCGAAGTACAATTTATTTACTGTGACAAAAGCAGTTCAACGAATATTTTTGCTGTAAAGGAAAGTTATGTTGCCATAAAATAAAAACCTATACAGAAAAAATTAATAAACAGCAAATCTATGTTTCTGTAACCTTCTCTTTAAATTAAAGCAATTTTGTATTACTGTAAACGAAACAGCCTCAAAGAAATGGTTTTCTTTGCCGTTCAGAAAACTTTGTAAGTATTTTGTTGGAGTGAATTTACCAGGCTCTGATTGGCGAACGGCGTTACCTGTTGCTGGCCAGTGACGCTATTTTGCTAGCGTGTGTGACTTAGTTCGGAATAGTTAGGGTGTGTTTCACTTATGTGATGCACGACGGCATCATGCATACTTGATAAGAATAAAGGGATAACTCATTCAAAGAAGAGATGGAAGTCCCGCACAGAGGAGAATTGTAGATATTCTATCATGTGCCGACGCTGCAGCAGGGGCTGTAGGAATGTGTGGGCTACTGAGGAGAGTAAAAGGGGTCGTATCAATGGAGGGGGGGGGGACACCACCCACCTTCAGTCATCGATCCCTGCGTCCAGTGACGTCACGCTAGCTCTCTCCCGGTCGTGGAGAGACGTCAGCGGGTAGGCCCCCGCAGTTCCGGGAGAGAAATATCCGGCGTCACGCTAGCTATATACCTGGTGTGTTTTTCGCGCCTGTGAACTTGTTACAACGGACCCATGTAAGGGAAATCTGCGAACCAACTGTTGCATCGTTTGCTCAGTGCTTTATTCGCCCTATAGCCATATAGTCTCCACTTAACTTCACCCTTTACAGTAAAACTTCTTCATTTTTGCGTATAAATCCTGCTTTGATATCGTTACTTATTTGCAATACGTAGGTCTGGCTAATTTATAAAAACTACATGCTTATAATTTTATAGAACATGGTCATATTGACCCGTTTTGAGGGCCAGTCTAAGAACTTTCTATAACAATTGAAGCTCATTTCAGCGGGCACCAATTTACGTCAACCAAACTAAGAATTTTAGTTGTGTTCGCTTCGCTACGAGATGCACGGATCGCTAGTGCACTACCAATGCAAGTAATCCATTATTTCGTTCGAGACACGCAGCGCTAGTGCAAGCTATGGAACTGTTTTTTTTTTAGGTGACGCGAGATTGTAATGGCGGTATGCACACATTTTTATCATTTGTGTCACTTTTTATTCTTCATGGTGTATCTAAATTCGACCGACAACCGACAAACTCCGGTTGCAGGCCCATCACGAAAAACGAAGCTGAAAACTTATAACATCGAAGTTAGACCTGAAACACTAGTTTATTGGAAATATAGGAGAAAATATTTTATATGGAACAATGAGGTTACTGAACAAAGATCTGCAAACATCAGAACACCTTTCGCTGCCGTGACATTATTTCAAGTAAATAATCGCTGTTACTGCACTTATTTAGAGATAACCTTCACGACGCAAAGGCATATTTTGGATTGGAATGACGGATCATTAATCCTCATGTCACAATCAACGAAAAATATCCCTTGTATAAATACCCAAAGTCTCGCCGTTTTCGAGTAATTCGTGTTTTAATTTCAAAATTATACTTACGAATACCTGGTAGGTGGAAAATACGCACAACACATAACACACTGTTGTGGCTTTCAAAGGGAGGGGAAGATTCCAGAGAAATTAACATAACAGTAGCTCTGTAATAAACTAGTGTTTCAGGTCAAACTTCGAACATGTGTACCGCCCTTAGAATTCATTTTAGACCATAGGTCGTACATACGTTTTGAAGGTATGTTTTTGTGATTAACTTGCAGCCGAAGTTTGTAGGCCGAATTTAAATACAACCTGTGTGTATAGTTGTAGGCTGTAGTCGACGGTATACGCGGGTATGAGCCCGGGGTTCATCGTGCCCTTGTTTTTCTCTCCTATGCACCGAAACCGGGCAGGCGCGTTCAAGGCACATAGACGAGGGAACTATACGGGCGACAGCAAAGGCCTGTCTGTAATTGCGCTTTCCCAGCGCTGATAGGGGCACGTGACCATCTCACGCCATGACGCTGTCCCGAGTCAACCTGTGTCCAAGTCAGAGCATTCAGAAAACTCAACTTTTGTCCCAAGTTGTGTCCTAAAAGATAAAAAAGGAGACTTGAGATACTTTCGCATTCATTCGCGGAATGTTTACGTCGTGAATGTAAACAATGGACACGCAAGGTTGGCTTTCTCGAGACGAGTGTGACGAAATGCTAATTAGTGCTGTCTGCGATCGGTCTGAACTATTTAATATCAACGTTGAAAATTTTAAAAACTAAAAATTCAAAGAAAATTCCTGGATGTCAGTTGGCGAGCTTATTCAAAATAAAACTTTATACCACAAGGATAAATAAGCATTCAATCGATTAGTTTTAGATTGTTTATTAGTGCCTTTGTCGATATAACTTATTTTCTACACAATCTTGGCCGCATATAATTCGCCATTAACATGTTTAGTTGTTGTATCTTATATCATAGATAAGACAAGTGGTTTTTTATCGATGCAGTCAAACATCCGCGACCTACGCACCGTTTATTTATCTTCACGTAAATCGTATAGCATTGATACACGCCAATAAACGTATTCTAATGCAACCAGACGTCGGACAGCCCTTTTCTTTAAAGCAGTGTCCTTTGGGATGTCAAACGCCAAATAAATTCATAAAATGTCTTTTAGCCGAGTGTTTGCGAATATTTCTGCATTTTCCACGTAAGCAATGGAAATTTATATCACTTACAAACACAGTGAATTTTATGAATGGATTTTGGAGAACAACACTTTTCTGCGTGAAATTCATTTAAACCAGAATTATATTTACAATAAAATATATATGTATAATTTTTCTACTTATATATGTTAAATTACAGTAATATTATAATAATGATTTCGATTTAGACCCAGATGATTATTAAGTGTACCCTTTATAATTTTTAAGTTGCACAGGCTTGTATTTACAGTAGGTATTGTCATTCCTGAAAATTAACCACCATCATTTTTATAAAAATATCCTGCTTCATGAATTAAAGAATCTGGCGAGCCTGATGTATTCCGGCTGGGTATGTGAATGTGCGTTTTCACCAAACCTGTGGATGATATCACGATGTTGGAGTGCCAACGTCTATTTTCCAGTGGCCTGTGAACGAGGAACGTGCCTGGAATGACGTTTCGCCTCCAGCATTTGTTCTACCCGACTGACTGTCTCTACTTTCATGGCCGCCAGTGGTGAAGTATTTCCAACTTAGGAGAGGGCACGCCACTGATAAGGCACCCCTTCTCAGATATTTTCGCTTCTCTTCTAAATGTCATTTTATACCAATCGAAACCTAAATTACATGCTCCATAACAAATAGGAAAAAGTATATGAATCGGAGGCGATGATTAGGGGCTGAGCAGGTATCACAAATACATATAACAATGCATTAGAGTGGAGTGGAGTGATTTCGGGGGCTTTTAACATCGAAGTCTAGAGAGCCGATGAGGGTTAAGTGAGGTGGGTGAGGAAGCGCGCCGGAATGAAAGGGCGGGGGAAACTGGAGATCACCGAGAAAACCTGCTGATAACAACATCGTCCGGCACGATTCCCGCATGCAAAAATTCGGGAATGACCCCACCGGGAATCGAACCCGCTTCACCTAGGTGGGAAGCGAGTAGTCTGACCACTACACCCAATACAATATATCAACGCTCTCGGCGAACAACACAGTTTGGGTGGCTATGTACTCTCATTTTGGTGACCTTTACTAAACCTAGTAGTTACGCCATTGATGGGCGCGCAGGGACTGTGTAGCGCCCAGACTTGGTGTGATTGGCCGACGCCCGACTGCGTCATCGGCGGTGTTCTCCGAGGAAAATTGCGAAGAATTATGCAATTAAGTAGACTGTATTTGCGCACGTGCGAAAATATTTTGCTCCACGTTTCGCGCAGAGAGTTCTGGATCAATATTTAGGGGAAAATTTATGCCCCTCGTTCGGCGTGAACAAGGCTTACGTTCTTCGAGGATGAATAATTTATCAGATATGTACCAGAATATGTAAGGGCCCCTTAAGACCCGGTTGCAGTAGGTAAGCAGTGTTGGTCCTTTGATATTTTGTTAGTGTAACGGCACTTTTATTAGGGCCTCCTTGAAGTAATACGTAAAAAAAAAGTAGCTATTACAGAGGAATAAGAAAAATTATATTTTTAACAGTTTTTATATGTTAGTAAAGACTGACTCGTCAATACCCTTTGTATACAGACTTCACCAGTTTGCTTGGCTGGCGTGATGAGTTGGGAGTTTGTGGTGGGGGGTAAGACATATGACGTTTAGGAACATGGGATGTTTGGTATGGTGAGACACCTTTCTGTAGTGTACCGAGCCAAATGTATCACTATCTTTGATAGATCTCTATACTCTACAAAATTTTAACTAACTTTGAGTTCACCTCTCATACTGATGATTCCCGCTATCTTACTGACGAAACTTTATTACATTTTTCCCTACGCAAAAAGTATATCTGAGTATCTTGTATAATCATGTTAATTGTGCGGGAAATTTTAGGCCCTATTAGTTGAATGTATATATTTCAATTTATAACTGAGTGCCGGAATTTTAGGCCTTATTGCCTCCATATAAACGTGCGTGTTTGTATATATATATACCGTTTTGATAGAAAAAATTGTTTTCTTTTTGTTTTTAGACCTCTGAAAATTTGTTCTATTTACTAAATTACCTGGAGCCACTAAGGCGAACCTGGTTCAATTTCAGGCACGGTCACTACTGGATTTTTGCACGTGGGAATCGTGCCGAACGATGCCGCTGGTCGGTGGGTTTTCTCGGGGTTTCCCCCACCCTTGCATTCTGACGCTCCTCCATTCTCACTTCAATTCACCCTCATCGGCTGTCAAGACCTCGGTGTTAAAAGCCGCCGAAATCTCTCCACTCCACTCTAAATCACCTGTATTGTGGTATAGTCTTTGGTTATATGTTATTTTGTGAGGGTCAGTTGAGGAACTTATAGGGAGTATCATGGCGACCGGTATGGTTGTGAGTGCCTTCAGTGGTTAGACTGTGGAGACACTAATCCATATAGTCTATTCGCGGTTTCTTCGCACATTTTTAAATCGAACCTTTGAAAAGCACACTATGTATGACGAGCCCGGTTGCTTCCTAAATACGCCATCTATCACAAGCGTTTTATACTCGTGTTAATGTAAAAGTGCAATATTTTGTGTTAAATTGAACTTCTACTAATATTTTACCTATAAATTATAATTATTAATTTTTTACTAATATGTATAAAAAGCAGTGAGAAAACGCGTTTGTTGGTAATGGCTAGTAATAAATAGTTCCTATTCAAAATATTATTACACTTAGTACGCACAAATGCAGTGCTTTGTCCCTTTAGTGCAATTTTATATACTTGGTTAAGCTTTGTAGGCATAAGGCGGAGGAATACCCTGGAAGTAGAACTTTAGCAGGGCTTCAGAAAAGTGTGAAGTGACCGTGGATGGACTATATATTCTGAGTTTTACAGCCCGTGATCGTGGATGGCTCATGTCATAGTCTCACAAGTAGCATGAAATAAACTAAAAAAACTATCAAAAGAAAGCGTTTTAAGTGTAGCGTGTTTTCATATGATAACGCTAGTCTAGCAGTTGTAGTGACGGCACGTGCTGGTGTGTTACAGTGAAGCGGGCCCAAGAAGTGATGATGTTCGGCAACCAGCAGAACCGACCCTCAGAGGCAGCCTACTTCCAGGGACTCAAACGAGGTAACTTCTTCCAGTGACGTGGTCGACACTGAGAGAAAGGCCGACGAAACACGTATTTGTATAGGGCCAAAAATATATTCAGTTGCCCCGNCGGGCCCAAGAAGTGATGATGTTCGGCAACCAGCAGAACCGACCCTCAGAGGCAGCCTACTTCCAGGGACTCAAACGAGGTAACTTCTTCCAGTGACGTGGTTGACACTGAGAGAAAGGCCAACGAAACACGCATTTGTATAGGGCCAAAAATATATTCAGTTGCCCCGAAAAAAAAACATTTTGTAACATCTTGAAAAGCAACAAAATTAATTTTGTTCATCTGACAAAATACACGCTTCAACTAATTAAGAAAACTCTGTGTTGGACCAAAAGAGATTAAACTATTAACAAAATATTTTGCTGAATCACCTTTAGATATTTATTTGGCGACTTATTTCATTGCCCTCGTTCGAAAATACTGTTTGAGAGTTTGTATGCATTTTTGTGACAGTTAGCATAGGCACAGTGTTTGTAAGAAGTGAATTGATTAATTCTTAATAATTGTATAAGCATTCTAATAGAACAAGTTCAACAGTTAACTAGAAAGTAAAGCTGTAAAACTGAAAGTACACATTTGCAGACGTTGTCTAGTATTATAAATATGTCTATTTATAAACATCACGTATTAGTATGTAGTTACTCTGGCTGAGGTTTCTCAGGCTTAGTGCTCGGGCGCATGCGCTGTAGGTTCAAATCTCGGCCAGACTACTACGATTTTTATATATCAACCGAAACAGCTTAATGTACGTAAAGTTGAGTTGAGAGATTTCAGCGGCTCTTAACAACGAGGTCTTGAGAGTCGATGAGGGTGAAACAAGGTGAGAATGGAGCAGCAGCGGAATGCAAGGGTGGGGGAACGGGAGATCCCCGAGAATACCCGCCAACCAGCGGCATCATCCGGCACGATTCCCACTTGCGAAAATCCGGGAGTGACTCGGCCGGGGATTGAACCCGGTTCGCCTTGGTGGGAGGCGAGCAGTCTAACCGCAAAGCCACCGCGGCCCCAATGTACGTAGAGCCAAACAAATCTTCAGTTGCACGTACCAAATCTTTGTTTGGAGCAACCAAATAAGAGAAACAAAATAGTTGGGTTAGAACAACAAAATATTTCATTACTCCTATATTTAATTTGTTTGCGTCAAAGAAACTGTGTTTGATTCAACAAAACCTTTTTCTCAGTGTACGAGGCACGTGGCTGTTAACACCGTTCTAGAACTAAAAGTTTTGTTTGCTTTGTTTTGAGGATAGTTTATGATTTCGTGACATAATATTAATGATAACGCCATAAAAAATTACCATTTGTTATTTGATAAATAACATCCATCAATTTTTTGCGAATATAAAATAATTCTAAATTAAAATATTGATTCCTATAAATTACAGAAGGTAAATGCTAATCACGTTTAACTGAGCACTTTGAAATCAATCTTTGAAAAATGTAGTTGTACCTACCTGCATATATTTTAACGAAAACACTTTACTCAAATGTGCGCCCAGTTAAGTTGGTAACGACAGAGAAAATAGTTCCATGTCTTAACGTTGAATTACAAGTGTTAGGTAAACACATGTGAATACTGTTATTATTTATTTTGATTTCTTAATTTTCAAAGATTATGTAAAAATTTGCTAATTTGAAAAAAATAAGTTTTTTAGGAATTACATCATTTCACTTGCCCGGCGCATGAATAAAGTGATGAGGCCCAAGACAATGTTGAGTTTACATAAGGTGTAAGAATACGCAACGTGTACACAAGTAGATCTTGAGCAGGGCTTTCAAAGGCGCTCAGTTTATCGTGAACAGCCTAGTGTGAATTTGGATCAGCTAAAGTGTTTGTACTGAAATCAGAGAAATGGCGCGTTGCGATTTCTTTGACATTTAATTAACCTGCGGGAGGGGTTTTATTTAAACTTCTGGCCATTTGCACTTCAAATGCCATCTCAAATTTTAAACTTGAAATACGTGCGAATGACACAAAAAATCTACAAGAAATGTTCTCCTTGACGCTCTAATAATATAAAGATTAGTTTAAGCTGTAACTTAAAGTATTTAATTTGTCCAATTCCAAGATTTTTACGAAAAATAACTTCCATTTAAATTTCCGGTAGCTTGTTTAATTACATTTTGTTACTATCAACTTCCTCATTTGTTATACTTTTTCAGAATATTATTTCATATCACAACGGAAAATATGGTAATATACTAAAATGATTTTCCACATTTTTAGCATATTGCATATTATTTTGGTAGGAAATAATAGTCTTAAAAAGTACGATAATGAAGGAAAAAGACTTTTCAAAAATAAATGAAAAGAGCTATAGGAATTTTACTTATTAATAGTTTTTCTTTAGCACAAAACTCAGAATTGGACAAAATTGTCATTAATATCGTGTCACGAAACCATAAAATATACTCGAAATTTAGGGAAAAATTTGGGTCTTGTAAAGCATTAAGTAACGGAGTTGGTGAGGAAAAATGTTGTTGTTTAGTTTAGATATTATAACGTACCTTTATATCCTTGAACATACTTACCTCCCTAATATGTACACCGCCGCGTAAGAATACCCCACTGTTCAAAGGAGAGCTATAGCTTATGAACAATCACCATTTTCAACAGGTCTGCCGTTTTCCTTTATCACTGTTTAGCAAACTGAAAAAGAGCTTATTTGGAAGCACTTTCCACTTTGGGGAGCAGGTACAGTCTCACGGTACCAGATATGGCGAATATGGTGGATGCTGCAGGACAGATATGCAATTGTCATCGCAAAGAGGACTTTGCGAGCGGGCTCGTTGTCCTCTCGCAGAGTCCATTAGTTGTTCTTCCAAAGATCCTGACTTTTGTTCTTGAATCGTTTTCTCAGCTTAGTCACGACCTCAGTTTCACCAGACAGTTTTATTTCACACGCGAATGAATTTTTACGCCAATCGTGAGTCCGGAAAGATGACACAACATTCTCTTTTTCACCGAAGCTCAGAGGCAATTTAAACTACAAATAAGGGGGCTGAGATTTCTTACTCCGGAAGCATCTAAGATCACCCTACATTACATTTGCTTTTCTCCCCACCAAGTGTAGAGCATCGGGGATGCCCAGCCCCGGAACTTAACATCCAGTAGCAAATACTTCCGTAAAATTATGGAAAAGTGCTGGTCAAACTTTTTTTCAGAAACCTACATAAAATTACTGACTCGTTTATTTTGCATAACGGAGTTTCTGTGAATTTATTACAACTTTCCGTCAATTCGCGGAACTTCTCCGTAATTTGTTTGTTGCAAGAACATTAGACTTTTGCCTGTGTGTCTTAATTATACTCCTCCATAATACACGGGCCTTTTTAACAGTGTATATTTCTGCCAGGTTTTATCAGAGGTCGTCGTGACACGTGACACGCCGATAGACCTGACATTTCACGGGCTACAAATTTAACAAATTGACAAATGTATTGACGGTGCAAGCTGTGAGCTCACTTTAGCCACAAGTCTGTGCGGTGCAGAACGCCAACAGACGAGTTTTCCCTTGTCAGTTATTTGTGCCTCTCCCAATCCTAAGCGAGTACTCCAACACTTCCCTCCCCCCCCCTCTCCCTCCAGACAAGGCCTTGCGCACAGTCATATATCTACTGGATGTGTCAGCTGTTGAGGTGTGCAGGACATCAGCGTACGGACAAACAACAATGAAATAAAATTATCGCCCTTCCTTCTTCCACGATGACAGTTCTCTCTTACTATAAGGCTACCACATATAAAGGCTGTTCACGATAATGTGAGCACTTTTGAAATAAACTTCTGAAGAATGTCACTGCGTCTACCTGCATATAGTTCAACAGGCACATTGAGTGGCATGCGGTTGGTAACGACGGTTGGAATGTAGTTCCATGACTTGACGTCGAATTAAAAGTGTCAGGTAAATACTGTAACTCTTTTTTTTTGTTTTAGGTTATTTTAATGTATAAAATATAATGATAGGCAAATTTGTAAAATATTTAATTTCCTAATTATTTCGCACTTACTCGCGACCAAAATATGAATACAGTGATGATGCCCATGGCAATGTTAATTTTACATGAGGTGGAAGAATACACAATGTGCTTACAAATAGATTTTAAGTAGAGATTTTAAAAGCGCTCAGTTTATCGCGAACAGCCTATAGCGTAGTAGCATCTGAGTACAAGACAGGCGTATGGCGGCGTCTTAGTTACTACCCCACTGCGTACGATTAAATTTATTAATTTCCTGATATATATAACGTTCAACAGAGGGATTGCGTTAATAATTTGCAAATAAACACGACAACGCAAATGTCCTCGTACAATCGAAAATACAAACCCGTACAATTATTTAAGCAATTTTTTTTTCAACTTAAAATTTTTGCACGACTTAAGGGGAGTTCACGTCGGATTTGTGTTTTATTAATTAGGGAAAGAACTTGTACCATTAGGTAGGTAGGTAGGTAGGTAGGTCGGATTTAAAGTCTCCTCGACGGCCAGATCACTAGAGTTGGAACAAGCTGCTCAGAGAAGCGGGAACGGGCAAGGAATCGGTTATGACCTGTATTATGGAACCATCCCAGCATTCGCCTGGAGTGATTCCCGGAGACCATGGAAAACCGAAATACAGATGGCTGTGTACTGAATCGAACCAATGTCCTCCCGAACGCGAGTGCCACCTCATTTGGTGTTGCGCTATTGGTCGTTTTCAATTCAGAATATTGTGTTTTGCCACTGGCGTTTTCTCTGCAGATGAAGCTGCATGCATGCATGAGTCTATACAAGAGCAATTGCAAGTCTGAATTCAAATTTATAGGATCAGCCGCAGTGGAGTGGTCGGACCAATAATTTTCCAGCACGGTGAATTGAGCTCCGTTCCCGTCGGGTCACACCCAATATTTGCATGTGGAAAACGTAGCGGATGTTGCTGTTAGGTACTCCCGTTTATTTCACCATTGCATTATATCACTGCTCCATCTTCGCCTCGCTTCACCCTCGTAGTCTATTAAGTAAAGCACAAATATTTTTTTCCTTTTTGTAAATAGGTTGGTACATTGCAAAAAAAAAAATTAAATCTATAACGTACGTAACATAAACTGATAATAAACAAGTTAATTCGAATATACAAGTTTTGGGAAGCCAATATAGACAATTCAAGGTAGGGCATTCCTACGCCTTGCATTTCGGTTAAGCTGTTAACAACACCGTCAAATTAGTACTTTTTACTTTGGTGCAAAACACCTGTCCTTACTTAAGTGCACGTATTTCAATTGACACCTTGACCGGCATACTCACTGTAGAGTTGACAACGATGCATGATGTGTAAACGTTGATTTGACATTTTACAGCATGTACACATCTACTGGAATTCAAGACGAGCTAGAATTGTGTCAGAAGTCTCACTGGGCCAGGAGATAGTGCCTCACCTGTACTGCAGCCAGTTAGGAAACAATGTTGCAACACGTGCACAGAACGTTGAAAACTAACATGATGTCCGACATTTTCACTATTAATCACAATCTTTAGGCATGGATACAATATCATTTCGTTGTTAACTGCCGGCATAACTATACACATGCCAGTCATAGTTCATTTTTAAATATGTGCAATTACTGGGAGGTATTTTTTTTTTCAAACGTTTGTGTAAAACAATGTTTATCTGACCTTGAACCACTTGTATTTCGCCTTCCTGTTTCTGTAATGATAGTTGTGACTATCAGAAGTTGTGCGTGATATTTGAAACCTGTTCTAGTCTAGTGGAATTATGAAAATGTCTTGAAGAATTTTAAAATTTAACTGTCGTCGTAAGTGACTATAATTCCGAAACACCTTATAAAATACCAGCTAGGGAAAACTTCCCACAGCATAACGTAATTATTACAAAATTTTCTTCAAATACATCTCCTTGTGAAATACTTGTTTATAGACCACAGTGTTCCATTCATATTCCGACTGCAAACAGTTTATTTAAGAAAAATTACAATACTGTAGGTTTGTTTGACTCATGACTGTATTGCTTTTACACCTCCTGGGTATTTTCAATCACTTATCAAGCCAAGCGTTCAGTTTTAGAGAGGTTATGTTCTGAGATCTTCTAAGGAAAATGGCCTTATACACCGACTTGGAGCAATAGTAAAAAAAAAAGCTGCGGAGGGCGGGAGGAGGTAATAAAACCATCAGCTTGTTCCCGCCCCTCACGGAAGTCAACCAATCATATTGAGTACTGCAACGAACACACACACGATTGAAATTGTTTACATAAGAGTGTGATGTAAATGCTGTTTATAAAATCTGGCACTCGCTGCCCAACCTTCTCCGATACGGTACTTGGAAAATAAACTACCGAGTCTTTTCTGTGCACCTTCAGCACGGAGATAAACACAGCACATTTGGAAACTGTAAAAATTCGGGGGTTCAGAGATGTCAATGCTAAGACTCCACAATCGATTGTATACTGAAGAAGATGCCAACTGCTCTACAGGCACGGAATTTAAACACAACATAACATACCATTAACACGGGACAGTACAGATTTGAGCTTATGCACGCTGCAGTTGAAATACATGTCATTAATATTATATTGTAACATCAGCGCAGTGCTTTTTAGTGCCGCTGTTACCCGGACCGGGCCTATCTTTTCACAAACACTTTATAAAAAATTACGCGCACAGTGACAAAACTGCACCTCCCCCTCCCGAGGACAGGGGAGTGGCGAGATTTAGGCAGATCTTAACATCGGGGTCTTGAGGGCCGATGAGGGTGAAGCGAGCTTGGTATGTAGCAGCGTCGGAATGTAAGGGCGGAGGAAACGAAAGGTCCCCGAGAAAACCCGCCAACCAGCGGCATCGTGCGGCGCGATTCCCACTTGCGAAAATCCTGGAGTGACCCCGCCGGGAATCGATCCCGGTTCGCCTAGGTGGGAGGCGAGTAGCCTGACAACTACACCACCGCCCTCCTCCCTCGAAGACAGCGGTACCATGCTTTCTGGCACTATATAGGATGATTCTAAAATCACGGGACAAACTTTGAGGGGTGGTAGAGCTCACTAAAACTAACAATTATTGTATAGGAATATATGGGCGGAAGTGACGCGTTGAGGCACAAACACAAACATAACACATGACATGCAAAACATTGTTTATTTACGTCATCACTAAATGCCTTTTTACAGCAATGTTTATAATAATTGCTCAAAATTGCTACCACCGACAGTAATGCAAGCTTGGTAGCGTCGGTGGAGTGATTGGCGAGCAGATTCAAATACGCCGGTTATTTCACGCACGCGCGCAGCCGAACAGGATAGTCGAGCGACGAGGTCTTCAATGGAATCAATTGGAGTCTCGTAAATTAGGGCTTTCAAATGCCTACATAGGAACAAATTGAGACTCAATAAAAAGGCACTTAGCGGCGACGTTTTAAATAAACAATGTTTTGCATGTCATGTGTTATGTTTGTGTTTGTGCCTCAACGCGTCACTTCTGCCCATATATTCCTATACAATAATTGTTTGTTTTAGTGAGCTCTACCACCCCTCAAAGTTTGTCCCATGATTTTAGAATCAACCTGTATAAGGGTATGAAAGGAAAGTTTGCTGGCGCCAGTCTGAGAAACGGGCAGGCGGAGTGGACTAGTAGCCGCTTACCAGGACCTTCTCTATGACAATCAAGTGGGGGCTAATCTCGGGAGAAATTTACACGCAGACGAGACTTCAACAGCCTTCATGGTCATGTGCACTTACAAACTTCCTTTGTTTATTGGCCTCGTATCTTTGGGAGATGTTTTCTCACCCGAAAAGGGCAATCAGAATTAATTTATTCCGACGTTGAACATCCGTGATTCACGGGCGGATAGATGAGAAGCGTGGCGTGGCATTTAAGATCATCCAATCGCCAAAGTGGATATCAGTAAAACTTATCACGGGAGCTTTTCGCGGCAAACAGCTGCCCCTAGAAATAATTTATTAGCTTCTACTCACTGCCATGTGGAAGTAAAACACCATTAAAAATATCATTGGAAATAACAGATAATGTATAGTATTTTTGGAAAAAGATAATAGTGGAACCTCATTTTTCAAGCATCAAATATATTGTCAAAATGTCTGAAGTTTGGGCAACTAAATTCACATTGTAATTACATTTTCATAATAGTCAACATGACGATCTGTATAAAAAGATTTATTGGCTAAGACTCAGTTCACGTGTACAGTATATACATTTTATAAACATGATATTTACAGATATGAGATTCATTATCTTCTGTTCGCGATTTTATGAGTTTTAATACTTGAGAAGGTCAATACATTCTTTCACGTTTCTATATAACTCGGCTATAAAAAAAAACGTTTATTGCTTTTGAACTCGGAAATAAGGACGAGTATCACAAAGAGAAATGCGTGGAAGGTACAATTTCGATTCAAAAGATGCTCTCGTCTGTGTTACTAATCTCGTTCTGTGGCAACTTTTTTAATATGAAGTGGAGAACTCTTGAGAAGGACTACGTCATAAAAACGCAATAACGTAAAGAGCAATATGACCAGATATTGGACATTGCTGAAAACATTTTTTCTTATTTTTCTTACAATATAACAAGATTTTATAACTATTTCTTACAAAAATGCTTACATCCTCGAAACACCCACGTAACGGGAATACGTGTACCGCTATTACTCTCTAGAAAATTTCTGTATTTTTTCAAATAATGATTTGAAAACTGGTTGCTGGATTATTTATGTAACGCTACAAGTTGTGAGGGGAGGATTGNGCTCTTGAAATCGATGAATTGAGAGCCAACGAGAGGATCGGGGGGCTCTTGACATCGAGGCATTGAGAGCCGATGAGAGGATTGGGGGGCTCTTGACATCGAGTCATTGAGAGCCGACGAGAGGGAAGCGTGGTGAATATGGAGTGGCGTCGGAATGCAAAGGCGGGGGAAACGCGAAATCCCCGATAAAGCCCGCCGAGCAGAGGCATCGTCCAGCACGATTCTCACATACGAAAATCCGGGAGCGATCCCGCCAGGAATCGAACTTTTGTGCACCTAGGTGGGAGGCGAGTACTCTAGCCGCTGCAACACTACGGCCCCAACGCTATAAGTAGACGAGAGAAAATAATTATTACACAGTATGGTGGAGTGTGTAAAACTAATGTCGAGTTTTAACAAGCAAATGCTGCAGACTTCAATTTTGTTACAAACATGGAGATACATGCAGTGATGGATCTAAAGACCCATTTGATTGGTTGGGCACTATGAATTACGTTCAAACCACGTGATCTAAAGGTTGTTCGTAGTAAAGTGAGCACTTTGGAAATCAACCTTAGAAAAAAGTCACTGCATTACATGCATATATTTTAACGGGCTCAGCAAGTGACATGCGCCCAGTAAAGTTGGTAACGATGGAGGGAAAGTAGTTACATAACTTAAAGTCGAATACAAAAATGTTAGGTAACCGTTTGTGATAACTTAAGTTATTTCTTGATGGCTTTTTTCTCATTTTATATCCTTACGCCTTACACAAAATTAACATTGCCCTGGGCTGTCCCACTTTATTCATACACCATCCAAGTGAGATCATGCAATTTTTAGAAAAGAAAATATGTTTATTTTAAAATTCGTGCTGTAATGCATATGAAACAACACAAAAGAAAGTATAATGTTTTTGTTACCAAAAAAATTACTTTTGAGCCATTTCATTAAACATCTATGTTGTAGTAAAATTAATGTATTAAAATCCTTTATCATAGTATGAGAACTAAATGTAGCATAGACCAGATCTCAAGACTTGCAAAGCAATTTATGCAAGCCAGAAATGCACATATTTCTAGAGCATAAAGTATTTACACATAACGAAAGAGAAATAAAGTTTGTGGTTATCGTGTACTGAATGCCCACAATATGAAACACGTTCACGCATGTTAAAATAGAACTGTTGCTTGGACGCTATGTTACGTAAAGTTAAATCCATCAAGTACTCAAGGCGTATGTTCGATTCGTCTCCCGACTGTCATAATTTTTTTTTCAATGATGATATTTATTTTTGTGAAAAAATAATTCTACTTTATTAATTGACCATCGGAATGATTTTTTTTTTATAAAGTAAATAAAATACAAGAAAATGTTTACACAAATGTTAACATCAATTCAATACGCAATTTGTTTTGCTGCTACATAAACACCACTTTATTGTGGTCATTACAAGAAGGAAGTAACGTGGTTACAAAAGTACTTAATGTTACATTAACATTAATAGCGTAGCAGAATATTACGTAATAAACATCATTAGTTACTCACGGCTCACAGATAACAAAAAATAACTGCAGTAGTAACATTAATACGGTTGGAACAAAATTAGGCTTTTATCTGTGAAGAAACGCTGTCTTCAGTAGATATAAATGTTAACACTTCACTCGCAGTACAACGGCAATTCCTAAGAACGATTTTTGTTAATTCACTGCAACAATAACTTTCTGACTGTACGACAGCGTGTACTGTAAGATATACATATGCAGTTATGAATAATTCTATTTTTCAAAGGTTGGTATCAAAAGTGTTCACATTACCGTGGAAAGCTCTTAATAATGTACTTAGTTTCAAAAATATTCTCATTTTATCAAATGTAAAATCAAGTTTCGAAGGAGGAGCTTATGACCGCAAGGGGGGGGGGAGAGGCTCCTGGATCTACAGCTGTACACAGAAACGATTTTGTACGCATTATAAAAGAGTGGAGTGTGCTGTAAAAATACAATATTATACTTGTAGCGTTACGCGAAAATTTTGGGCAAACAGGTTTCGAAGAATTCTTTGTGAAGTATGCAACGTTTTTTTACGGTGTCAGTTTGTGAACTACGCATCATTCTAAACAAGCCGGTACCTCAAGAGACATTTCATGACAACGTATCTCTTGAGAGTGNTTATACTTGTAGCGTTACGCGAAAATTTTGGGCAAACAGGTTTCGAAGAATTCTTTGTGAAGTATGCAACGTTTTTTACGGTGTCAGTTTGTGAACTACAGATAATTCTAAACAATCCGGTACCTCAAGAGACATTTCATGACAACGTATCTCTTGAGAGTGGTACAGTAATTAATTTTACAAATTTTAGTAGTATGGTCTTGTTCAATTGTTCAAGGCCACGCAATTTGTTGTGTATAGTTGCGAATTTGTTTAACTTACGCTGGAGGACAGAGCAACAGTAAAAATATAGTATCGGGAAAGAGAGAGGAGGAGAGGGAGAAGGAGAGAGAGAGAGAGAGAATGCCTGAGGGACAGTAAAAATAAATGACTTTCTAGTTACATACAGCGCGCAACTAAGTATAAGTCACTTCAAAGTTATGAAGTGACTTTACATTATCCGTAGTTGTAAACGCCGAGAGAGCTGCTAAAGTACATTTTCAGAGAGAAAAAAACCTATGAAATACTACATGTTTTTTGTGATCTCTTTTTTAACTGCGAACCTTTTTCAGCCAAACAACAAATTTCAACCATTATTCACGTTAAATTTTACCTTTATTGAAGTTCTAACACAAGTTCAGCTCCTACTACTGAGGGAATTATTTTTATTTTTACTAACCAGAAATATAGAAATAGGGGAAATAATACTTTGTCACACTGCAATATACTTTTTAATGGCTTATTTTCAAGTTTATTATTATTTTTAAGTGCTTAAATGATGATGAAAGAATAAATTGCCACGAATGAACATCATTCCACTAGCTTTACTTTGACATGAAATTTTGTAACGCGAAGGCAACATATCACTTGTTTTTACAATCACTGTGTAGATTGTCGATCCATTTGCATGCTTCGAAGTCCTTCCATCACAGGTTATGACTGGCAGAGAAAACTGTGGCAATGTGGAATAAATGAGTGCTTCAGGAATCTCAGAAATGATCGTGTATGTGGGCGCGCAAATTCTAAAGCCACTTTATTTTCTGAAAATTATGCTGTTTTGCATACAAAATTTTTTTGGTTATATGTGAACCACTGAAAAGTAGGTTTGACAAAAAAAATTGTTTGATCCACTTATTAATGGCGATGATAAACTTTTGTTGCCTTCACAGTAGTTCAGCAATACTTTTTGTGATAAAGACAGTTACTGTATTTTCCAATGTCAAACCGATACTTATGATCTAAGGAAATAATTTTTCTTAAACTTAGTATTTTGTAAATTTCGTTACGTATGAAAAACTAGAATGCTCGTTGAAAAGTTATAAAATCGCTTTTCTTTGCAACACAGAAATATTTCTTTACAAGAAACAAACCAAACACAAAGAAACGTTTATCTAGGCTATGCAGAAATATACCACTGTCACTAAATAAAAATGTACACAGGAAAGGCTAATCAACAGAAAACCTAAGGTTCTTTAACCTTTCTTTGTAATTAAAGCAAGATTTTGTTAGCGTAATTAAAACAGCCCCAAATAAATGTATTTTTTATATACAGGGTTATACTTTTTTTTCAGTGTAGCTGGTACATAGTTAAAATAACATTTTTTGAATTCGTGCCACAGAGTAGATAAGTACACAGAGGTGTAATTTCATGGTGGTTCCTTTTAATTGGACGTATCCATTCTCTGATTGGCTGCGCGAGTCTCTGGGAACGGGGTGGAGAGAGCGGAGTGAAGTTGAGAGATTTGGGTGGCTTTTAACGCCGAGGTCTTGAGAGCCCATAAGTGTGAAGTGAGGTGAGTATGAAGCAGTGACGGAATGCAAGGGTGGGGGAAACGGGAGATCGCAGAGAAAACCCACCGACCAGCAGCATCGTCCGGCACTATTCCCACATGCGAAAATCTGGGAGCTACCCCGCCAGGAATTGATCCCGGCTCACCTAGGTGGGAGGCTAGTCGCCTGACCACTACACCACCGCGGCCCCCGTGGCAGCAGAGATAAACATTGCCAGTGAAAAAGTCGAAGCCATTGGCTGGCCAGTCTGTTGACGGTATGGCTGAGGCGGAAAATAGTTCCGATGCGATTTTGTAATTTTAAGTACGAACATATTAATTTCAATAATTTATCACGTACTTTGGTGTTCTATAATATTAAAATAACCCGTGTGTAAGCAATATTAGACCTACCTGTGCTTGCAGCTTTGAAATTTCTGTTGTTTGGTTTCGTGGTAAAAACGCATCAAGTAATAAGCGTTGTGACAGATAGCGGAGTGCGATATGTCGGACACTGCGGGACGGGCAGAAGTGTGACTACGTGTCGAAGAACGTAAAAGAGGGCAGCCTTCTCAAAGCAGACACAAAAGAGTGTTTATTATGCTAACTACTTTACTAAAATAAATATAATATCATATACCACTAATTCACACAATACCTTTTTTAAGAAAATGTTAAGACGTGGAAATACTCCTGGTAATTACCTGCCAGCTTTACTGTATATTTTATAAATTATTTACGTTAAAAAATATGCAGCTACGCAAATGTAGTTTTCACTTAAATTTTAATTGTAATGTACTTCAATAACCATGAATTACTGCAGTCAGGTCGTTATATCACAAGCACTGCGGGTTCTTGTCTGACACCTCGACCCTTGAGTTCTTCAAGAGATATATGTCTCACATCGTACAGCGGAAGGTGATGGGAAACAATCGCTGTATNACTGCAGTCAGGTCGTTATATCACAAGCACTGCGGGTTCTTGTCTGACACCTCGACCCTTGAGTTCTTCAAGAGATAGGTGGTTATGTCTCACATCGTACAGCGGAAGGTGATGGGAAACAATCGCTGTATCATCCTGCCTCCTTTATGACGTATCGTGTGGTCAATGAGTCATGAGCTCAGCCATGGGCGAAAAGAAAAAAGCATTTATTGGATGTACTTGGGAAATTGGGGGTAACTTGGTACACTTTAAATTGAATTTTTTTTACACATGAAACAGCTTTGAGTAAATTAAGACATCATACACAACTTTATGAAACTGCATAATTTTACTTCATGACTGCCACACCAAAAAAAAAAAAAACCTTTTAATTGTCCCGCATTACCCTTAGTGTCCCAAGTATACACATTTGACGGTATTCAAGATAAGCTAGAGTTGAGTAGCATATATCCACCACTGGAGGAACGCCAGTTGCGCTTCTCTATGTGTTCCCACTCACCACCGACCCACTGATTCACACCACACTGGACACCTTTGCTGTACCGTGCAACGTTCACTATTGGCTGGCTGCTGGCCAATACGCTGGCGAGTTGACAGCGTCGCATTCAGCGTGTCCTTGTGTGTAACAGGACGTATCATCCATCGCGTTGATTTGAGCAAGTATTCTAGTGTCAAATGTGTCATTTATATGACGTAAATATAATTTCCTTATAAACACTGGTGAAACAACGAAAATACCTAGGTGGGAGTTTTGATTCAAAGGTAGAGAAATATTCACACCAGTTTTGCCCGACCCACAATTCGGCATGATCCTCGATATGCTGGCTGCCTTTCAATGAAGTTCATCAACGATCAATAGCATTGATTCGTAAAAGTCTACAAAATTTTAGTTATTTCTAGTTATCACAGTCCTATGTAAATTTCAACGGGNTTTTTTTTTTTTTTTTTTTTTTTTTTTTTTTTTACAGATTTTCGATCTCCGGGGAAGTAACTGCCGATTTTCACATGTGGGTAATACAGAGCAGACGCCGTTCGCCTGTGGGTTTTCTCAGGGTACTTCCGTTCCACTCCACCATTTTACTGTGTCGCAGCTTCATATTCAGCTCACTTTAGTCCTCAGCTGTTACCCAAACCCTTCTCACTCAGTAGCACTTGATATGGCTCACCCACCGTTGTTTCATATTACGTACCTCAGAGTTTTCGAAGGTACATCAACTAAATAGAAATGCGTCACTTTGGTAAAAACTTACCTAACTGGAAATTAATTTGCCTTAAAATTCCAGCGGAAAGTTCTTTTCATTAAAAGTAATTTGACTTAAAACCCGCTTCGCCTAAATGCCACTTGGTCTAAAGTCACTTGTAAATGGCACTTGACCTAAATCATATGAAATAAAACATTATTTGGCTTAAAGTCATATTAAAATACATTTGACAGAAAATTAATTCAGCCCAACGGTCACTTGGCCTTTAAATCATTTGCCCTAAAGTCACTTAAACTAAAAAAAAGCTTGGCTTAAAAAAATATGCCGGATGTTTTTTTGGAAAAATTACGTGTACCAAAAAAAAAACTGTCAGCCAGAAACGAAAGCCATGTGGACACATAATTGTTAGATTTGTACTTGCAAACAATTATGCGAATGCTGAATGTCCCCACCCCAGACCACGTTATTAAATGTATATAAAAGCGAAATTGCCTTATGTATCTAAAACTCGAGACACAAGCGCTAGAAAATTTACGGAACATTAGTGGCCAATTAGTCATGTCAGACTGCAGCTCAACCAATAGAAAATCGTCTGCAGTGTGCAACAGCCAGTAAGACACAAGGCTTATTACCAAATCTTTGCATAGCCAATAAACGACCGCGTACGCTTTCACGAAATGAGCAGACGCACTTTTTAGCTTCTGTACAGTGACCCATTTTGTGTGCGTACTGATTCACATTTAGGCTTGGTTTACACGATCGGCAAATGTTGCGGCAGCGCTATTGAGTGGTTTAGGCTCCGTTTGCACGATAAACAAATGTCGCAGTGGCATCACCAGGTGGTCTAGTCTCTTTTACACAAACGACAAATGTCGAGGTGGCACCATTAGGGGGGTTAGGCTTTTTTACACATTCTACAAATGTCGCAGTGACACCGCAAGGTGGTCTAGGCTCTTTTACACATTCAAAAACTGTCGCGGGGTTGCAATCAGGGGGTCTAGATTCTTTTACACGATCGACAAATGTCGAAGTGGTGCAACCGTGTGGTTTAAGCTATTTTACACATTCTACAAATGTCGCAGTGACACGGCCAGGTGATTTAGGTTCTTTTGCACATTCAATACAATTTCATGGTGACACTGCCAGGTGATATAGGCTCTTTTACACGATCGATGAATGTCGCAGTGGCGCCTTCAGGTGGTTTAGGCTCTTTTCCATGATTGACAAAATTCGCAGTGGGATCATTGGTTGGTTCAGTGAAACACTGGTTGATAGTTGCAGGCACTGTGATGCCAGCGCGACACATTTTAAGCCACGAGGTTTGACCTTTTGGTATGCCGAGCAAGTAGCGTATATAAACGAGGCTTTTGGCACATGGTATCTGGCATGTTGGTTCCAAAACCTTCCGCCATCTTGGTAGGCGCAGGGGGTGGCCATGTTGGTCACTGAAGTCCGCCATATTTGTTGGCGTCACAGCTAGAGATCTCTGCCGTGTGGATGATCTTCCCTGTCATCCTTGGAAAGAAGTTAAATAAAAAAAATATTATAATACAAATTATTTTAATAAAATTATTTTATTTAAAAAATATCTCAATAAAAAGTTACAAGAAATTAAAAAGTATCGTCTCGCCATCTTGGATTTTTAAGTGTTGCTGCAGAGCATATTTCCATTTTATACATTTACATTAATTTAAAAAAAATACAATCGAGTAATGTTGCCTAGAAATTATTTTATAAACTTTTCTTAAATATATCGGCCCACCACTTCGTTACCCAGTGCATCGGGGTCGTATTAATCCCCCCCCCTCAATCATAAAAAAAACCTGTTACCAAAACATTTGTAAAAATTATCACACACCACCACACATCCCCTCACCACCCAACCCCTCACCAAGCACCAACACCCATCCCCTCACCGCACACCAACACCCAACCTCTAAACCCATATCACCCCCTCCCCAATATCTCCCCCATCCC
>NQII01004953.1:49903-65762 GCA_002778355.1 Clitarchus hookeri | reverse complement strand
CCATGCCACCCCTTATAACCTCATTATAATAGAAAATCCCCCCTCATTATTCGCCACTCCCCCTGCATTCAACCCCTCTGCAATCCACCCAGTCTCACCACCACATCCCCCTCCCAACCCCCTCCTCAAGGCCACACTCCCCCCTCTCTTCCTTACCCGCAAAATTTTATAAATCGAGGATCATGTAATGTTATAAACCCACTCACCCTGCCACCCAGTCATAAAAATCGATCATAGCACATTTCCTAATATAAATATTTAATTTGGTTTTTGTGTATTATACATAGCATATATATTTTCATTATCTTATAACCGTTGTATTATTGGTTTATTGTATACACTCAATCACGATAACTTCAAGAACTATTCCGAACAGGATATTTTGTTTACAAAAAAATCATAGTAAATTTATGGTTGATTGCATTTTAAGTACAGGTAAAGGTAAGCGATGTATCACATAGCTCGTATATTTTCTTCTGTTGGGTCTGTGTCTTAAATCATAGTAGGAGTGACTGGGTACGGTTGTGCCATTTTGCATTTGATCGGCCATAGTTTTGTATGTATACCAGTTAGCTAAACGAAAGGTGATTTTTCGTATAATTTCTACATAACACTACATATAATTAATTAAAATTTTATCCCTAAACATAATGGTTTGCACACAGGATCAAGCTAAAAAAAAAGGGAAAATGTCACAACCGACCACACCCCAGGGGCCGTTGTGACAGTTATTGGGGTCGAAAGTGACAGGTTTAATAATACTCTGAAAAGGTCTGAAATAACTTTTATTGCAACACTCTAGCATTAATATTACATAACATTCTTTTGAAAAGAAAAGGAACAGAAAAAAGTGTGTTTGGGAACACTTCAATCACTTATAACTAATAAGGCACTATGGCATTTATATACATAATAGGTAATTATTAAAACCAGTCTTCACATTACAATGAGTCTGAAAATGTTTGTTTTACCTAGAAACTAGCATAACTATGCATAATCAAAATATAAAAGAAATGTTAATTAACATCATAAATATCAAAATTATCTTTGCAACAAAACAAATAAAATACCCATTTTAATCACTTACAACTAATAAGACACTTTAGCATCTGTAGTTATTATAATCAGTCTTCATTTATCTAAATTGAATAAACCTGTATTTCTAGATAGAAACTAGCTTTACAGGAACTCTTTAAGATTAAAAATAAAACATTAATAAACGTAACCTCAAAATCTTTGAAATAAAAACACGACAATGTGTTCTTCAATAAAAAAATTAATATCTTTGTATCAACATCTGAACAAGGACATTCGATTAATTTGAAACATTTCTGCTGCTTGTCGCAGAGATACACCTCGTTTTGTTTCAATATATGCATTTTCGTATTGAGTAATGTCTTGCCTCCCCCTTTCGGTCTTCCGCGAGCGTTGTCTGAGCATCTAAAACAATAAAACACAACTTTTACTTATGTCACAACCGTACCCATAAAAAATGTCACAACCGTACCCAACGCACTTTTTTTCATAAAAACAAACACCATGCCAAAATGAAATAATCTATGAACAAAATAATCACTGTTTTTATTTACTAATGTATATGTTATATAGATAAATAACACTTTATACTCAATCTGTATATACGTAACCACAATTATCAAAAGAAATCGAACAAAAATACTTACTTTTGACTATCAAAAACCAATGCGGGTCTCTCCTAGCGTACGCAGCGCGCAGCGGCTGACGCAATACTGTGACACGGGTTCAGACATGCAAGCCCCTCCCTTTGCCGTTACCACAACTCGCTAATCCGTATACTTTGGCTAATATTTCGACTGTCACTTTCGTACTCTGGCCCAACCGTACCCAGTCTCCCCTATGCCCACATTTTCGCAAGTCGGGTTGTAAGCAAGCGAATATTTATACACATATGCGATTATACTTTGCGATTTATTAGGGCCAGGCTTGTGAAATTCAGTTTCCAAGCATCATTACTAGTTCCAGGAAAGTATCCATGTATAACCCCTACGACCATTTACAGACATAGTGAATAGCTAAATTAAAAATAATATTTGTATGAGTGCTTTTTATCAAAATAATTCATAATAAGGAAAAAAAAAGAATTTACAGTTAAATTATTGAAATTATTTTTTGATTTTATCAAATTTATTATTACAAAATTATTTATGATCGTCTTCGTAAAGTGTACATCCATATAAACATCACCTTCAGTTCTAATTCCATAAATACGAAACCAACTATTCGGACATTCGTGAACTTCGTGCCACCGTGCAGTAAGCTTGAAGGGAAAGTCCTTGCAGCAGAAGCGACACCGACAAGCTATTGAAAGTTCCGTATATGATACACTAGCAGTCCCAGATGGTTCGGCTGTCGTCACGTTGGAAGGAGCAGGAACCATTGATGAAGATGTCTTCGTGGAAAGAGATGTTGCTCCTGGGGATGAGGTGCCAGGTTCGTTGTTCATACTGGTCGCAGCCGATTATGGTAGTGGAGCTATATGATCGAAAACAGCGTCCATCACTTGGCCAACGAAGTCCGCAAGAACTCTCTTTTGCACCGAGGCATCGATGAGGCCTGCAGTTTAACTTTGCGTGACCTTACATGGTTACAGTTAGTTTCGTTGCGGTAGAAAAGCAACCCACACCGTAAGTACAGATATTTAATGCGGTTGGGATTTTTCATACAGCCACGAAATTCATGGTGCCATGCGGTGTGTTGATGCGAAAATACCTTGTCGCAGTAGCTGCAGGGATAAGTTTTCTCTGGTGTTGGCGATACAGACGACGTCCCGAACTCTGCCGGAGACAGGTCAGCCAAAGAACTGGATGGTACAGCCGAAGAAACAGATGTTGCAGTAAGAAATGGTGCTGTCAGTTCGTCCGAAGTTGCAGTCCACCTCATTGAAGACGTCCCAACTAAAGAAGTCGATGGCGCTGTAGACATCATGCCTGAAGATAGCGATGGTGGTTCTGTTGCTGCATGTGTCTCATCTGAATAACTCGATGGTGCTTCTGCTGGACCCACGTCAGATAACGTCACCTGCTGCGACAATCTGCAACTCACCAAGACATATATCAAACTAAGCTCCATAAAATAAACACAGGTACCTATATATCTGTCCATGACGTCATGGAAATATTGTGGTGCATTATGGGAGGCAAAGGCATATTCACTGTTTCAACTGGTGATGAGTTGACTAGTGTAGCATTCGTTCTCGCCGTAGGCATTGGCAATGTGGAGAGGTATAGGTACGAAACGATGTTACCGTTGTCACTCGCACCGGTGAAAGAGGTTGCAGCAAAACCCAGATATAAACTTCTTCCAAACACTGTGGGAGCCTTAAAGGCATAACTATCGCCGATCTGTAGGCTTCTCACATGACTAGGGCCCTTTGCATATTTACACTTTGGGAAAATGTAAATTGTGATACAGCGAATAGTGGATAATTTTTAATGCGCGTAATCGACATCGATGATGGGTGGACCGAACCCATTTGTTCTCAGCCAAAGATGATCCACCAAATCAAGTGTCGAGCCAGAGCCCTTCAATATAATTTCTTCCTCCTCTAGGTGTACCTTCTTTATGCTCTTGGCAACACCAGCTTCGATGTCATCCGCATTACACTCAGATAAGTGCAATGTCTTGATTGCTCTCTTTTTTATACAACTCGTTTACAATAGTTACATTCCATCCATATATTATATTATGTGGCTCAGTATTTCCCCACAGACTCTGTAAGTTGGTTTATTAAATTTTGTTTCATACAGGTCAGAAATGAACAAACATATTTCGCCGAAGTTATCGGATTTGGAGCAACATACGTTTTTAAAAGACCCCTGAATGCTGATTCCTTCAGGAAAAATCCATTTACATTCAGCTTACTTTCTTAGGTTGCGATGCAAGTTGGGGGGAATTGCAATGTGTAGCTTCTGATCTACGAGTCGAAGTTGCATTGGGAGCAGCCTTTGCTATGAACTACAAATTGTGGAAGGATAAACCGCTAGGCCTGCATCATATGATAATACACCCTGTTCACAATGTTCAATTTTTTTTTAACGGTCGGTGCGAGTAAACAGTTTAGAGCACTTCTCACATCGATATGGCATAGGTATGGAACTCCTTACACATGCGTTCTTTTCGTTCATTCGTGCTTCAATAGCATTTGAGAAAGTCTTGTTGTAGTAATTGTATGGAAGGAATCAACAAACTGCCCACGACATTCACAACTGAAGTTTTCTGCTTCGATGATTCTCCAGTGTGTGTAGCGCCAGTTACCATCCCAATACATCTCCGATGCAATGTCGGCAGATAACGCTTAGCAGGCAGTGAAGGTAGACCAGTACAGGTATCTAGATACCTTTTCAGTATGCCAATTCGTCGACCAAACTGCGGTTTGTATTTTGCACATGCGTATGTAACATGCTCCACATTCCGAATATAGATGACCCCATGTCACTGAGCATTTCTGCTTTCAGAAAATTCCTTCTCACAGTAATGACACAATGTTCTGGAATACGTTCCATCTTGGGTCGAAACGATGCTCCCCTCTTCACAGTCCGTACGTCATCCGATCCATCCAGCCCCGATGTAGCTCTACATGCATGTCGTCGAAATGTAGCTCCTCATACAAGTAGGTAATCTAAAAAGGAAACAGGAAAAATAAACATGCCATATATCATAAAGTAAGAGGCATAAAATACCATATCAGAAAAGATTTTGAAAAGATTGCGAACAATAAATATACATCAAGCGCAAAAACAAACATAAAAAATTCCAATATAAAGGTCACATGTTAAAAAAAAAAGTGTTGGTGAAAGGCCTCCTAGTACACCCACGACAGGAAATTACAAAAGATTATGAAGAAACCCGCCAAATGTTCCATGCATGGAAAGTTAAGCATTAAAGAAAAAATCAGTAACATATACATATTAAATATTAGCACCCTAAGCGAGTCAAAAAATAATCAGGAAATAAACCGGTGGGGAAAAAACCGAAACTATTTAATAAATATACAAAGCAGAAACCGTAACATAGAATAATCCTAATCCTGATTCGTACCCTGTTTGGGAATAAAATCACATGAAGTAAAAAAAAATTTATACTGGAAATTTATATAACAAACATACCTGCGCTGCTAAATACAGAGGAAAATCGTCATGCCTATCTTAATTCACATCACGAGTTCCCCGAATTGTTTAAAGCAGCCCGTGCATTGCTTTCACATTCCACTCATATACATACCAGCCCGTTATCAGTGAGAATTAAGTTTATCGAATAGATACAGTACATATTCAATCATTTACATGCGCCATCATGTTTATATTGTTTGCACCTGCAATTCGTGCTTTACCATAATATAACGCGACAAACTATATATGGATAAAGATACACTGGTGGAAGAAAGGAAACGGAAATTTCTGTAAAGCAGGTACGCAACTACTTTCGGAAAAATATCGCACATACCTGAATTATATACCACGTTTAAAATCGATTATGGCATCAGCATGGAAGAGAATTCAAGTCCCCTCCCCTCTAATATTGAATGCATATTTTTGAGTCGACGTCACCGATGGGTCTTCCACATTTTGTTTCCGATAGTCGGTGATATTTACAAGCGAATAAAGCTACAGTAAGGCAAGTTTCATGCTCAGAATTTAATACCTTCAATTTGTCGGAAACATATTTTTCACCCCTCGGCCATTCATTGGACCATGGACATATTTACATCTCTATCAGTAAAAGAAAAAAAAATCGTCGATGCAGGTATCCAAACTGAGATCGCATATTTTTTCCATGCTATTACATGTGTGAGCAAAAAAAAAACTGTGTGCACTTACAAATCGTGTTCTGTTTCCCACCTTCAAATGCAAATCATCATGTCTACGACACTGGTATGTGTACAAAGGACAGATACGCGATGCCCCAGTGCCTGGGATGTATGTAAGAAATAGTAATATGCCAAATAATGGGCTACGAAACACATCGTGACGGCATAAAGGCTACATCCCACCAAAATATGCAATGCTTAATGCGAAAAAAAATTCAAGCACCCGAAACCGCGAATGAAATTAAATTTGCTGTTCAGCACCAATAGAAAAAGTCTAATCGAGCATGCCGGAACATTGATAAAATACACAGCTTGATGCATATATGGTGGCTTGAATCCTTTGTGATATTCGGAATACCTGACAGAAAATAATCTCAGCTCATGTATCACGGGTCCCCGATTCTCCAAAGATGAACAAACTTCGGTAATGCTTCAGACAAGAACATTTGCATTTCCATAGCCTTATGCACTGTAAATTTATCTAATAGCTCTCCCTTTCTACCAATTACTCGTCATAGCTCGACCAATCAATCGCTTTTGTGCGACACCATCCGCTACCCACTGATGCCATCCCCTAATCGTCCTCCCATCACCTCCCTTCATCGACAGTGGCCCCTGTAGTGCACTGGTAACTCATGTTGTCAGCATCTACCACCAGAGCTCACCCATGTCACCCACTTCCCAGCCCCTCCCCCGACTATCCCCGCTACTTCCTCCTACTCCCCCTCCATTCCACGCATTAACAGCATATAAAAGGCCACAGGACCCAGTCTTCCACATGTTGCTGCTGACGTCGTCACATGCTCGCCTTAGAGTATACAGTTTATTTTTCGTATGGAGTTTTAGAAGAAGTTTGCGTGCTGTCCCAGTGGACAGAAAATAATTTCAGCGATCCTCGCGTACGGCAGACTACGCTCGCTCGCAGCCCCCAATATGGAAAAAGAACTGGCCTTTCTACCGAAGGAGGTCCTGCTGATGTACACACACCACGAGTTCGGTATATGTACAAGATAATTCTGGACTACCCGTAGAAGGACGAAGATATTCGCGACTGTCTACTTTGCAGCGAGTGCTTCGAGGGTTGCACCACGTCTGTTCCGGGGACTCCTCATTCCCGCACTTGGTGCAATGTGCGACGTCGTGCAGCAGCATCCACCCCATCACAGCCACCACCTTAGTCGCAAATACATCACCGACCATCACCTTCACTGTCCACAGCACCACCTCCATCATAGAAGAGCCCGCAGAGTGAACAACATGAACGACTCTGTAGACTAGGCCACCGCCGACCTCATGCAGCTGATAACATGATGTCTCCGACCCAGCAGCAGCTCCACCTGGCACCCACTCACCTTGACGACATGCAATGATTGGTTTCCAGCATGCGAGAGCTCCACGCAGACCACTATCGGTACTAGCAGCAGTTGGTTGATGCCCACCAAAGCTACTCCCATAGCACCACCTCCACGATCTTCAACGTACGAGGTGATGTACACCAGCTCCTTCGAGTCAGGTATCGCGAAGTTTTATTCCAATACCACCCCAGTGTTACATAGTGTGAAGTACTGGCTGGACGACCCACGGTACGAGGATGAAGTGAAAAACATAGAAACCTGCGATGGTGTGAATCATGCCCTCCTTTACTACACATTGGTGCCTGCGTAAAACACGAGCATCATGAACACTGAAGGCAAGTCAAAAGTTTATTTTATTGACAGAATCTAGCCAGACGCTGAAACTTGTGCAGTGTACAAAATGAGGCCGGATGTAGAAGGCTGCCAGCTTAGGCACTACGAGATAGGACAAGGAAGCCGGGAATCAGTGATTCGCTTCAGCGAAGAATGCGATAGCGAGACGCATAGATTCCCACCGGACGAAGAAGCCAACATGGTTCCGTTCGTAGAGCAGATCACGATTTGTCACAGCCTGCCGTGCGAGGTAAAGACAAGCTTGCCGGATGAGGGAGAAGAAGAACAGTGGATTTGAAAATAATATAGACATTGTGGGGGCGTGATGGTGAGGAGTGTTAAAAAATATTGTGACGAGGGCGAAAAATTATTTTTGCATGTGCAAAGTGTAAGTATGTGGGTGAAACAAAGTGTCCAGAAAGAAACACACTTGTATGTACATATTTGAGAAAAGGCAATAGGGAGGCATGAGAACAACGATAACCAAAAAATATGTATATACATTGCAGACATACATAATAACTATGTTCAGTTATTTTTAAGTGTATATGAGAAAAAAATTCTGTTTGGTTCTATGTTGTAAAAAATTCATCAGGAAAGACACTCGATAATGTTTAAAGTATTTATTGTAAACGAAAAATTTGTGTTTACGATTTAGAAAGTTATATATGTATAAATGTTTATAAATAAATATTTAAGACATGTTTAAAAAAACAATTTCTAGGCAACATTACTCGTTTGATTTTTTTAAATTATAGAAAAAAGTAGAAAAATGTAGTTATGATCTGCAGCGACACTCTAAACCGTTATAATTATTAAAAATCCAAGGTTGCGGGCCGATACTTTTTAATTTTTTTATAATTTGTTATTGAGATAATTTTTTTACCAAAATATTTTTATTAGAATAATTTTNGAACATCCAACATGGCCTCGAGCCCTGACTGTAATGCCAACAAAGAAGGCGGAATTCATGGACCAACATGGCCACTGGCCGCACTTGACAATTTGGCGGACAGATCCGGATCCTATTTGCCAGATGCCATGTGCCAAAGCCCCATACATACAATACTCGAGCATTGGAGTACAAAGCCCTTGTGCAAAGGTGGAAGTTTTCTTGAAGATTCCACGTAAGCGAGTGTGGGCGCAGGTATGGGCTGTGTGCAACTTTAAGTGCAAGGTTTCCTACAAGGTGGAAATTTTGGCCACACAGAGAGAGTGTGTGTTGGGATTGGTAATTATTATGTTTTAAGAAACAGCGATAAAACCACTAAATAAGAGTAAAACTGCGAAAATATGATATGTTGATGCTGTAATAGGGTTATGTGAAAATTATGGTGAAGATCCTTGTTTAACACAAAAATTTTCAATTACTATAACAAAACAGTAACACTCTGTGAATTATCGGATATTGCAGAAACTATGAGTTAATCCCTCCCTGGAAACACCGTTGCCGAAGTAAAATCGTACCAAATATGCATATGTTTACTTATGAGTTGGCAAGGATGTCTTGACAGGTGTTTCCATAGAATGCTCCATAACTGCTAGCACCCTGGATTGTATAGCAGGTTTTGTAAAAGCTTCTACTGTCAGAGTAGATAAATATAAAGAGACGAAATTACATGATGGTTCCTTTGATGTGGGCATACCCAGTCTCTGATTGATTGCGCGAGGGTTTGAGAATGGGAATTGAGTCTAATTGGCTACTCCATGCTGCGAAATGTTTTCTATTGTCCGGGCTGCCGGCTGGCGAGTAGGTTACTCGGCGCTGATTGACGAATAGTATTCCAGAATTTTGCTGGTCAGTGGTGCTATCTTGCAGTCATGTCCGGCTGGAGTTCGTAGTTTAAGGGGTAGTTTCAGCCCTGCATTCTTAACTACTCTGTGGTCACTAAGAATGGGGGTTTTGTAGTGCAGGCAAGGTGTGCAAGACGGGTGGTTCATGCTCGGTATACACGAATGGCAAATGTCGCGGTGGTGTAGCGGGGTGGTTTAGCGGGTCTCGTACTGATGGTTGTAGATGCTGTGATACATTTTCAGCCGCGAGGTTTGACCGCTCGTGTACGCCGAGCCTTGGAGTGTTGGCCATGCGGGTAGCTGTGTGTTTGTGGCCAGCACGGTTGTTGTTATTGCGCAGGCGAGGATGGCGAGGAGGGCGAGGGGCCGGTGACGAAGACCCTGCTCGGGGACGGCTTCCAGGACGCCGATGAGGAGGATGGCGGGGACTCGATGCGACCCGAGGATGGAGGCAAGTCGCCTGCGCAGTACGAGAAGGGCTACCGCTACGGCGTCGGCAAGGAGGCTCTCGACAAACACATCGAGAACGCCCTGCTCAAGTCCGAGCTCTTCGGAGAGCCCTGTGAGTCCACACACGCCTCAGCGACTGTGCCCTTAGCACGTCGGTCGCCCCACCTTGGTGACTCAGTGGACCCGAGTAGTGTCTCTGGCATTCTGTCGCTTCCTCACGTGCACCTCGTCTCACATCACCCATTCTTCTGTCTGGCCCGAAGGATTGGTGTACACCTCAGTAGGATAGCCAGCCATCTCCTTTTGTCACCAACCTCTTTTCATACATGGAAGTAGTTCTTTCACTTTAGGGTGCGTCTTAGCTCTGAGGTGACGGACTTCGAGGCAGGACTCGTAGCTGACCTTTCCCCCTGAAAGATGACATGGCGTGAACCTGTATGTTGGAGTGGTAATGGAATGCAAGGGCGATGGAAGTGGGATTACGCATGATGTCTTGGCAACCGTGTTTCGTCATGCATGCTTGAAGCATTGCAAATGTGATTCGTTCTCCTGTAATCTACTGTAAGCCCTGCCTGGTAGTGGGATTTCCACTCTAGGACATGCCTTAGCTTGGAGGTAATTTTTATCTAGTAACAGGCTTCGAGGCGGGACCCATAAGTGCCCCTTTTCCGTAAAAACTGATGTGAGACCCTAAGTTGGAGCGGAGGTGGTCATACCGACCGAGTTTCGTCATGCATGCCTTATGCCCATTGCAAAGGCCATTAGTTTCTATCCCCTCCGACTGAATGAGTCAATGGTTTTCCTCAAGTGGGTTTCTCTTTCTCATTCCCTACAATTGTGGATGCAGTTCGTTTATATGAACCTTCCGACTTCCGATCGCTTGGCTTATTAAATAAGGTTTTAAGAACCTCTTTTTTACGCAGTGTGGCTATCAAGTAATGGGATGGTAGGGAAAATGTGATTTAGTGCCAAAGTATTAACACGTACCTTTAACCACCTTCAACATATTTTTCCTCCTCTCCTCTATCTATACACCACCACTGCATATGTATCGTCCACTGTTGAAAGTAGTGATGCAGCTCATCAACTATCACACTCTTCAACAAGCCTGCCGTTTCAATTTCAAACTGACTGAAAATGTGTTCTTTTTTAATAGATGTTTAAATTTGGGGGATATATAGACATCATGCTGTTCAGATCTGGCTAATATGTGGGGATGTTCGAGAGCAGGGATGAGTTTGTCCACTAAAAACTTCTTCACAGAGAGTACAGAGTACATTGCCCATGAGTTATTCTTCCGAATATGAAGTTTTTTCTTACTAAGTTCAAAGAATAGCTTAGTGTCGAACTGGACTGAACAAGAAACTTCAGGTTCACAAACACTGAAAATGATTGCATTAGATGACATAACAGTTTTATATTTCACCAAAGCCCAGGGATACACTAAACCACACAGAAATACAGGGCAAGAGATGTTAACTCCGGGTAGCATCACTGACATACACCCTACATTAGCTTTGCTCCACACCAAGTGTACAGCCTCAGGGATGTCCAGTCTCGTTTCTTAATATCCACACCTCGTACGAAATTGAATACATATTATACAGGTGCGTATAGATAATATGTGATGAAACTGAAAGCCTGATGTCTAGTAACTTGTCTAATACCAGCAATGGCTCAGTGTTGAAAGCTGCGGCTCGCCCAAAGGCGACCAGGCAGGATGGTACTTCTGTGCTTTGCCATTGCCTTTCACAGTATGAAGGTGAGATAGAACCTCCAGCCTTTTAAATACTTCCAAATGTCGGTGTTGGGTATCGAATCCGGTTACCGTGAGTGGCGACTTGCCCCTACAGCACTAAGATGGTTCGTATGCATCTTAATGTAATTAAAATGTATTTATGCATGCATACACACAGACATAGTTTTTCGAAAGTCATCGACACTGCACAGCATGGGATATAGGACTTTTATCTGAACATTTTACAAGAGGGGACCTGTATCCGGAAATGCGTGGTTTGGTCGTTATGGGGTGCCGCACTCCGGGCATAAATAAGACGTGCAGTTAGCTACACCTGTTTGATCAGAAGACACCTCCACCAACCCAATAAGAGAATTATATGACAGAATGCAAAGGGAGTTCGAATTGTTGACCTCCAACTTCATTATATAATGCATAAATCGGAGATTTAAAGATCGGCACACACAGTTAAAGGTGCTTGGTTGTGTGCTAAGTATTTCAGAAATGGTGTGGATTCGGGCAATAAAATCTTCCTAAGGTGTTGCTATACTGGAGTCTTGTACACCATATTCGTCATAGTACATCAAACAAAATAGTCAAGGAGTGTATGATCTGGTGACCGTGGTGGCCATGGAACAGACTCTCCTTTCCCAATCAATTGATTTGGATATGTTGTATCCAGATAATTCTTACAATTTGTGTCAAAGTGCACTGGAGATACGTCATGTTGCAGCCACATTGCCTCTCGAACTCACAGTGGCACCTCATTCGGTATTGTAGATAAAACAATCCTTACAAATATGTGGTATCACGGTTCGTCTAGTCTGCTATCAAGGTGCAGATAGTCCACCAATTTTGCGTTGATGGTTAATGGGTTCTGCATCTTTAAGAACCCACAAACAACTTTACCCAAATTTGTCGCTGCGTAGCGGCCCAACCACACATTTCTGGATATGGGCTCACTCTCGTAAAATGTTCAATCTGCTGTCTCGTATAACATACTGAGCATTGTCGGTGTTTGTTGTTTAACATCCTGTGTAAATTTTTCTCACGACACAAACGCGCCATGTGTACAATGATATACATACTTGCAAAATACATAGGATAGGTAGTGTATATACCAGCTGCGTAATAACCATACTCCGGGTTAAAACAAAACACCTTGTAAGAATTAAAACGGTCGTAACACTTTCTGCTTGGACTAAAGTAAGGTTCGCGAATCTAAGCCAGACTAGTCTGCAAAGCATGTTAATTCAAAATGATTTTTTTTTCATTTGAGTAGTAATTTATTTGATAGTAACCGGTGCACAGTTAAAAAATATAAAGAAATAAATTGTAGTGGCTGTCTGTTTTAATTAGTCGTAGTCGGTTGTTCATTGTCTGCAAGGGAATTTGTGAACGGATTTTGGTACTTAACAGAGTACCGTATGCTGTGAAAGATTCTCTATTGGTTGCACTACCTTCTGGAGAGTTTGCCTCCAGATAGTGATTGTAGTTTGACGTCTCTCTCCTCCCTCTTTTCATATCCTGCCCATCTTCCGCCTGGTCTGGCAGGCTTCTTGAGCATCCTCGTAAATTATTTTTATATAACGGGCAGTTTTTTAGTTTAGAAGACAGAAGAATCATTGTCAGGTTCCAACTATTTCTCAACGCTCCCTGCGTGCTTTAGTTCTGTGATTGGACAATTTTCGTTAAGTGGCGTTCATTTTAGGTTTGTAAAGACATAAACCTTTTTACGTATGCATTGCGACATTCTGCGCTACATACATTATACATTCGTGTATACATTCTGGACCGTTTACGTTTTTGTTTTTTGTCTTTGCCTAATTTGTTTACTTTCCCCATTTTTTTCGGGGGTGCTCAGGGCCCTATCGGCCCTCCCCTTAAATACGCCACTAACGACTGCCTTTTATAAGCTGTTCACGGTTAATTGAGCACTTTTGAAACCAAACAATGGAAAATCGTACTGCCCTTATTGACCTTTACATATATCCTAAAGGGTATTAAATGTTTTAACGACGGAGAGAAAATAGTTCCACGTCTTAACGTTGAACTACAAGTGTTAGGTAAACATTTGTAAACGCTGGAATTATTTATTTTGCTTCCGGTTTTTTAATGTGCACATAAACTTATGAATGAGCATATATGTAAAAATATTTACTTTGCTAACAATTTCAAAGTTTTACTTGGATGACGTATGAATAAAGTGTTGAGGCCCATGACAATGTTGATTTTACATATGGTGGAAGAATACACAATGTGCATACAAGTAGATCTTAAGGACGGCTTTCAAAATTTTATTTTCGTTTGTTTTTCCAACAGATCCACGCTTTTTCAAAGGAAAAGAAATACCTTGCATAATTTCAATACCTGCATTTCCATTCTAACTTGGTCGAAGGAAGTGTACTGAAGTTTCGTAATATTTTACCACTTCTATTAGTAAAATGGGCATTCAATGTTGGGACTCAAACTCCGCATCTGGCATCCAATTTCTACCCCATATTAATACGGATATATAATTTGTGTGGTAACATAACAAACAGGCCGGCATTTTCTTAAACTGGCTGATAAAAACTACGTGACAACCACAAACCGTAGTTCTGAGCTGCAAAGCTTGCAAACGTTACGTCATTCGTAAATGGAGTGAGATAGCGAAGGAGTCGAGGACAGAAAACCCATATTTGAAACGACAAGTAGTTGGGCGAGGATTTTGATTACATATGTGTGCCGGATCAGGTACTATTGTTATCTCTCTTTTAAGGGCATATTTTCGGTAGTGGAAAGGTCTCTAGTTAGCTGTGTTCTCTGAGGCCACGGCTTCAGTCGAACCCCACAATATATATCTAGAATTTATGACCACCACGATGGCGATCTTGTGGTTTGGAACCTCTTATCAGAGATATCCGTCAGTGCATAACATGTAACGGGGACTCTTGCCAAAGTTCTGGCCATGGAAGGGAGCGGCCGCAAGAACATGTCATATTGCCCAAAAGTGTTTCGGCTAATGCCATCTTGCCTAAAGCACTTTGTCTAATAGCGTTTAGCCGAATGGCATTTTCCTAAACTGAGTTTTGCCTAATAGGACGTTGCCTTGCGGCGTTTTGCAAGACGGTTTTCGTTAACGGCATTCTTCCGAGCAGTATAGATAGAGGAAAACTAAATTTTGGCGAATTGAGTTTAGCAACGGCCTTTATCCATAATTCGATTTGTTGAATGTCTTTTAGCCTAACAATGTTGTGCCCAAAGACAATCTTTCTAAAACTTTTCTGAATTTTCTGAATTTATCCTTAATGCATTTACCAAAACGGCACTATACCTAAGTGGAGAGATTTGGGCGGCTCTTAACATCAAGGTATTATGAGGGTGAAGGGAAGGGAGTATGGAGCAATGCCAGAATGAAAGGTTAGGGGAAACGGGAGATCCCCGAGAAAACCCGCCGACGAGCGGCATCGTCCGTCACGATTCCCATTTGCTAAAATCCGGGAATCGAACCAGGTTTGCCTTGGTGAGAGGCGAGTAGTCTAACCACTACACCACCGCGGCCCCTATTTTGATTCTGTGAAATTGCTGATAGTGTGCCGCAGCCATGGCGTGATGTGATGTTGTGGCGTATGTTGCAGCCTCGGTGAACCAGTACCGCTACTACGGAGGAGGTGAGAGGAGAGGCATGCAGGAAGCTGGCTTCGCCCCGCCCTCCAAGCGCAGGTGAGTCCTCTAGCTACTCTGTTGCCGCACTCCCCCGGCTGCCAGTGTGTCGCTACTACATTACGAGCGTTGGCCACGAAAAAAAAATATTTTATGTTTTTACCACATACAGTTTAGCTTGTAGACATTATCAATACTTTTCCTAGCAAAAAAAATCGAGCCTATATTTTTGGCATTAATACATATAAAATTCACATATTATGAGAACTATCTTACGTATAGGAATGAGGTAATTCACAGTCATGGAAGATGCCAAGAGCTACTCCAAGACGTCTGTAAAATTGCACATGTAAATGTTTTTACAGTTTCAAAAAATTGCTGAAATTAAAGAAATTCGTACATGTTTGCTTTGTAACTGTGACGAAAATTTTATTGTGTGGTAAAAATGGCAATTACGTAGGGTAATTTCTTCCACGTCTTAAAGTAGTTCTTCGGTAGCCGCCGTAGTAAGCAGTTCTTTTTTTTTGGGATTGGTGTCGTAACTGCGACACCGTATTTTACGTTCGTCCGCTCTGTGGAATGTTCTAGAGTTTTGGTGTTATTTGATATTTTGAATTTCCGTTCGTGATTTCGTGATTTAGATTAGCTCCTTTGTAATTTTTTATGTCGGCCTAAGTCGTTTTAGCTGTTTGCCATATA
>NQII01004953.1:0-49866 GCA_002778355.1 Clitarchus hookeri | reverse complement strand
ATATATATATATATATACGGGTGCTGTGAATCATCCTGTACCTGCATATATATGTATATACATACACAGACATATATATACAGAATGATTCACAGCACTCGTATCACCTCTTTTTCTCGGAAACAATACGACACGGGGGGTTCGCGAAAAAAAGTATGATAACTGTACCATATATGAAGCAACGATTGGTAGTAATCCTATTCCTCCGAACATGCCGGAGCTAGCGGCATGGGGAGTGAGCTTTGGAATTGCAAATGGAAATGTGGGTCGTATTAGTTATCGTTGGATAGATCGTCTAAATGGAAACATCTACTAAGACACATTTGTTCTGGCATGCATAGTTTACGCACAATAAATTAAATCATATAAGCATGTGGTTTGTGACGTGTGTAGTTTACGCACAATAAAAATGGAGCGCAAACGTGGTTTCTTTTTACAATCAAAAGGAAATCAACGAAACATGTTGTTCTTGCTTGCAAACCTACTGTACGTAAAATAAAAAGGACGTCGGGTGTATTGTAAATACCGGCATGGTGTGAGAGAGCTACCGTGAATTGGGAACTGGGAACATTCATTCGCACACAGCACTCTTCCTAAGTGTTCTAAATGTTGACCATCCTGTATCAGACACAACTCTGCTCTCCGTCTTACATTCGCGGATGTTGAGAGATTCACATGATACTCTGATTCTGTCATTCATGCAATGTAAAACGAATGAATGTCTGAATTAACGAATGTTCGATTGTCAGTTAACATGCATGAAAAATCTGCAGTTACTGTTGTAAATGGCTTATCTGCTTGCTGCTTAGTGTTGCCTTATTCTACGCGTTTGTTTGGAAACAGTCTAATAATAAGAGTTAAGTATATCCAATTATAATTGGTGCGTAAACTATGCACGTCAGATACATAATGTGCGCCATTACGGTATTGCCGGTTGGAGTGCGAGACTCACTTTCATACTAGCAGTGACCTGTGTGCCTTACTGCATGGACTCGTGCCGTAGGTATTGGACTATTTCCGAGCAAACGCGGAGAATAATGCAGCACTACGCAGCAAGCAGATAAGTCATCTACCACTTACAGGAACTGCAGGCTTTGCATGCAAGTTAACTGACAACCGAAAGATCGTTCATTCATACAGTCATTCGTTTTATATTACAACCACTAACCGTGTGTTGTTTCAGTGTCAGACGTTGTTTGTCTGTGGTGTTGCTTTCCGAATGAAATGCCGTTTATAAACGAAGAAGTATTTGACATGCTGATGATACTAGGGGAATTTCGTCGAAAATGTAGAGCTGCTGCCCGTTTGTACGCAGAGAGATATCCACGGTTCATCCATCACTCGTCCAATGTNTTCGTCGAAAATGTAGAGCTGCTGCCCGTTTGTACGCAGAGAGATATCCACGGTTCATCCATCACTCGTCCAATGTCTTCCAGCGTCTTGCATGTCGCATGCGCACAACCGGGCTAGTGCAACCGACACGCAACAAACGTCGTCGAATGAGACGACCTGTGAGAGACGAGAGGGCTGTTGATGAACTTGCTGCCATGGTTGTTAATCCTAATGATTCTACACAGAGGATTGCCCGCGACTCAGGATTGTGTCGAATTACAGTGTGGAGAATCCTCGCTGATAATCGTTTACATCCGTACCATGTACAGCTGCACCAAGAACTTGGGAATAATGACTTTTCTAAGCACATTTATTTCTTCAATTGGCACCTGAGCAAGGACCGTGCGTTCCATCGCAGCATTTTGTGGACTGATGAGGCTAAATTAAAGAGTAATGGTGACGTTAACATACATAATGCACATTACTGGTCTGCAGTCAACCCACACTGGCCCCGTAAAGTGGATAACCAGCATGTGTGGAGCCTTAATACTTGATGTGGCTTTCTCGGACATCGTGTCATAGGACCATATTTGTTTTGAAGGTCAATTGAATGGTGCAGCGTATGCAGACTTCGTAGAGAATAGTTTGTATCAGCTGACCGAAGATGTCTGTCTCGCTCTGAAATTAACACTGTGGCTTCAACAGGATGTCTGTCCTCACTTGTACCAGTATTGATCAAGGTCAGGGCTTTCAAATGTGTTCAATTAACCGTGAACAGTCAATAAACTGTTTCCTCATGCCCAGCCCAAAATGGCGCGACAAAATATATTTTACTGGAAGGAATATCAGAAGAAATATTTTTAAAATATTTTAAACTCTTGGTGAAACGATAACATTGTGCGACTGTACAGTTTTTATTATAATAATGAAAGGTACAGACGAGTGTTTATCAAGTTAACAGTTGAATGTTTACTAGTTTTCAATGGTTTTGCACATGTCAGTTAGAAATTGTTCTTACTTTATTGGTTGCCGTGAGTGTATGAATTTACTTTCCCATTTCTCTGGGCCAATGAGAATTCTAACACACTAAGGCTGAAACTTTTATATTGGTCTACAAAGTGCAAAGCCAAATCAAACACGTATAATCGAATTATAAAATAATCAGGATGCTACAGTGTTTTGAAAGATGTGGAGGACCAAAAATTTAACCGAATAAAATGTCTTAATATTTTGCAGATATTTAATGCTGCTGTCCCGCGTACGTTCATGGAACACTATATTCTGCTATTATGAAACAGCAACTGTGCAAATGTGCAGTTCGCCTACAGAAATTTAATGACATGTATTAAGCGCACCAATTACCTTATTCGTTTAATTGAATTCTTCCCAAGGCGTAAAATTATATTCTTCTTGCTAAGTCAGTACCTCACTCTATCCGACATGAAAATAAATATTTATCTCGTAAGTCATGTTGGTTGCATGATTAGAGGTTCGAGGTCGTAACGAACTGGATGTAAGCCGTAATATACGTGCCGATAAGGTGCAAGTGTTTCTTATCTTAATTATATTTCAGAAGAATTTTCCCATCTTATCTCTTATTTACTCATTACATTTATTTTATAGAATAAAATAAATATTTCATTTACTTTTCTCAATCACGTAAGTAGAAATATGTACAGTGAGTGAGTGAAGAGATGTAGGCAGCTCTTAACATGACGTTTTGAGAGTCGATGAGAGCGAAGCAAGGTGAGTGTGGAGCAGCGTCGGAATGATGGAGCGGGGAAACGGGAGATCCCCGAGAAAACCCGCCAACCAGCTGCATCGTTCGGTACGATTCACACATGCGAAAATCCGGGAGCGACCCCGCCGGGAATTGAACCCGGTCTGCCTAGGTGCGAGGCGAGTAGTCTAACCACTACAAGACCGCGGCCCTTAAATATTTACAGTAATTTTATAAGTGTATATATTGTGAATTTTACAAAAAATAATTTTTTACTTTTGCATAATACATTTTTTTTGGCAAGAGAGTTTCCTAGGATTTTGCTTGCATAAGTAACAAAAAAATTACAACACATACAACGTTAATAATGCAGCTCCACTTTATAAAAATGCAAATTTACGCTTACAATGCGTTACAAAAACAAACCTGGCAACTGGTTTGGGAAGTACTTTTTAGAAAAATACCATTTTTTCTGTGTATGCTGTTGGAATTTGGGGTAAGCCTCACTGAAATCTCAACATACATACACCAAGATCCAGGTTTTTTTTTCTGACCTATGTTCTGTCCGCTTAGTTGCCGGTTCTCTCTNCTGTCCGCTTAGTTGCCATGGAGACGGCAGTCTGCGCTCTATGCGTGTCCTTCGTTTTATTGGACTTTTTATACCTGCGCGGTAAATTGAACTCCCCGACCCCTGCGCCAGCAGGAAAGTGGGGAAATAAAGAAGGGTGTTTTTATTGCTCCTTGCCTTCCAAAGAATTCAATCTGCTCCCCCTATCTCGGCAGCTGGAGGCATCGAGCTTCTCTGATTGGTAAGGAGATATCGCCGCACGGAGGAAACGAGATCAGATTCTTTCCAATTTTTTTTAAACTTTATTAAAAAAAAAAAAAAAATTGCTTGTTTCGTGGCCGCCCCCGTATCACATTTCCACAATCGTCGACAGGTACTTCACGGGGTGAAGTTGACCATTTCCAATTTAAGTTGAATGCGTGCCTTTTTCTTTCAAATGCCGAAGTGTCGTATGGCTTCCTGCTTTCTCTGACGTCCGCCTAACTTTTAAGGGAAGTAAAGATCACTTTGCACTGAGATGTGAGCTTGTGGAACGCATTCAATCCCCCCCTCCCTTTTCCCATTTTCCATACTCTTTTCCAAACCACTGCAGCCACTCTACTTCTTACTTTACTTCACTTAAAAGATTAAAAAAAAAAAGTCTAGTTGGGAATATACAGAAGATGGCTTCCTATGACACAGCTGAAGCTATACTTTGGTTGAGTTTTGGTATATTGTATTGATTATTCCTATATAAAATGCGCTATCTTTAAAGTTTAGCGGCAATTGTATTATAAAATTTCTATGGCAGTTTAAATTAACCGCACCCAACGCCGCAAATACGCTAAAGAACGAAACAGAGGAGAAAAAATCTCAAAGATGTATGTTTTTAGTTCCTTGGATTTGTTCTCCCGCTTATTGTCGGCAATGGGTACAGTCCATTTAGGGAGACATGTTAATTTCAAATACACGTTAACTGCGGCAGTTTTAAAATAAATAAAGTAACTGTTACTGAAAGGCGTAACATTTTTAAATCCAAACATCAACACGCTGTAATAGTTATATAGTTATCCAAATATAAATTATTTCGGTGTTTTCGATGTCACAGCATGGCAACGGTGACCAAACAAGTTTCATTAATTTCCCCAAGCGTGAGCATAGACCTTATAGACTATGCCGCTCTCCTGTAAAAATAACACTTGTAAACTCGCCTTCGCTAAATATTAAGAATACGGAAGCGAAACTGCAACATAAATCACGAACTCCAGCCGGACACGCCAGCAAAATGGCCTCATTTGCCAGGAGTATGGTGGACCATCGTTCGCCAATCAGGGCATGGGAACTAATTTGCTCAACGGTAGACCGACCAATAGGGAATCTTCACAACGCGTAGTAGCCAATCTGATCTAAGACCCGTTCAAACAGCCTCGCTCGGCCAGTTTCGTTTCAACATGAAACTTTAATTAAAAATAACTAAAGTTAAATCCTAATTGCAAGCAAACCAAGTGTCTCATTTCACAGAATATGCTTCTCGGCATTTCCAGTGATTTAAAGAATCACTTTCGTCGAACGCAATGTTTTGTCAATAAGTAACTGGTTGAAATTTTTTTGGCACATCATTCTAAATTAAAATCATCATAAATTAATTTAAAATGCGATACAATTATTTTAATGTCGCTGTGGTGTTTAACACATTAATTTACTCCTGGTATCATGCTATAAAAACGTATAATATCCTCAAATCATAGAACAAGATTCAAATATTAGAACGCTTTTAAGACGTTTTATGGATTAAATACACGCACAATAATTGTAGTACTGAACTAGAGTTAAATAAAAAATTATATAGTGAAACCTATTTAAATAATTATTACATACATCTTATCATAAAGCAGAGTGTTAAGAAAATTATTAGTGAAGTAAAATTGTAGAACATTTGAAAACGATATCAATATTCTGGCGAAATTTGTCCTCAGTAATTTCATGTCACATGAGTAACACAGTCTGAACATTTTAAAAGTCAACTCATGTACCACATAATTATGGCCATACTTTTCACCCAAAATTATGGGTGTTTAGTATGCAGCATAAAAAAAAAATGTATAAACAAAGAGATGTAATTAATCTGCCTGCAGGTTAGATGACAGTCGTCCTGAAAAAAACACAGATACACAAACCTGTTTCCACATACACATGCACACCACATACATATATGTGTATATATACACTATAAGAATATATACATACACACACCGTATATCCCAGCAACGAACCATTTGCGTAATGCTCGGGTTGTCTAATTGGTAGGCCAACCCTTTCGTGACGAGATGTTTTTCGAAATACAATTGTTTATTTATAAGTTCCAGACTAGACGCTGCACTTTTGGCACGGATCATGTGTTTCTAAAGGGATTCATGTTACAACCCCTTGTGCCAAAAACATGACGTGCGGCGCATGGGATAATTGCACGGTGTTACGTGGTACTCCTGGAGCATTGGCAACGGAAGCACAAGGCACTCTTATATTGCATACTGTGGACTTTTAAGTGTCTGGCTGTCAATATCCAACAGTGCTTTCAAAATTTAAATTAGCTGTCACAAAAATAACCGAGGGAATTCCGGATAACTTAAAGTAATAATTGACTTGCTATTTTATTTTCCTCCACTTTGTGAGATAAGTCAAAATGAATTAATAAAATTTTTGGACTGTATCTTCGAAAATGCAAAACCTATCGATGCTAAATTTGGCACACAATCCCAAATAATATTATAAATGTGAAAGTGTGTTTGGCTTTTTTTTTTGTCTGTCCTTTCACGTCGCAACGGAGCAACGGATCGACGTAATTTTTTTCACAGAGATAGTAGGAGGGCCGTAAAGCGACATAGGCTACTTTTCATCACGAGAAAATATCTCAAAACATTTACTCAATATGTAATTTCCTTTAATCATTCTATTTTATTTAGTTTACAAATGCCGAGGGCTTTGTGTTACTAACGTGGATTTTTAGTGATTTGGTGCAGAGTGATACGGAACCGATTGCTAGCGTTTACCCAGATCTACAAACAAATATAAATGACGCCCAGTGGCTATGTAAAAGAGCGAATCTAGCACCAAAAAATTATACCGTTAATAAAATTAATACTAACATTTTGAAATAGGTACAAGGAGAAACAACGGAGTATTTGTCAGTAGACACAGTCATGGACACAGAACAGTGCACTTCATATCCTGCAGAGTTCCTGAATTCTCTAGAGTTGTCAGGTGTGCCCTCACATAATCTCCAATCAAAATTGGGCGTTCCGGTCATGCTTATGCGAAATTTAGATGCACCGCGACTATGTAACGGGACGAGGCTTCGCGTCACACAACTTGGGCGGAACATAATTGGTGCCACTAATCTGACAGGAGTAGGAAAGGGCGAGAACGTAATCATCCCCCGGATCCATATAATCCCCACAGACCTCCCGTTCAAATTCAAAAGGCTGCAAATCCCTCTCAAGCTTAGTTTTTATATCACAATAAACAAAGCGCAAGGGCAAACATTACAGGTAGCGGGAGTGCACTTCGAAAACCCGTGCTTCTCTCATGGCCAGTTCTATGTCGCATGCTCGCGTGTGCCCAATGCCCAAAATCTCCACATCTTAGCGCCAGATGGAAAGACTTACAACATCGTGTACAGTAGCGTCCTAAAAGAGTGATCTGTTCTGTGTTTATGATCAGTGTCTGTCTACTAATAAATACCGGGATTTCTCCCCGTCGGTTGGTTACTATAACCAAGCGAGCGAAGCCGTGGGTAAAAGCAAGTATTAGTATATTTTGAGATACAGTTCTTTCGAAAGGCCGTTTTTAGCCGTTTGGAGTACTCTAAAATGGTGTTTCACGGGCGTGACATTTTTAAAGTACTAAACAGTCCTCGTCTGAAGTGTGTGATCGTTTCGTAGATCAGCACACTGAAAGAATGTTTAATAGTTTCGTGTAAAAACGTGTATTTCAAACACTCTGCAACGCAGTTTAAGCACCAGGTAGGCGGGGGCCTTAAGTCCGCTGATGCGGAGTGAAAACGATCACAGCTGATAATCAAGTCGTATTAAAATGACGTGTTTACGAAAGTGAAGGTATGCCTCTTGGAGCCCAGACAGCGTGCAGGGCCAGAAGCGCAGTTCCAGGTACATTCATAATACAATCCTGGAGGCTTGAGACGTTCACTCATACTGTCGTAACGTCCATTACAGAACACGTGCTTAATGTCACCTCACAACTAAACAAAGAGCCAATGAAAGTTTAAACATTACCTAATAGTGTGAACTATTTTGATGAACGATTTTATTTGGCAGTAACTATGACAACAATCCAAAAGTAAGTCCAATTTCAGAAACGAAATTTCACAAAACTTATTTTAATTAAATAAATCCAATGAATACATTTTAGCTTAGGTTTTTTTATAGTTCAGACAATTACTAGCACTTAGGAACTTGCACTTGTGAATAATAGGGGACTGTCTAATATCTCGCAAACTGAGCTTGAATGCACGAACGAATTTTGTGAGAACCTCTTTTGCAAGGCGTTTGCGAGTCCGATTATTTTCTGAGGCCTGTGTGCGAGGCTGAAGATGTAAAGAACGTGCCCGTTCAGCAACGGCAACTGGGAAGAAGAACCAAACTAAATGTATTCACCGAGGTGCAGGTGCTTAAAAAAAACTTCTGTAAATTAACTAACATGCTACTAAAGTCTGTACTGATGTATAATGAAACATAAATATGCTTATGAAATACGAAACATCTCATAACTCTCCTGTAGATTCTATTAAGCCGATATTCGCTCTGATGTGGTGTGAAATTATTAAACCAACACTTTGAATTTTGAAAAGCGAACACACAAAACTTGCGACATGTGGTACTTCAGAAATACGAAGATTAATAGGAAAATATACAACAATATGTAAATATAGATTTTGATTCAACACCAACATCTCTTCGGCAATCACGTTGTTATGGTAGTAAACTATCACTACTTGAATGAGTGTTGGGGCCGCGGTGGCTGAGTGGTTAGTCTGCTAGCCCCCCACCAAGCCGAACCCGGTTCAATCCCCGGCCGGGTCACTCCCGGATTTTCGCAAGTGGGAATCGCACCGGACGATGCCGCTGGTCGGCAGTTTCCACAGGTATCTCCCCTCTCCCCCACCCTCCCGCTCTAACATTCCAGTGCTGCTCCATTGAAACCTCATTTCACCTTCATCGGCTATGAAGAAAAATAATTTTCTGAAAAAAAAAAAAAAAAAAAAAAAAAAGTTTTTAAATATACTTTATAGAGCACTTATATTATGAATTTACAATATTTTCCTCGAAAACACGTCAACGAAGCCAATAATGAGAATTAAGTAGAGATTTTACTGGTATTTCCATAGGATTTGTGAAAACATAGAAAGATGTATGATATCAGTTCTATTCCCAATTTCACCAAGTTTTTATTTAAACGAAATTATCAGGCAGTAATTGAAAATAAAAGGCCACATCAAGCCACGAGAAGACGAGCGAGTAACAGATACTGCTGCCTAATCCATCGGCTATTAAGATAAGCTTCTTATTTACATTATTAAAATTGTAACACTTCTCGATTTGTGCGATTCAAGAACAGTACGTCACCACTGTAAAAAATTTGTATTCGCCAGTGTATTGTATCTAAATTATCGAAACTATGGAAGGTGTGCGCAATTTTTATAATGCCAAGGATATGTTAAAGCTATGCGTGTCGCTCGGAAGAAGTCAAGCCCTCTAGTAACTTTAAGAGAGTTCGCGACTTTAACCTACACGCAAAAACGCGACGATAGTTTAACCCATTCAAACCCGGTATGTACAGTCGTGTATATTACGCGCGTGTTGGCCATTTTTGGTCTATACTGCACACTGCGAAGCTGAATGAACAAGGATCTTACAAGTGGGTAGATTATTCGCGAACAGTCTTACTGATATACGTCATAATTTGCTCAAATAAATGTAGCCGAACATATAGCCCACAGCTTATTCGCTGCTACAACGAAACAAGGATTGTGTCGACTTTAGTACATCACTCATTATAAGATATTTTGTTTTTGCAACACCTAAAACTGTAAATTAAAGTGGGTCTGAAAGGGTTAAGAATCTCATTTCCTGCAAAAACAAGATGTGAGGCTAATATGACCCATCCCGATCACAAATGTGACTATCAATACTGCCCTTAACCCTTTATTTATTGCGAAAAATAATTTTACTTATTATACTTTTAATTCATTTTTTGACAAAACATGAGGTATTCTCTGTAAAACAACTAAAAAAAAAAATGAAACACGCATTATACACTTTGAAATTTATAACGGGTGTATACGGTAAACTGAGCACTTTTGAAAGCATTGCTTGATATCTACTTGTATGCTCATTGCGTATTCTTCCAACATATGTAAAATTAACATTGACGTGGTGTTGATCACTTAATTCTTTCGCCGGCCAAATGAAACTGTGAAATTGTTAGGACAAAAAGTATTTTACAGACGTGCTAATTCTTACTCGTACATGAACTAAAACATTAGAAAGCACAATAAATCATTTCAGTAGTCAGGAAAGTTTACCCAACACTTTTAATTAAACCTAAAGACATTGAATTATTTTCCCTCCGTCGTTACTAGCTTTACTGGCGGCATGTGAGATTGTGTGCCCGTTTAGATATATGCTGGTAGCGGCAGTGGCATTTTTAAAAATTTGGTTTCAAAAGTGCTTAATTAACCGTAGTTTCTAGAGGAGAGGTATGTCTCAAACTTTCTCTAGCCATATACCTATGTCGTTATAATCTTATCACTCTCTCTATATATCTCTTAATGTGTGCTTTCTTTGATTAAAATAATTTCTACTGTAATACAGTTGCATTTGGTTACATAAATATGTATAAATAAAACATAGCTTAAGAATAATGAGGCCAACAGTTTGCCATAAGTTATAAATACTTATTACAATTTGAAGTAATGACTGACCACTAGCAAACAGCCTGATGTGGTTGGGGGGGGAGGAGAGGGGGACGACATCGCCCCTGCTGAAGCAGGGGGGCATCTGCTTCCTTGTCACCCCAGCAAGTGTGTTGCTTTTGCCGCGAACAGCCAATGATAAATGTAGTGTGTAATGTTTCATTAAGTTTAAATACAAAAGTATGCCATCAAGCATTCAGAATTACACTGTAATGCTTGCTGAGTGCTGCAGACGAGTTTTATGTTGTTGTGAATGCCATGAAAACGGCTGACTAGGTAATACGTGGTAAAGTCAGTAAGTTCGTAAACGTCATGATCCGTAGCTGCCTACACACGAGGCGTTATTAGTCAGTCCAAGTTTTTATTGGCTGCAGGGGCCGCGGTGGTTGAGCGGTTAGACTACTCGCCTCCCACCAAGGCGAACTGGGTTCAATCCCCGGCCGGGTCACTCCCAGATTTTCACAAGTGGGAATCGTGCGGGACGATGCCGCTGGTTGGCGGGTTTTCTTGGGGATATCTCATTTAACCCGCCCTTGCATTCCGGTGCTACTCCGTTCTCACCTAATTTCACCCTCATTGGCTCATTAGATGTTAAGAGCCTCCCAAATCTCTCAACTCTCAACAACGCTTATTGGCTGTGGTACATACGTGGCCATTGTCTTCAAGGTATTTCGGGCGTCGTTACAATACGGAAAACCTCTTACAACTTCGTGGAGTTCAGACGACGTATTACTCTTCCAGTCAATAGGTTTACGGGCTGGCGTCTCGAGTGTAGGCAGCCACGCATCACGGCGTCCACCAACTTACTAACTGTGCTCCGTATTACAACGTCGCCAACACCCAAGGGGATACTGTTGTGGTTGTTGAGTGGAGCTGTGTGTTTGTTGGCAGTGGTGTTAGCAGCTTCAGGCCTATGGTTCCCCGGGCTCTGCCCTCCACTCCACGACTCAAGAGGGACCTCGAGCTGGACCCAGAGGACGTGCTCGCTCTACTGTCGCTATGGGAAGCCGAGCACCGCCGCCAGAAGCCGCTATCTTACAGGTACAGCCGCGCGTCTACTGCATATACAAAATGTCCCAAAAAACATCGAATATGCGCAGGGTGTGTTACAGGCAAGGTTACCATTTTTTTTTTCCAGATTTACCATCCACGCCATACGAACCCAATTAAATGCTAAAAAAAATTTGCGGTATAAAATAACAGTATTTAAATACCACCTTTAATGTAAAAATTCACTTCCATCATTTTTCTGAACATACAAAACGAAATATTAATTAAAACTACAGTTACAATTTAAGGCGAATTGAATTTATTATTTAATCGCCTTGAAAAAAAATGACACCCACCCACACACACTGGAAGAAATATTTTGTACACGTCTTAAATTTTGTACACGCCATAATATGACAGTGTTAAATACCTACAGTTGTCTGTTCTATTTAACTGTTACACCTATCAGCACTGTCTTAAGAAACACAAAAGTGAATAAACAAATTCTAGGAATTTCTGAAGAAGACAGAGAAAACTGTCCTTCGGGACATTAGCAAATACCATCTTCCAGCACGTTACACATCTAGGTAGTATGAACTATCACAAAGTACCGACAAGGAGATCCCAAAGCAATCAGTGTAAAGGAAAAATAATCTAAAAACACATACGAACATCGTAGCCTAATAACTAAGGAGTTAAATGGAGCATACAGCTGTCGGTATATAAAAGTGCCTTATTACGATACCACGTCATCTAATTGTGCCACAATCATGCAAAAAAGACCATTGACATTATAATTTTCGTTAGTTTAATTTTCTTAAATGTGAATATGCATTGTTCCAATTGAAAAAATGTAACTTTTTTTAAGAAATACATATTCTAATACTTACTAAAATCTGTATTTGGGCTGCAATTATGAACCCCTGTCTGGACTTCAATTCTGCGAAACCAGCACATAAATAGAACCTTTCATTTCCAAAATATTTGCGGTGCAAGTTTTACGTGATTAATCCTATGTGTATATATATGTATATATTAACACACAAATATTTTCAAGAAACAAACATGTCAACGAACAATACATTTCTTTAGAACATGTTAATACACATGTTAGTGTGCATTACATTAATTTTTTTTTTAACAGCAATTAAATTTAGAGTTGAAAATAATTAGCCAAATAAAATTTAACCCTCTAACAAATCTTGTCTTTCACTTTTCCGTTTAGTTGACTGACTTTGTTCGTTTAGGTACACTCCACATCGCAAGTTGTAATCAAATGTAACATCCTGTCTGCGGTGCTAGCTGAAAATTATTTCAAGTTTTTTTGTCGCTGTTTATGAATTAATTTTAAGATTAAGACGAATAATCTACTGCTCAATTTATAAATATACAAAAATTCCTACCATGTAAAATGTTTGAGTTTAGTATGATACAAAGCGTGGGTTTTTGAATATCTGTGGTGTGTGTTGGCAGGCCTGAGTCATCGTCATGGTCCCATTTAAACGGCCCAGAACCTTCTGAAGACTTCGAGGCGCCGGAAGAAAATGATCAGACTGACGGTGAAGAAGACAACCCCAATGGTAATATATACTGTATAGTGCATATATGCGAGGGCCGATTCAGAAGTCATGACAACTAAAACAATAGTTGCCATGACTTCTGAATCAGCCCTCGTATGTAGGTATGTACATACACACACGCTCATATATANTATATACAATAGCTTCCAAATATGTGTCCCTTAAAACATACAGGACAAACTGAAAATTAATTTCTTCATTAAAACAACAAGCATCATACAATGTATCATTTAACGTCACTCCTCGCAGTGCGGACAGCAGCAGTGTTGCCACCTGCAGTAGATGAAATTCGGGTACCGGGAATGGTAAAAGTAGTATTTTCACCACAAAGTACTTATGAAAACTCAAATAATAATTATAATTTTCCAAAATTTATTAGCCTTTATCAAGCAGAGACCATGTTCGACAATATAAGTTTCCATTTCGTAATAATTTGATTTAGTTCGAAAGCGCAAATTTTAAGTCGCACGTTTAGAAGCTAAAGACGACTGAATTTTTAAGACTTAAGTTGGGTCCATATAATTTAAAAGTTGATTCCGTGCAAGTAAATTGAATCATTCCAGATAATTGGGTGCTAAACATGACAGTTTTTTTTTCTATTTGCCACATGAGCATGTGTTGCCAACGAGGGGCTGTCTTCGCTTTGACATTCGCATGTTGGCATCTGTGATCAGAACAAGGGAAGGGCGTTTATTGCACAAATTAAAGTTTTTACTGCACATTTATAAACGTATTAATTTTCATATACAAAGGATTAAATAAGGACTTTTAATAATATTTAACCATTTGGTAAATCATAGACATGCCTAGATACTGCTATCGCTTTCTAAACATCTTTACAAATGGCAGTTTTTTTTTCAATTGCGTGGTATAATTAGACAAACAGTGTATGAATAGTATAACATTATTGTGGCAATTTCCTGAGAATTGTAGAAGTGGGCGAGAAGTCTTGTTAGTGAAGCACAGATTATTTGTGTGCTTAGCGCCTGTGGATAGGCAACTTCACACTCGCTTAATGCGCACGGTTCTCAGTTTACAGGCGGTGTACAGCGAAGAGTGAGTGAAGAGATTTGGGCGGCTCTTAACAGCGAAGTCTTCAGAGCAAACGAGGTTGATTGAGGTGAGTTTGGAGCAGTGCCGGAATGAAGGGGCGGGGGAAACGTGAGATCCCCGAGAAAACCCGCCAACCAGCGGCATCATCCAGCACGATTCCCACTTGCGAAAATCCGGGCGTGACACGGCCGGGGATTGAACCCGGTTCGCCTTGGTGTGAGGCGAGCAGGCTAACCGCTCAGCCACCGCGGCCTCCTACAGCGAGGAGATAACAAAATACCCACACAGAATACCTAACAATACAGAAGCGAAACCGTCCAGCGTTTCGCGAACTTCAGCCGCAAGCGCCTGCAAAATGGTTCGTAGCTAACAAAAAATTGATGAGATTCTGTAGCTGAGTTGAGATATTTGCAACATACTTAACAATTTAGGTGGAGCCGGCGGAGATGGAGTAGAGAAGGAAAACAAGAGCGAAGGAAAATAAAGTACCATGAGAGTAGTGTGTACATGGGGATACGGGGGAAATGCATTTTAAATAGGGGTGTTCAGTTGTGGCAGCGGCTGTGGTTGAAAGTCGCGTACTGAGGGTCGCTTCTTCGGCAGACTTGGGGCTTCGGCTCGTGTCGGGATTACTGGACGTACTGAAAGGTGCTCAGCAGTTACGACTACTAGACCATGTCAAATATAAATCTTTAATTTTTGTTCGAAATTGTTTTTATTCGTGGTGAATGCTCTTGTACTAAATGGTTCGATGCGTTAATCTCCATATTCGGTTTTCAGTTATATAATTCAATTTCATACCTCAATTTCATACGTCAACTTATAGCACGTACGCTATAGTTTTGGTCATTTCGAGCTAGAATGCACTGGCTATTTACGTTTTTCATAGTTGTCCCCTATGGTGCTTTTATGGGGCAAATATGTAATGTTGACGTCACAGTACCAGCTAGTGATTGGCTGTGGGTCACGGCATCGTCCGGTACGATTGTAAAATGCGAAAATCCGGGAGCGGCCCCACCAGGAAACGAGCCCGGTTTGCCTTGGTGGGAGGCGAGTCTTTAGCCACTGCGCAACCGCAGCCCCACAAGTTAGTGTTTTACAACTTGCGAAGTGCATCCTGTATTATTCTGCTGCATCTTATAAACACGAGTTCGTCAATCGCAGATCACAAATCAAATGCTCTGAGCGCGCAGCCAGCTTCTTTAACTACCCTCTGCTTCCGCCTCGTTACATGGCTATTTACGTCATCAGTGTGGATACATCGGACACCGTGCTACGGCGAACCGCTCACGTACTGTGAGCGCCACACGTTCTGGTGGTTCGCCTCCTTAACACCTGCTCTTGGGCAGTCGGAACGGCCCGGCTAGCGGCACCCTGCTCCATGTAAATTAACCTGACAGAAGTTGTAGCGCGAGCAGTAGGCCAGTGCGAGTGCACACGACAGCAGTTGTGGCGCTAGCAGTAGGCTAGAGCGTGTGCCCACGACAGCATTTGTAGCGTGAGCAGTAGGCCAGTGCAAGTGCCGATGACATCAGTTGTGGCACGAACAGTACGCCAATGCGGGTGCCCACGACAGCTGTTGTGGCGCGAACAGTAGGCCAGGGGTAGGCCAGAGCGAGTGCCGATGACATCAGTTGTGGCACGAACAGTAGGTCAATGCGAGTGCCCACGGCAGCCGTTGTTGCGCGAATAGTAGGCCATTGCGAGTGCCCACGACAGCAGTTGTGGCGCCAACAGTAGGCTTATGCGTGTCGCCACGACAGCCGTTGTGGCGCGAGCAGTAGGCCATTGCGAGTACCCACTCCCGACCGTGAACCGGTCGGTACACAGTAGTTATCTTTCCAGAAACAGTGGCTGGAATAAGGTTTATTCTTCTGACATTGAAAACAAAACTATGTTCCTTATAGGATAGTTTGGCATTATGAAATGTCTGGTGCGCGGTTGTTTCAAAGATTTCGTTTCAAACTGGCTATATATTGATGTTTTTAATTATTTGTGCTGTATGGCTAGTGTTTGGCTCGAATTGTCGTATACGCGCCTAAGCCAAAATTTTAGGTTTTTAATTAATTTCTTAATTATTATTCACGGCGTCCAATAGTGTTCACAAGAGCATACAGAAAAAAATACAACTAAGTTTGTCATTGAGCTTTTATAAATATGCTGATTCAATCTATAAACATTACGAATGTAAGTGCGAATTAGATAATGCTGTTATCAAAAGGAACTTTGTTCATCTCTCATTTCCTTTAAATAAACCGCAAGAAATTCCCAAAAATAGCATTTTTAACCATTTTCACTTTTTTATTCAGTAGCTTTGTTTAAATAATGTGATTGTGTGAGCCAAATTTTGCTAAATCCAGATTTACTATAGAATGTTAAAAAAACATGTGAACATATTTCGTTATATTTCCACTGCAGTGCGAAGAACAACGTTCTTGCTTTACGTATATTATAAAAATATAAAAATCGGAAGATTTAACGAAATTATATGAATGTAATGAAAATTGCAATTATCTCGTTTACTTACATACAAAATGGAATAATCCGGTACACGCGACACCAGTGCAGTCTGGCGGTGAAAATGTTTTGAGCTTTCCAATATGAGTAGAATTAACTTTAGTTCAACTGATATCCTGCTGTTGTTTGCAAGGCACTGACCCAGAATCATAGGCCCGCCTGGGAATACAAGGGTAGCTACAATCAGCTTACACATTTATCACAAATGACGTCCTTAATACTCTCAGTCAGGGATTAGTATTTAGTTTCAGACGTTGCAACAAATTAATTTCGCTCGGAGCTTTACTGTTGTCAGTTTGAAGCTCGGAACCAATTACAAGGACTTACTGATATTACTAATGAGTCTACTTTCCTCTTAAATGGTGCAAGTGATTGTTAACAAAGCTCACATAAGCTTAGAGGGTAGGCAGGTCTTAACGTCTCATTAGCAGCAATATTATTAGAGATGGAATCACACACATACACAACATTAACAAGAGAATTACAAATGCACACGTGCCTCACCTAGGACTCGAATCCAGAAAACCTCGTATCATAAGCTAGCGTACCATAAACTGAATTACGGATATAGGATTCGGAGCGTCAACTAGGGACGTTATCAGTCTAATTTTTTTAATGATACCGGTTACTAATCTAAAATATTTACAGCGCCATCATTTTGAAAATTATTATCTGACCAACTAACTCGTAAAGATTACATGGCCTACCGTAGCGCTACTTGTGCGAAGAATGTGATGAAAATCGGTTGATTGGTTCCCGAGACATGACATAACTACTTAAGTTGTTTGTCTAATGCTATCTTACGAAATTGCTTAAAAAAGAGGTTCTGTATACGACGCTCGTTATAGATACTCTCAACATACAAAGCTTGGTTGAATTTGAATTAATTGTTTAAATTGATACGACAAAAATATCAAAACTATTTATGTGGCCCTCATTTTGGAAATTATCGCCTGAGACCAATAAAACCATGCATGTTTTCATGGCATTCTGTAACACTACTGGTGTGCAAAATTTGTAGAAATTATTTGAATTGTTTCGGAAATGTGGCGAGATGTTCAATTTTATTACCTAATACCATGTTACAAAAATGCCTGCAAAACAGTATCTCTGTATGCATAATTGATGTTTTTATGAATAAGGTAAGCGTACAAAATTTGGTTTAATTTTGTTGAAATGTTTGATAGATATAAATATACTAATCTAATTAATATTATCACCATTAAAAAAAGTCCTGCCACACCTAAAACATATAAGTTTACATAACCTACTCTCACACTACTTGCTTGTAAATTTGGTGGGGATAGGTTGATTGGTTCTCGAGACATAACATAAAGCCTCCATTATGGAGGTCAAAGGGTTATGTATAAGCACATTCAATAATTTTCGTAGATAAAGCCAGTATACAAAATTAAGTTATAATCGGTTTCATAGTTTCGTAGATATAGCATACTAAGCTAAAATGTTTATATAGTCGCATTTCTAAAAATAATTGGCTGGCACACTTAAAACATATTAACTAATACAGTTGACTAGAGTACAACTTCTTCGCATAATTTTGTAAGAATCGGTTAATTGTTTCCCGAGTTATGGCATTAAAAAAAATATTTTTTCATATTCGACTATTTCATGAAATAGCAGATAAATTAGGCGCTGTATAGACAAATTTGATGGTTATAGTAGGCACTGCTAGCATACCAAGTTAAGTTGAAATTTGTTTCGTATTTTTGTAGACAATAGCACAGTGTGTTAAAATGTTTATGGCCTCCATTTTGAAAATATGTGTCTGACTTCAAAATATATGAATTTCATGATCTTTTATAGTGCTACTTGTTTACCAAATTTCGTAGGAATCTCTTTTTTCCAAGGATATGACATATTCTTTTAATGTGATGCTATTTTACAAAGTGGCTGACAAGATAGACCTTGTGTGCATACACTTCATAGTTGTTATATATAATGCCACAATACAGAATTAAGTTAGAATTGATTGCATGGTTTCGATGATATAGCACACTAAGCTAAAATAGCGATATGGCAGCAATTTTGAAAATAAGTATTGTACCCATTTAAACACACCAGTTTACATTATCTGCCACAGTAGTAGTTGTTTGCCAAATCTGGTACGAATCGGTCAATTGTTTCCGGAGATATAACATAAAATCTTTATTCTTTCATGTGGTGCTATCTGGTTTCGGCGATATAACATACTAAACTTAAAAGGCTATATGGCTGCCATTTCGAAAACAAGAGTCATTCCCCCTTCAAACATATACTTTACATAATCTTCCGCTGTACTACTTGTTTGCAAAATTTGGCAGTAATCGGCCTATTGTTTCCCGTGATATTACATAACAACTTCATTAATTCATGAGACACTAAATTTAAAAAATGTGGACAAGCGTAACTATTTCAGAATTTATTATGCTTGTAATAAATACTTTCAGCATACAAAATTTGTTTGAAATTAGGCGAACGGTATGGTAAATATATAAAAGAAACATAAAATATTTGTATAACAGCTGTTTTGAAAATAAGCACCTAATCAATTTATCTCGCACATGTATAAACAGCCGAATTTTGCGAGTATTGGTTAAATATTTATCGAGATAAAACGTAAAAGCCTTATTTTTTCATATGATGCTACTTTAAATAATGGTGGCATAACAACAATATCCATTTGTAAATTCAATGCATACATGATATAAAGTCAATGTACAACATTTGGTTTAATTCGGCTTAATGGCTCCCGAGGTATGACAACCCAACCCAAAATTTGTAAAAGGGCGCCATTTTAAAAGTAAGCACCCGGCATGGTCTAAAACTATAACAGTCAGATGTCCTTGCTAAGTAATATATGTGTACTGAGTTTGGTGAAATAAGTTTCACGCGTTAAAAAGTTGGCGGACGCACACACGCGCACCGACACACAAACCCACACATAAACACGGACACACAAGATGGAAAGTGATCTCATAAGCCTTTCTTTCCTCCAGAAAGTAGGCTAGAAATCTGCTTGTGATTTATGTTAACTGTCAGCAGCTAGCTGTTTATGAGACTACATGCAAAACAGTACTTTTGAAATCAACCTTTTAAAAAGATCACTGCCCCCACCGTACATAGTGTTACGTGTAACGGCTTTGCATCACGCGCGCGAGATAGCGAAGAGCTTTAATTATAGTTGAGATAGACATTAGATATTGCGTTCACTGAGAAATAAAAAGTGTAGTAGTGGAGATAAACAGATTAATGCTGTAAATAATATATGCGTGAATAAATTAAAATCATATTTAGTTCTTTTATTTTTAGTAAGACCTCCATCCCTCACGAACTCGGATACGCCTCTCAGACGTTTTATATAAATATATTTCAACAGGCACAAAGATTGACATGCGCCCTTTCAAGTTGGCAACGACGCGACTGAAGGAAAATAGTCCCATGTTTTAACGTTTAACTAAAAATTTTATATAAACATTTGTAAATACTAGAAATAATTTATTTTATTTTATGTTTTTAATGCATGCAATTTGTTAAATATCTACTTTTTAAATATTTTCACAGTTTTAATTTATCGACGCAAGAGTTAAGTGATGAGACTTAGGGAAAGGTCAAGTTTACATATGGTGAAAGGATACAAGATGTTGATACAAGCAGGTCTTAAGTAGTGATTTCAGAAATGCTCAGTTTACCTGGAGCAGCCTATAAGAAATATAACCTGAACAGCTGCTTTGTACAATGCAGACCATTAGAACCACTTTCTGTGCATCGTCCCGGATATATATGACACTGTGACTGAAAGGACTAAGACTGGCCACAGATCCTTTATTAAGGCAACTTTTAAATTTACACATATTTAGTTTTTAACCAGACATTTTAATTAGTAACACTATTCTTTCTCTAAGAGCCCGTTAACTGGTTGCGGTAGTGGCAGCAGTTTGTGTGGTATGTGTATTTTCTTTTGTCTTTAGTTGTGGGTGCCGATGATCAGGGTCTAGGCTTAAAGTGCGTATGTGTGTGGTGATTGGTACAGCGGGCGGCTGGTGGGAGGGCCCCGTGTACCCCTCCGCGCCCAGCAACTACCCCGCACACTTCTCACTGGACAAGCGCCTGCCCTTGTTCTACCCACCACCTGGCGCACAGTACCCGCTCTTTGCCGCTCAGAAGAGGGAGGGCCAGTGGGGAGGCTTCGCAAAGGACAAGCGCTTCATGGTCACCCGCAAGCGTCAGGTATGTGGCTCAACCTCACTACACTGGAACACCCCTCGGCTCTTTACCATTCACCAATAACAAGCACTTCACTGCCATATGCAAACATCAGGTATGTGGCTCAACCTCACTACACTGGAACACCCCTCGGCTCTATACCATTCACCAATAACAAGCACTTCACTGCCATATGCAAACATCAGGTATGTGGCTCAACCTCACTACACTGGAACACCCCTCGGCTCTATACCATTCACCAATAACAAGCACTTCACTGCCATATGCAAACATCAGGTATGTGGCTCAACCTCACTACACTGGAACACCCCTCGGCTCTATACCATTCACCAATAACAAGCACTTCACTGCCATATGCAAACAGCAGGTACGTGCCTCAATCTTACTACAGTGGAACACCACTCGGATCTTCACCATTCACTTAGAACTAGCACCTCATGGCCGTACACAAGTGTCAGGCACATGCCTTAACCTCACTACACTAGAACACCACCCGGCTGTTTACAATTCACCAAGGACTAGCATTTCAAGGCCATTTTCAAGAAACAGGTACGTACGTAAAAATTTTCTAACCTTCTCCTTTTCATTTGTCATGCACATCAAATAACGTAGTATTCACCTTAGGGAGTAGATGACAGCGAAAGATTTATGCCGCATTCACCCCAATTTCACTCAATTCTTTATTCACCAAGGTCACAGAGGAGAAATTGCATGGTGGTTCCTTTAATGCGGGCGTACACATTCTCTGATTGGCTGGGCGAAGCTCTGGGAACAGGCCTTGTGCCCGACTGGCTACCGTTTGTTGCATAAAGTACCTTACTGGCTTAGCTGTCGGTCGGCTAGTAAGTTACCAGGCGCTAATTGGTGAATGGCGTTCTGACATGTTGTTGGCTCGTGACGCCATATTGCTGCCGTGTACGGCTGGATTTCATGGAATAAGCGGCTATTTCGTCTCTGTATTCTTAAGTACTCTGTACCAATGATAAGCACTTCACAGCCATCTGCAAAAACAGATACATGGCTCACCTCACTTCATTCTACGTCTTATAATTTGTAATGCATAGCAAACAGTATTTGGTCCCCTGTAAGCGATAGGTATGTACCGTACCTAATTTAATTGTAATATCACTTTACTTTTCCCTATTCACAACAACTCATGAAAGCGACAGTCGAGTGCATCTTAAGAATTCTCCTAAACTGTCCCTCATTTTCCAAGGAGAAGCATTTCTTGGTCAACCGCAAGTGACAGGTAAGTGGGCTGAAATTACTAAACTGATACAATTTTTCTCCCCCCTCCCACATTCATTCGTTAAACATGCTGGAATTATAGTCTCCTGCAAACGATACGAGAGCGAGTTAAATGAAAATATCAAAATTGTAATTCAAAATTGCCCGCCACTCTCCTGTAAGTTGGTAGTACTGTTACAAATGCTTCAAGGAACGTTCTATAGGTGCAGTGCAGACAAAAAGATAGCTGCCCCACCTCAGACAAGCACAAAACAAGAACCAAATTCTGTTATTCTGTTTTTAGTAGTAAAGGTGTAGAATCTATTGGCATTCATTGACGAATGGTGATTCAGTACGGTAATGCACGTTTGCCATATAAGAAAATTTATGATTGGATTGTAAGTTCAGAAACAGTGTGACTTCGGTAATAGACGCTCCTCGCGCAGGTCAAGGCACAACATGCTGTGGCGCCAGAGAATACTGCAGAAGTTGAAGCCTTAGTGATGGAGAATTTCTCTGCGACGGTGTATGAAATTGCAGAAATTCGGAAAACTATCCATGGCTCAGCTCACTACATAATGCATGATGTGTTCCAGTTTCAAAAAGTGTCAGCAAGGTGGGTGCCATGGCAGTTCTCCAGAATTGAAAGAGCGGGGTGTTGACGCAAGCAAATAACTTTTGTGGCGCTATGAAGCAGAACGTGATGACTTCCTTGCGAGAATCGTTACTAAAGACGAAAACTGGGTCCACTACCACCAACCAGAAACCAAGAAAGCGAGCAAAGAATAGTATCATCCCTCATCACTAAAACCAAAGAAGTTTCAGACACAGCGATCTGCAAGGAATATTATGCTGACCCTCTTTTGGGACGAGCGAAACGTAGTCTTGGAGCACTACGTGCCTAGAGGGGCCACTGTCTCCAGTGCGCCATATTCAGATCTCCTTGAGAATCATCTTCGACCCTCAATCAAGTCAAAGCGATTTGGATGGCTGTCTACGTGTGTCATTTTAACGTGTCAATGCTTGGCTCCATACTGCTCGTGCAACAGTTGCGATTATACAAGACCTGAGTTCTACATGTCTGCCACAACCGCCATCTTCCCCAGACCTCGCGCCTAATGATTACGACTTGTTTGGGCCACTCAAGTAGGCAATGGTACGAAAGAAGTTCCGTTTGGATGAAAATTTACACCAGGCAGTGCACGAGTGGCTGTGTATACAACCTGAAGTTTTTCTAGAGGAATTCATTGACATTGTAAGTAATGGAAAAATATAACAAAGACTATTTAGAACAATAATACAGCTGTTTGCCACTTATGCTGAACAAATTAGATTTAAAAAGTTACGATTTTCACTTGTTTCGCCCTTTTACACTTCATTGAAACATCTCTCGAATTCTTCCTTAATCTTCACCAACGACAGCTCGATGGACGTAAGAGAGCAACAGGCTTGTGACGCATTCACCAGTACATCATTGAACAACGATTACCGCTTAATTATGATCTTTCAGATATGTTTTCCTCATTCATTTGAAACATCACTCCAATCTTACCATTTTCATCACGCGCGACTTCGTAGTTAGCTGAAAGTGATGGTTATGAACCTGACAATCCCAGAAAGAAAGAAGGGGTGTTGGAGCACAGTAATTTCTTCTCGGCCAAGCCAAGTGTGCAGCTGGAGAAGTGTGCGATTCAAGCGCTTACCTCCCACCAAGGCGAACCGTGTTAAATCCTCGGCCAGGTCACTCCCGGATTTTCGCAAGTGGGAATCGTGCCGGACGATGCCACTGGTCGGTGGGTTTTCTTGGGAATCTCCCGTTTACCCCACCCCTTCATTCCGGCACTGCTCCTTACTCACCTCGCTTAACCCTCATCGGCTCTCAAGGCCTCGCTGTTAAGAGATGCCCAAATCTCTAAACTAATTTTTTTGTTTTTTACTAACCTACTCTAAAACTAAGTGTTAGGTGTGAGCTCGCGGTAGGGACGGGAGTTAAGTGCGTCTCAGGGCTAAGCCCCATACGCCTACAAGGGAAGGAAATAATGCAGTGAGACATGCATCACTGCAGGAATGGCTTGGACTGCCATGGCCCCAATTTGGCCATGAAAACCTCCCTAAGTTTAATACAGCTAAAATACTATACAAAGAAGATAAAGGGAAAAACCGACACAGTCACCGTAAAAGCCCTATCGACAGGAACGAATTAAAAGTTGTTAAATGTATTAACAGAAAATGCTACAGGAGTCAGATAGGTGGGAACCATGCTCTTTATAAGTGGGTGGAGAAAATACTATTAGAGGGAGGGGGGGGGGCAGGACATCTTTCTTTCATTTAGCGCTTGTTTAACCAGATTAATGTTTTCACATCACTCTGGTAAGGGAAGTGGCACAATTGGGCCACTTAAAGAAAACATTGAATTAGTTGTCAGTGAGTGCCAGCAGAGCCAACACAAACCGTCTTTTACTAATCCACGATAAGATGGTAATTTGCCTGAAAGGAAATAGAGAGTTAACATTAACCTATTACTTAAACTATGTCCACAAGGACGATTTTTTTTGTACCTTACATTGTGACTAAATAACCCCTGTGGTGTCCCTTTAGGACTCCTCATGTTAATCTAAAACTGTATGCCTAGGCATACAACTTGCTTATTTAATTAATCTTTAGAATAATATAGATGCTAAAAAGCTGCGCGGATGCTATCACAATTGGCCTGGCAGTATGTTACATGCAGAACTAAGGGGTCCTTTGCGCTAGAAGCGACTTGGGGCGCTTATAGCGCTGAGTTAAACCAATATCATAGTCCCCAAGGGCAGTTATGAGAGGATTTGTATGTTCCTCGCTTGATTTATAAAAACGTTCAGTCTGCTTGCGAATTACTTCGTCTAGTATTTCTTGTTTTAATTCGGCGTGCAAGCATTTAACAGGGATGTATCTGGGTGCATCTGCGGCCAATCGAAGGCATTTATTTTGCACCACCTGCAATGAATTGAAATAAGTTTGTGTTATTTTGCACCACCTGCAATGAATAAAAATAAATTCGTGTTATTTTGCACCACCTGAAATGGATTTAAATAAGTTTGTGTTATTTTGCACCACCTGCAATGAATTAAAATAAGTTTGTATTATTTTGCACCACCTGCAATGAATTTAAATAAGTTTGTCTCTACATGTACTCACTCACTCGAGTGCTTATGTAACTGTTGAGAGTGGAAGTACAGCGGGGTACAGGAAATTCAATACTGTTAGCTATCTACGCAAGCTCGTGTACACCCGTCGACATGAATTTAAGCAACTTTTACAGACCCCAGCCCACACCCACACGGAAGCATCGATAGTGAAACGAGAATTAGTCAACACCATACGACAACTTATGGTCACTCTGGCGCCTGACACCCGCAGCCGATAGCTTTATCTTATCCTTGAGGAGGAAGGGATGTGAAGAGGGAAGGGAGATAACGTCGGCGTGACCTTGTGCAGTTCACATAACTTTCCTGATGCACACTTGGCTTCGTGGAGTAGTAGATGAAATAACAGCGCTCGGCAGACGTCTGGGCATGTCTCAGAGAGTAGAAGCGATGGTAACTTCACAAAAAAAAGGGGAGAGGGGATAGATGTGTGCCAGTGTTGGTCATGGTATCATATATCTCGCAAACAGAATATGGCGCGTTCTTGTTGCTGTTACCAAATACTGAAGACCGGATGTGTGTGGGACGATGCATATGCTGCCGGGCCATTCTGTTGTCGCTCGGCTACAGACCGGTCCGTGACGGGCTACACGCTAGCGAGCGTGAGGGAGCTCGCGCACCCAGACGTCTGCCGCGGACTGTACCTGTTCATGAATACGCTTGCAGCTATTGTGTAGTGACGAAGGTGTGGCTTCGTATACGTAATGTGTCAGTATGTTAAACCACCGCCTCACCGGCTACAACAGAGAGCACTTTCGTCCAGGTATAGGACATGGAAAGAAAACATCGATGTTCGATTCTTTTCTTCATCGACAATTTAAACATATATGTCTACCAATGCATCAGTAGCCAAACATCGATATTCGATTTTTGATAATAAAGAAATAATTTACAAATAAGTTTTTTCCATACTCATGAAGGATATTTTCTCGATGAAAAACATACTTCTTTCAAGAGCTAATTTAATTTTAAAAAAACACGTACAGCAATACATACACTCTCACCATGTATCAACAACTATCATTTCACAGTCACACTTTGCATCGCCGTCAATCAATTGCAGTGGCTTCGGTGTGAGCTGTCCAGCCAGAAAACCATAAACTGCCAACACATCTACACATCTGTGAAGTGCTCCCAAAATGCTGATATTGCTACACGTGAACAACTTTTCTCTACCCCACAACTGGCATTACTGACATTATCTTCTGAAGCAATTCCACTTTAGTCAGCCGGGGAGGAAAAAAAATATATTATTAGTTTTGATGTTTGCAAATTATCGGTACAGAAAATCTGTTATCGATAGAATCTGCCGAACAACATCGATTATTTTTTTTTTTTAGATACATCGATGTTTCATAAACATAGATGTTGATATCCTAACCAAACTTTAGTCTGTCAGCTTGTAATCGAAATGAGGGAGCTGACCTCCTGTGGAGCAGTTAGACGATGCGCCGCCGGCCTAGGGTGCGGGAGGTTCTGGGTTAGAATCCCAGGCAAGGCATGGGTGTTGGTTTAAGTTAGGGCACAAGTTAGTTTGTAATCCGTCCCCTGATAATCCTTCAAGCATAACACCGGGGGACGTTAATAAGCCCTTTCCAATACAACAGGATTGCGAGCGAGGAGTGTGACACGTGTTTGACGTGTGTTGTAGGCGCCGCCCAGAGATGGAGTCCACTCTCTGGCCCAGCTGCTCAACTCCACACCTCGGCGGGAACCAGGGGTGCCCGTGCTGCGCCGCATGGTCCTCTGAGCGCAGGTAACAAGGCCGTGTCGACAGTCCTGGAGCGTAATTTTTTTAAACTAACCGATCTATCGCTATAAATTAATAACGTCATTTCGCTATCCGATTGCTTAAGACTCACGATTACCTGGAGCTTTTACCCGCGTTTAAGAGCGGGAGAGACAAGGACGACACTGCCACGCGTATCAAGTGCGCCATCGCCGCTAAGCGCAAGGCTCTGAACTGGCGTGCAGTGTTCTTCGCACTCCGCGAACCTATGGGACGTTCAATTGTGAGCCTCTTATTTTATTAGTGGGAGGAATGTAAGAAGGTTCTATGCAATTTTGTATGTATCTGATGGGTATGCTATAAGATACAGATATTTTAAGAAGCCTTTTTTAGCCGTTTTAAAGTACTCAAAAATGGTGTTTCTAATGCGAGACGTCTTGGAAGCACTTAGCAGCCCTCGTCTGAAGAGTGCGTAATTTTTGTAGATCAGAACACCGGACGCACGTTTAATAGTTTCGCGGAACAACGTTTATATTCAACTTTCTGCAGTGCAGTTCAAGCTCTAGGCAGGCGGGGGCGTTCAAGGCAAGTTTTGAACACTCGATAGCGGAACTGTATACCGGAATCAAGCCGCGAAGTGTCGAAATGAATCCGATGGCAAGGCGGCTGCCTGAATTGTCATTTGTTAAAACAATTTTGTGTAGTTTGAAACTTGAAATTATACAATTCCTTGTGGTTTAAACTACACATATTTAATAAAGAAGAATACAAATTCATCAAATTATAACGGCATTGTAACTTTCTCTGAAAAATTGTGTAAACTGTACCCAAAGTTAAGTTGGTACACGAAAACTGATGTAAAATTGCAACGAATATTCTATAAATTATAGCATGAAATAACTGGAACATTAAAAAAATATAATACAATCTATTTGGTAGAAAAAACTGTGGCTGTGAAAACGGATAGCATTAAAACTGTAACATAAGTTAGGCAGCTCGGGCTTGTCTGATACTGCTATAGCCCGTTACTCAAAAAGTATCCCACCCATACCACTGTGTAAATCAAAACATCATAAATTTGCTTGGTCCAGGCAAACATTTGTAAAGAATTTTAATATCTACCATTATATAGAGAGGGCAAGACCAGTGGCCTTGATGGTGCCCATAACTTATTTGTCCCAATCTTAGTAATACGCAAGTAAACATTTTTATTATTTCCAGTTTACAAGTATAGCTGGAATATTACCGAATTGTTTAGAGGTAATGTATTTATACCAGCAAAATATAAATAATTGCGTAACTATTATTTCAGAATTTTATTATTTTTTACAGAAGGGTAACGCTTATGACGTATCTTTCATAAATACAGTTAAACTAATCAAAATGTAAAAGTCATTTGAATATGTTCAATAAGGTTAATCATATCTAGCGGAAATTTGTGTTATATCTTAGCATGTGCTTTCATAATTTTAGTTATTTCTTCGGACGTAGTTACGTAAAGTACGAATTATTTTAGGAAAGAAAAAAAAACCTCATGGCGAATAATATTTCCTGTGGATTATTTATGTCCCATGAATATGGGGTTTCACAGAAACAATCGTCAACTTCATTATTTACCATATCTCTCAATCAGAAGCCTTGTCGCCACTGTAGACAGTTCAGTAATTTTTATTATATAAATTGCAAATGTGTATTTCTTCTTATCGAGTATTAAATGAAATCTATATTTGGTAATTTTAAAACAAATTTTTCTGCCACGACAGATTTAACAACGTGGCTGGTTCAGCTTCGGTAACGACACACGTAAGGTAGCGATGCCAAGTTGTGAGGTAGATTCTCAACAAACCCGACACAATTCATCCCGACAGTCGCTACCGTCGTCTCAAGAATACGCGTTTTGGAATTCCGACACTCGCTACCGGAATGGAAGTATCAGATTAATATGCTAGCGAATTTATTCTGACATATGTTGTTCACGGTTATTTGAGCACTGTTAAAATAAACATTCGAAAAATATCTCTGTCCCTACCTGAATATTTTTTAATTTGCACACTGATTGGCAAGCGCCCATTAAAGTTGGTAACGACGGAGGGAAAGTTGTCCCATGTCTTAACGTCGAATTAAAATCGTTATATAAACATTTCTGAATACTGAAATGTTTTATTTTTCTTTCTTCTATTTTAGTGCATATAATTGTTAGAATGAGTAAATTAGTAAAATTTTTACTTTACTAATAGTTGCACAGTTTCAGTTGCCTGACGCACGAATACACTGCTGAGGTCCATGGCAATGATAATTGTACATATGGCGGAAGAATACAGAACGCTCATACAAGTAGATCTTAAGCAGGGCTTCCAAAAGTTCTCAGTTTGCCGTGAACAGCCAATAGTTTCAGGAATCGGGCCCTGGTCTCTCCCTACCGTCCGGCGGGGGCTAGCGCACCGCTCTCCCACCACTGCGGACTTCCGCGTGTGGGAGACGTAGCGGACGTTGCCGCTGGCTGTTGGATTTTCTCCGGGTGCTCCTGTTTCCCCCTACCACTGGAATCCATCGCCGCTACGTATTTAGGGTCTCATTTTGTGTCACATTTCACGGATGACGAGCGCTTAACAAGTTCCGCCTCGCAAGTCTTTCAAGCAGTGAGTGCTTACCATTGCGATAGGATGCACCTCACCGTACGAGTTATTAATAATCTTATTGTTCATGTTATTAATTCCGTTGTCATTATTTTAATAATAACGTCCCGATACCTACTTTGGCCGAGGTCGCCTGTCCTGTGTTATCGGTTGAGTGAACAGTTTAAGGATTACAGTTGCTTTTTAAAATAGTTTTTCTTAAAATGTTAAATTAAAAAGATGTAAGACTTCAGCATAGCAAGAAAGATCGAGTGTTGAGGCTAAAAATCACTCGCACACACAGGCCTAGTCTGAACTGGTGTGCATTGTCTCAGTCGTGCTGCGTGTACCAACGGGACTCTAAGTGGTAACCTTATCATTTTGTTTATGAAAAGTGTCGCAACTATCAACACAAACCTACGTCGTAGTTCGGGTATAGGCTGTTCGCGGCGAACTGAAAACTTTTGAAAGCCCTGCTGAAGGCCTACTTGTATGCACATTGTGTTTTCTTCACAGTATGTCAAATTAACATTGTCATGGACCTGGACACCTAATTCATGTATCGATTAAGTGGAAAACGAAAAATTTGTATAAAAGTAAATATTTCACAAATCTGCTAACTTTTACACTTGCATGCATTAAAAAAAACCGGAAAGCCAAATAAGAAATTTTAATATTTCGAAATGTTTACCAAACACTTTTAATATGACGTTAAGTCATGTAACTACTTTTCCTCCGTCGTTACCAACTTTACTGGGCGCAAAATAGGCAACGAGCCAGTTAAAATACATGTCGATGGAGGTCGTGATATTTTTCGAAGGTTGACTTCAAAACATCTCATTTAACCGTGAACAGCCTACAGTACGTTCAAACTGACAGCTTTCAGAAAGAAAAAAAAAACGTTTTTAACGATGTTGAAGTTTTCTGAAATATTATTTATAGCGTGCATGAAATCTTGAAACTCCATCTTCTTCTGAGGTATGTTTTCTTTTCGTTAGTAAACATACTGAGGACACGTTCTAAATATTTTTAAAACTCGTATTGTAAACATGGAGCAACGCAGTCCTAACGCCAGGTATGCGATCGTCTTAAATACGAACCTTTAGAGCAAAGTAGTGCAGAAGATGTTACACAGTTTTAATGCTTTCTTTGTATTAGCTTGAATTGCTGTTTCGATTTAAAATTTTGTAGCGCATCTCAAAAATTCCAATATTATTCTTATTTTGTTGTATTGAAAATATAATAATACTGTTGCGATTGTTTGTTTGGGCAGTACTACTTTGAACGGTTACCCCATAATGATTTTTAAGACGGTTTTAAGGGCGAGCATGTTATGGCCATAGACGTAGTTTACATGTGTTCGTGTCGTAATTAGTCTCCTGCTTAAAATACTATATATATTTTAGGCAACATTGTGTGAACAGCGGGAAACTTGGTAATTTTTTTGCAACTATTTTATCAAAATAATTACTGTTTAGGTAGAATTTATTTGCCAGTCCGAGAACCTTACGTCTATATTTAAACGCATGAAACCCGCGTTCTCAGTTCACTTAGCTGACCAGGCGTACATGCTTGAGACGGTTTACTGCTGATAACTGGACCCGAAGGTTCGTCAAAAATATCCATGTCTCTCGCCCCCCCCCCCAAACAGAACACTTGTATAGTTGCCATTTAAACACTTTTAATTGTGTTCGAGCAGTATCTGCGTACGAATAGAATTTAAGAAGTTTTCCACGTCCGAATACTATTTTCGGTTTTCTATTTACGTCTCCAATATGTACTGTTTAAACGCGGAAAAGGGTTTTAACTAGTGTTTTACAATAATTTTCATGTTTGAAACTTCCTGTACAAATTACTTAAAAATAATTAACGGTAAAGTTAGCACTTTTGAAACCAACAACTAAAAAATCTCACTGCCTTTACCTGCATATGTATTTTTTAACGGGCACGCTGAGTGGCACGCCCAGTAAAGTTGGTAACGACGCGACGGAGAGAAAGTAGTTCCATGTCTTAACGTTTAATTAAAAGTGTTAGGTAAATATTTGTGAATTACGAAATTATTTATTTTGCTGTCGGTTTTTTTAATGTACTTATGTACATTTTGTACATAAGTACTTATGTACATTGTACTATTTACTTTTCTAATAATTTTACAGTTTCACTTGACCGACGCATGAAATAAGTGATCAGGCACATGGTAATGTTAATTTAACATAAGTCGGAAGAATACCCAATGTTCATACAAGTAGATCTTAAGCATTACTTTCAAATGTGCTCAGTTTTCCGTGAACAGACAGAAGTATGTTTTAGGTACATGTGGCACACATTTGTCTTCATTATTACACCATACAATTATAATAAGAGTCACCACTGAAAGTCCTGTGAGGCGAGTTGACGCGTGAAAGTTTATTTGAGTCGAGATGTGCTGGTGGGCGCTTAACAGTGAGGTGTTGAGCGCCGGCGAGAGCAAAGTGAGGCCAGGATGAAGCTGCGGCAGAATGCAAGGGCAGGGGAAACGGAAGAGCCCTGAGAAAACCCGCTGACCAACCGCAAAGTCCACCACGTTTCCCATTTGCAAAAATGCGGGTGATTGAGTACCGGATAAGGCGCAGAGGAATGTGTATGTTTAGGTGTAAGTTTATGTTGCGTGTGTGCCGCTCTTTGATCAGCCTATTGACGTAAAAAGGGACGCCTGTAAATGTTACTATGGGAGTTTTAATGGACTGTGATCATTGCCAAATGCAAGTAAAAATATGAGCGTGAAAGGACGAGACAGACAAATAAAGACCTTAGGCTAGAGTCACACGGAGCTCGGAAGCAACTATGTTCCGAACAGTCATTTGTACATCGATATCCTGGCGTCTCAATCGAATGCCTCTTTCTTATTGGCGTGATTGGTCTAAATCTACAATAGCACGTGTACCGAGGCTTTTTTGCCTGGTCTTTAGTCTGCTGCGACTGTGTGTTGCATCCACCGAGTGTCTCGCCCGAGGAAGCGGGTACAATCGAGGACCCCAGACGTCGTGAAGTGGAGTGGAGATATCTGGGCAGGGCCCCGTCGCCCGTACGCGCAAGGCACTGGCTGGACCTGCACGCAGTGCTCTCGTTGTTAGGCTTTCCTCTGTAAATCAGCTCTGTAATAGTGGGATTTTATTACACGCGATGAAAGCCCAGAGATGCCACTACGACTGCGCAGTTTTATTTTTCCCCTTCTTATCTAGGAAAGAAGGAAAGCTGCATAAATGCTATTTTTGAACATTATCACCATGTTTTTCTCTTTGAATAAACTTATTACTATAAAAACCAAATTACGCGAGCTTAGATAATTTTTTTTTTATCTTTTCTGGCAAATAGTAGTATTCCCAGGACATTTATTTACTGAGATACGCGTAGACGTGCAAACAACGAATGGAAAGAAAATATGTCCGGACTACTATTCTTAACATCGAGGTGTTGAGAGGCGGTGAGAGTGAAGCGAGGTGAGTGCGAAGCAGCGCCGAAATGCAAAAGGGAGATCTCGGAGAAAACCCCCGATCAGTGGCATCGTCCGGCACGATACTCTTATGAGGAGATCCGGGAGAGACCTACACGGGAATCGAACCCGGTTTGATTAGGTGGGAGGCGAGAAGTCTAATCACTACACCACAGCGGCCCCACAAGACGCCGTGAAGTCACAGAATAGATAAGTATATATAAGTGAAATTGAGTGCCGGCTCCTTTGATTGGCTGCGCCAGGCTCTCGAGTTGTGCCTTGTGTCTGGCCACTGCGTCCTGCGAAATGTTCTTCATTGGCTGGGCTGCCGGCAGGAAAGTTATAGTAAAGTTCAAATGAGAAAATTATCTTGATGCAGCTCTGATGGAGGTAACGTAGGGCAGGCAGTGTAGGGGAGGGCTCTCCCGAGCGCCCACCGCTGGAGGGAGGGATACCACGTGACACTGCTGGAGCTATACATACGAAACAGATAACAACGCTCTCTACTACCGCGCTGTTAAATACTACACTACGCGGAGCAGCTCTCGCCCAGCCGCACACGGCCGCTGCCGCTGCCGAACTGAACAACCCCGCCCCTTCGTGCAGAGGCAGTTATTTTCTCATTTCACTATAGTATCTGCGGTCTGACTGACGAACGGAGTTTCGACAGCTTGCTGGCAAGTGTCGCCATGATATAGCGTGTGCGGCTGGAGTAAGCGGAGTAGGCGAGTGTTTCGCCTCTGTATTGTTAGTACTACCTGAAGACTTGTGTTGCTAATACTGTTTCGGTTTTTCTTGTTAGGTATTCCTGTTGTGTCTTATGAGTTCTGTTTTTTTTTTCGATGTCAGTGTTGCAATGTTTCGTTTTCTTTTCTGGGTCGCCTTCCTGTAATATTATTTTATTATTGTTGTCCACGTCTCGTAATTTTTTCAGACCTGTTTTTTTTTTCGACTGTGATCGCCATCGTTTGGCCGTTATGGCAAAACTTTCCTTTGATACTTTTAATTCTTAGATATTTCATCGGGCACGATGTTATGTTTTTTTTTTACTGATTGTTGTTTTTTGTAGTTTTCCTCCGCTTATGTTTACGGTTCAGTTTTTTGTAATCGTTTGTTAAGTAACTTCTACAAGGTGCAAGTATTGGGTAAGGTTCCAAACTTGCACTAAATTTCGCATGAGAATGTCTCGGCCAAGGCAGATCTTAAACGAGAGATTAGGATTAGAATAGGTCCTATTTTTTATACAAACTTCAGGGAATAAGATTCTATTCGTCACTGTACGCTGTTCACGTGGTCAACTTTATATCAACCTGAAAGAGCGAGAGAGAGAGAGTAGTATATAGAAGATTTGGAGAGGAATCTGGCCAAACATACTGCGGTGAATAACGTTTAATATTTCTGAATTAAAAAAAGGAGTGGAGTTCATATAGTTTGGTACTGAAAAATTTCGTGAATTAATTTTAGGACAAGCTAGATTTCAAACTCACGTACATTTCTCTTATATTTGGGCTCACAGTTTTTAAGACACACCCATGTGAACTCAAAGCCAATAGCAGGCAGGTAAGAAAACAAGCACCGAATCCCGTGCCACATGGTCTGAGGTAAAACTGGCAACACTGGTGCAGCAGCCAATGAACAGAAAGCTGAGGCTCGGAAATACATAGTACAGTGAAGTATGGCATGAACGTCGTTCTAAAACGCGACATTTTCCTGTCTCTACATACAGTGTTGTAAGAGATGAAAGAAGCTCCGTTGTCCGTTGATACAATACTAAACGCGTAAGAGCTATAGCATTTCTGTCACCATCAACTACTCCCTGAGAAATTTCGCTACAAATTGTCCGAGCATACTGTGTGAACTCTTTTCGTATGAAATTCGCTTGATGTACTCGCACGAAAGTTTGTATACGAGGTCTCGTTAGAAATTCATCTTGCTTCTTGTGAAAGCAGCGTAAGACAGTATATTATCTATTTTATGTGTTCAAACGTTTTCTAGGCCGTTGCTTCCTTGCTCTGTCGTTTAATTATATGGTTTTTTTATATAATTTTTACTCTCATTTCGGTGATTTACACAGTCCAGTTTAATTCCTCTAGTAGTCATACTACAGAATTGCCATCAAATTAAAGTGTTTTATAATATGTACGTATTTACGTAAATACATTCTCGCATTGATTTACTAACGAATGCGCATGTGTACACATGTATGGCTTTATAGATACGAGTTTAATGTGGAACAATGTAGTTGTACATGTTTGTATGTGTGCACAGGTAGGTGTTTACTGGCAAATGCCAATGTTGTAATGCCCTGCTCAGATGAAACATGATGTGCGTTTGCCCTGTACGAAAGTGTTTTTGTTTGTTTTCAGACGTGATAAAAGCCATAGCCGGACGCTGGTGGAGTTTGGATGGCCAGCAATCACTAGGCCACGTATAGACATACACAATCAAACAGAACAAATTTATGTCGTACCTCGTACCTTAACATTAGGTGTTCTCCTAGCCTGCATTTGAGTATTATCTGTAACAAGAGGAACTGTCTAAGTTTTACTACAGCATACATTTTAAAGAAATGTTGTTGGTACATATTACGTATAGCCTGCCTAATAACACACTAGAAAAGTAACTGCCACTATCCAAATTACTATGTTAAATGCATTAAAAATATTAACGAGCACAATTAATTCAGTATTTACTTATATAATCACAGCCCAAAGAAAGTTAAATTTATGTCAAAGCGTAGCTTAGATTTTGTTGTTCTAACTGTTAAATGGTTTGATATAAAAAAAGCTATGAATCTGAGTTCTATTTTAACAGAACACTATTTTTATGAGTATATTGATGTACTTATCAAGTCAAGGCGTCTCAGAAATATTAAACTTGATGTTTTGCTGTTTAAAACTTATGCACATATCCTCTGCGTAAAATTTCAATTATTAGATAGTATAACTTTGTGTTTTGATGTTTAAATATTGTCAAAACAATAGAAGGAACTGTCAGTTGAACAAAAAATGGCGTTTTACCAGAGATGGTTATTTTGGATCTGGCTGTACTTCATGTATTATTTATTGTTGTCTGTACTCTGGTGCCAACTATTATTGTTGTGTATTGTACCTATTAATTGTAACTACCTGAAATGTAGTATTATATGAAATAAAATCTGTAACTCTGATGACAATAATAATTCACATGTGTGACCTAATTTTTCTTCCAGTTAAGGGCTATGGAAAGGTAAAATCCGTTACATACAGCAATACGACGTATGGTTAGCGAATAAAATTTTTTTTCGAATACCAACATACACAAACCACAAAATTAATATACTGTAAATAAAACAATTGTTTAAAATCTATGAAAATAGGTTATAAATAATTACACTAAAATAAGAAAAATGTTTCCTGATTTTAATCTATATTCATTATATTTAACCTATTGTTAAAAATTGTTATTTGAAAAATATATTTTATGTAATATTTTCAATATTATAAGGTTGTCGATAATGTTGAAGGTTTTAAAAACTATTATTTTGTTAATTTAAAACCATTTTTTTGCGACATTTCACAATTTTATAGCTTGTATTCCTATTTTTTTTTTACAAAATATTAGCAATTTTTAAAAAGGAAAGTATGAACTTCATCAACTCTTGCTGTATATGACAGTTACCAGAATTCAAATATTTTGTCGGTAACTCTTACCACATAAAAACACGCTAAGAAGTTCAAATTCTATTTTTGACTTCATGTTTTCGAAATCTGCGCACTTTCCATGGCTCTTGATGACAACGTTGAAAATTGTGATTGGTTTCTTGGGGTAAGGGGCTGGCAAATCTAGCTACTTATTTTGAGGAGAGGCTAGAATTCAATTACGTATAGGTTTCAGTTAGGTCCACAGTTGAATCACAGTTTATTATACACACTTGGAGGACTATGAGCCAGCAGCAAACCTGCACGAAATGAAAAGCACGGAACACGAAGCACGTATAGATGAATTTTGTTTTGGGGAGAATGAGCATTGCCGTAGCTAGGGCGGTATTGTGAAGAGGAGGGGTTTTTTTTGTCCCTCTGCAACTGAGAAGAAACAGTGAAACTGCAGAAATTACAATGCAAATAAATTAACCAGATATGAATATACTGGCTTCCCGTTTGCGGCTTCGCCCGCGCGTAAAATGATGACTTTCTAAGAACCCTGCGGTTATGCTTTAGGTATTTACATAGCCAACCTTTGTAAGTGAAGAGCACAACGATATCTAAGTGGGTTAATAAGTTACTGAGGAGTCCTCGAAAACATATTTATCTCTTTAAACCCTAATAGGATTTGAATTTATAAAAAAAAATTAATTAATATTTAGGTACAGCAATACCCTGGACTTACGCGATAGGTGGGACTGAGCGATAACCGTGTAAGTCGAATTTGCGTAAGTCGGGGTTCAATTTTGCATATAAAATACATATAAATTATGTATAATTGCGACCAGAGACTAAAGAAAACAATAATTTAGAAGAAAAATGTTTAATAAAATGTTAGATAATAAAACAATTTACATTGTTATGAATAAAAAAACGTAAACCGAAGTTATTTTGACGTAGAAGGCTTCATATATTCTAACATTGTCGCCTGACGAGTTAAAATTTCTTCTTTTCACGCAAAATTTCCTCGTAGCACGCCAATAACTTTTTATTCCCCGTTTTGTTGTAGAAATGCGCTCTTCGTTGGAGTCTGTTTTTTCTAAAATTTGTAACCCCTTTTCAATTGAACTGAGGCCCTTCTGTTAAGTTTGCCATCATCATTTGATTTTCCTATTCAACTTGGTCTAACGAATCAGTTTGTTCAATGTCTTGCTCATGCTCACGCATTTCTATAAGCTCGTCAATTGTCAGCTCTTGATCGTGTGAATCCAGCAATTCTTGAACGTCAGCACCATCCACCTCTAAATTTAATTGTTTGGCAATATCGACCACTTCTTCAATTACACTATCGATTTGTTCAAGATCTGGCGCTGATTCTCCTTGGGTTTCGGTGATGAAAAAGAATGGACACAGTTTTTTCCAGACGCCATTCAAAGTTTTTTGTGAAATCTCATTCCAAGATTGTCCAACAATTCTAACAGCATCTAAAACATTGAATTGCTTCCAAAAGTCTTTGACAGAAAGCTCGTTGTCTTGTCGCATAACTTCATGTAGATGCGCAAACGTTCGTCTGGTGTAGTAAGCTTTATAGTTTTAATGACTCTCTGGTCCATCGGTTGAAGTAAGCTGGTGGTGTTTGGTGACAAAAATACAACTTTCACCCGTGGGTCGAAATTAATAAGAGTAGCAGGAGGGTGGGTGACCTGGTGCATTGTCAATTATTAGCATCACTTTAAATGGGATTTCTTTTAATTGACAATAACGTTCGACTTCAGGAATAAAATTATGGCCAAACCAGTTTTCAAAAAGAGAATCTGTCACCCAAGCTTTCGCATTAGACTTCCAAATGACGGGTAAATCAGCTTTAGATTTATTTTTTAAGTTTCTTGGATTTTCTGAGCGATAAACTAAGAGAGGTTTCAATTTACAATCACCAGCTGCATTCGCACCAACCATCACTGTCAATCGATCTTTGGTGGCTTTAAAACCTGGAAAAGTTTTCTCTTCACGCGCGATAAAAGTTCTTTTAGGCATTTTCTTCCAAAAAAGATTCGTCTACGTTGAATATGGTTTGGCTAGTGTAGTCACCTTCTTCTATGATTGTCTTGAGTTTTTCTGGATAGAAAGATGCAGCTTCTTTATCAGCGATTGCTGCCTCTCCACTCTCTGCGATGCTATGCCAATTACAACGACTTTTGAATCGGCAGAACTAGCCTTTACTAGCTTTAAACATTTCATCTTTGGCCGCCTCCCCATCTTCTTCTCATAATCTCTCAAAATCTGCTAAGCTGAGAGCACACCGTGTTTTTATCAGCAGGACAATTTTTCACTCGTACATGTTTATCACACCATAATTTTAACAATGTTTCCATCTTAGCGATAACACCATGACGATTACGAATTGTGCTTGAATTCAAAGATTGAGAATCTTTCACAGCTTCCACAACTTTTTCTTTACCTTTTATAATCGTTCGGAATGTTGATTGCGGTAGGTCAAATTTCTTTGCCAATTCACAAATTTTAATTTTTCCTTCAAAGTCTTTGATAATATTCAGTTTACACTCCAAAGATAGTGATTTTCTTTTCTTGTTTGATTCAAATGACTCATTTTTTGTTCTTTTGGATGACATAATTAGAGTTAACAATAAAACGCACTGCGTACGTAAAACAATTCCACGCGAAACACGTTCGAACCTGTCGTAAACCGAACACTGACTGGGCGGGGTGGGAGAGCAGAGGCGCGCGGCGCTCAAAAAGAAAAACCGCGTATCTCCGAATTCGCGTAAAACGGGGTAGCGTAAATCGGGGTATTACTGTATTTGTATTTGTCCCTATCTGACTGAAGTTATAGCTACACTCATGGGTGGATCAGCCTTTCGTTTTTATCCCAAAATGCAGTATTCAGTTCACTATTTCCATGGGACATAGTGTACAGATTAAAACACTATACGAGTGCACGCAGTTATAAAACTGAAATTACATTATAAAAATACTAAATAACAAAAATAACGATAGAGGCTGAACAGACGTAGAAAGGAGCGTGGAAATGGGCCATACGGGTAACTATATCAGCTAGCAATTCACGAGTAATGCAGCAGTTACTCTCTCAAAAGTTTTTATCTCATAACTTTTATTTCGAATTGTTACTTTTCCTTAGTCTACTCAAGATCTTTTCTTGTCTTCGCGAGGGGCTCAGACCACCTTCCTTGCTGAAAACCCCTCGTTAAATGGCGTGGGGCGAAACTGGCATATTACTGTGGCAGCGGGAAGTGAACAAACAAAATCAGACTAGAGTATAAAGTGCAATGGTTTTTTACATTTCTTGTGAATGCGGCCCGGTAAATTCGTAGCTGGCGCTACACCTGTAAAATCCTTTCAATTTTTTATTCGTACTGTCGCAACAACTCTTATATCAGAGTCGTGGCACATACCAAATTAATATTTAAATACAGAAAAGAGATTTCCGAAATGCATATGTCACATTTTGATGCAACCAGAATATACTCAAGTTACCAGAGATGTCTCATGAAACACTCAGCGAAAACAAACATGTTCATCACTGTTTAAAACGCGATTTTGATAGTTTTAAAGGCAATGTGTCATTCAATGTTGAGGACATGTGTTGAATAATAAAATATATCTACCTCATATTTAGTCTACGTATGGACCAGCTGTTTACGGTTTTCGAGCACTTTTGAAATCAACCATAGAAAATTGTCACTGCTCCTACCTGCATATATTTCAACGGCCACTTTAACCAGCATGCTCCCAGTAAAGTTGGTGACGGCGGAGGGAAAGTAGTTCCATGACTTAACGTTAAGTTAAAAGTGTTAAGCCAAAATTTGTGAGGACCAACACAATATATTTTGAAGACGGTTTTTTTTTGTGATATGTAAGTATGATAATAAGAAAATTTGCAAAATATATTTATTTATAATTGTTCCAGTTTTGCTTGACCGACGCATAAATAAATTTATTCGAACTATGGCAGCGTTAATTTTACACATGGTGGAAAAATACACAAAGAACATACAAGTAGATCTTAAGCAGGAGCTTTCAAAAATTCTCAGTTTACCGCTCAGTTTAAAACAGTAAAATTACATCGAAAAATTACTGAATTATATTAACATATCAGATGTCCCAATATAATGTTTACATTTATTGATCGAGAATTATAGTGAGACTATTAAAGACAATCTTATGGGACTGCTTGTATTTGACGCTTTAAGGACAACGTTGGGTGTGTGCGAATGTTAATAACAGTTACAAGTGTTCAAAATGCCCGCCAGAAGCAGCATGAAATAATCAGCAATGCTGTTTAAAATGACGACAAACAGTAGCTGTGGTTTTTATGGGAGTGCATTCACAGGCGGTGACAATCACCTTTCCCAGTGCCCGTAGCTTCGTGGCATATGCAGTGTTCTTCACAGTTACCAGACTTTTAAAAATCTAACGGCTTTACATCTGGGGATCTGTGTGGATACTCAACACTTCCTCGTCGGCCTACACCAACCTCTGAACTAATGTTTCATTCAGGAGCGACCGTTCTTCTCTATGGTAACATGGCGGTGCATCGTCCTGCTGCTAGAAGAAGCAATCACCATCTGAGTAGAATTGGTGATAATCTGGCACTATATTTTCCTGCAACATGGTCCAGTAACTTTCAATGGTCACGGTTCCATCAATATAGAATGGCCCCAGAAGTCCTCTGGAAGATATACCGCACCCCACTGTTAATCCAGGGAGATTAACTTTCTTTGCTGTACCCCGATGCGGATATTTTAATTAGCCAGGCACACACAGTTGTGGCGGTCGACAGTTCTATTCAATTGAAGGTTGTCTCATATTACCAAACAATCACGGCAATAAAATGTTCGTTGTCGTTGCACACGTTCAAAACCCACTCACAAAGTTCGACATGCTTATCAGGGTCGTATTCCTTCATAGCATGAAGTAACATGGAAATGTAGGGCCTCCTCTTTACTTGCTTTAGAATGTGACGGACACTTTATTTACTGATACCTGGTTAACGCTCAGCTTGCCGTATGAATTTCGACTTCCTGGGNTTAGAATGTGACGGACACTTTATTTACTGATACCTGGTTAACGCTCAGCTTGCCGTATGAATTTCGACTTCCTGGGCGAACGTGTGCATGTGTGCAACACAGCCTCTCCACACTTCCTTCGTCCGTTGTCCATCTCTTCCTGCCACACCATCCTTTCTTCACATCACATACAATTCCGCCCTTCTCAAACTTGTCACGTAATCGTGTCATTGTTACACGTGACGGTGACGCAGTATCGAATTCTGCCCTCCATTGTTTGTGCACCTCAGTCATGTTATCACATTTCTAATAACACTTCAAAATCCGTTTATGTTGCTCGAAAGAAAACCTTGTCCCGTCCGCCATCTCCTTATTGTAGTGCTTCTGCTAGCTGCTGTAAATGGAACTGACAACAGTAGAATGGCTACACGCATTTGCACAAACCCAAAGTTGACCTTTTATGCCAAAAAATGTAGACCCATCAGATTTCCGGAAAGAAATGGCGCGGGAAATGGGCGATTCTCGAGAAAACCCGCCGACCAGGCAGCGCCATCGTCCGTCACGATTACCAAAAGCGAATATCCGAGAGTGACCCCGCCGGGAATCGAACCCGACCGCCTAGGTGGAAGGCGAGCAGTCAAACCACTACACTACTGCGACCCCACAAGGGATATAAACCTTAATTTCGGACACCTGGTAGTTCTTAAGATGTAAAAGGTGACATTTCCTATAATCGTGCACCGAACCATTTCAGCATTGCAGTATTTGGACCCAGGAACTTTATAGTAGTAGAGTAGCCGCACTGCCACCGCGATATTCAAATTCTAGTTTTGGGCGCCCACAGTAGTCGGAAACGTCGCGTAGTGGTCAGCGCTTGGTACCAAGCCATCAAGGCAGGTAATGCCCCTCTCCCAGCAGCGAGGAAGCTGGGTAGCATAGAGACCTCGACTATGCAGTGTATTGGGGAGTGTTGTAGTCTCAAGCCACCCATATTACGCACGATGAAATCATGGAAGCTGGGTAGCATAGAGTCCTCGACTACACCGTGTATTGGAGTGTGTTGTAGTCTCAAGCCGCCCATGTTACACACAATGGACTCATGGAAGCTGGGTAGCATAGAGTCCTCGACTACGCCGTGGATTTGGGACTGTTGTAGTCTCAAGCCATCCATGTTAAACACGATGGACACATGGAAGCTGGGTAGCATACAGACCTTGACTACGCTGACTACGCCATGCATAGAGGAGTGCTGTAGTCTCAAGCCGCCCATGTTACATACGATGGACTCATGGAAGCTGAGTAGTATAGAGACATTGACTACGCCAAGTATAGAGGAGTGTTGTAGTCTCAAGCCACCCATGTTGCACACGATGGACTCATGGAAGCTGGGTAGCATAGAGACATTTACTACGCCAAGTATAGGGGAGTGCTGTAGTCTCAAAACGCCCATGTTGCGCACCATGGACTCATGGAAGCTGGGCAGCATAGAGACATTTACTACGCCAAGTATAGGGGAGTGCTGTAGTTTCAAACCACCCATGTTGCACATGATGGACTCATGGAAGATGGGTAGCATAGAGACCTCGACTACGCCGTGTATAGGGGAGTGTTGTAGTTTCAAGCCTTCCATGTTACACACAATGGACTCATGGTAGCAGTCGGTTGAATATTCGCTATAACACTGGAAATCCTTACAAAGTTTTTTGTACTGGAAAGAGAACCATTTATTTGAGGCTGTTTTGTTTACAATTAACAAATATTGCTTTAACTCATAAAGGAGTTTTCAGAAACATAGGTCTACTTTTAATACATTTTTTATTTATAAGTTTTTAAAGCAAATAAATTAACTTTTTGAAGCTGGTTCATTACAGTAAGAAACATTCCTTCATACCAAAGGCAACGGTTTAATAGATTAAATGTTCTCTGCCGCACATTGTATTTTTTAGTACCTAACTGCTGTCCCGATGGAAACATTCATAAACTAATATATTCTGCAGTTATTAAACTGCAACTGAGAAAATGTATAGTCCTCCTGTAGACTTCTAATGTCATTCTGAAGTGCAGTGATTCTCCAAATCACTAACCTTAAGAGGTGGCCTTATTATATTCTCACCAATGTTATTATCTGACACAGCCTACTTTTTAAATGTAGTGCAAATAGAATAAGCCAAAGTTGTTTGATGAAGGGCGTTAAGCTAGTAACACGAAGGATGCTGGTTTGAGTCTCAGAGCCTGTTTTAATATTTTTAAGAAATACAACATTGAAACATTACTTACTTCTTTCTTATACTTACCACGGTTGTTTTTCACAGCACAAATTTTCTTTACGTTATAATTTACGTTATCACAAAGATTTAAGCTTACTATTGTAACGGCAACGCAAGGTTATCGTAGTCTTCAATATATAGATGACACAAAACTTATATTGGTGGCAAACTTTGCAGTGGTTAATATTAAAACAATATTTTCTTTGCGGCAACAAATCATGTATTGCAGCAAAGAAAGTGCCTTTAATGTGTAGCGGATGAGTTGGACTCGGACCTAGAATAACTATAGCAACGGACAATTAACAAGAAAGTTCAGGAACAGAGACTGGCTAGCCCCGGAAAAGCAGATGATCCTTGAATTTTAATTTATAATTTTTCTGTCGCTGTTCGGTGTGTTGAGCTGAGTCAGTGTCCCCGGCAGCGTGCTGGAGAGATAGCGTGGTTTGGATATTGATCCAACAGTGTTGCTAGAAGTAAAGAAATCCCTCTAGTTCCTAGCTAAACATCCCCTAAATTTAGTGAAAATCCTCTTAAGTAAAGAAAATCTTTTTTTAGCTAAAATGTTTGCAGTTTAATTTAACACACGTGTAGAAATGATGGTTTATCGTGTGAAAAAATGATTCTTTGATAAGATTCAACGTACTGTACACATGTCTGACAGTTTTATTTCCTTATTGGCTGTCATGTATGTATAAAGCTACTACCACATTTCACTGGGCCAATGAGGATTTTGATACTATAAGGCAAAACGTTCGTGATTGGTATGCAAAAAAACTTAGCCTAGTCAAAATCTCATCCAATCATAAAAGAATAAACTAGCCAGAGTGTTATCGAAGATATGTTGGCTCACATGTGCCAAAATATGCAGGAAATGTTTATTTACAAACCACGTACATTGGATTATATAAAAAATAGTTAAATTACAGGTAAGTATTGTTAACAGTATAAAATATATGAATACATACATTATTTATAGATTTTACCCTTGCACCTCGTCGACATAATTTGCCAAGAAATTACATTTGTACTTAACAATGTTCCTCTAGAACAGCGGATTCGTCGTCAGTATAGAGCTCCGATTATTTGTAGTTGTACATGGAATTATCATATTTATTCAACATTTCCCGAGACTGCTGAAACTGATTGCAACAAACACTTTCTCTTCTCATTTAGCATACCTTGTTATTAATTAACTATTTGAAAGATTTAATGATAAATTGTTTCTTGGCTTGCTATTCATGACAGATAACAAATTAAAATTATGTTCAAGAGTGGCATTTAACATTGGTGTTGTTAGAAAGTGAATCACAAATTTAACAAAAGCTGTTATAATAAAAAAATTAACTTTTCCTTAAAAATGGTTGTTAAATTCTTATGCTTCCAAAATTTTCCAACGATACGATATTTCATTCTAAGTTGGCATCTCTTAAAATCTACATTGTTTTAGGAAATAATTCAATATGTCTCAATGCATTTGCATTATTTTATTTACGCTGTAAACCTGCACGCACATACATTAAACTATTCCAGGTGTATTTAAATTAAATCTAAAAAATTTGGCTACAGGTACAGCACGACAAAATAAGATGAAAAAATGTTATGACATGCGGTCTAAATCGACTCCCAGGGACAATGATGACGAAGATTTAGTGCTAAGTCACCATTTAATTAAAAATATTACATTAACTATTTAAGATGGATCTTTGGCGTCTAAATAGAAACGTGTAATCTAAGAAAATAAACTAAAACAGGGCGAAACTTATCACCACTCAATTAGTTCGTTTAACTCAAAGTATGGCGTATTTCAAGTTTATTTTTCACTGATTTTGCGACGCGGAAGCTTAATTGGGTTCGTAGAGACGGGTTATTAATCCGCATGTCAAAACTGACAACACAGATGATCTTGTGTCCCTAACTTAAACCTTACCTTCTTCGAGGATTTTGAGCATCAGTTTTAGAACGAAGAATTGGAATACCTGACTGGTAGGCAACAAACACCACTATCTCATAATACGATATGACTGCAGATGATCAGAAACCGGTCCTTAGTATTGATAATCCTTTGAAAATGTTAGGAAGGAATGCTTTGATTTAAAATGAAGACAAATTAATAGCGTCTCTGTATAGCACGCCAGTCCAAACGAACTGCCACACAGCCCCATTATTGAAAAATGAAAAGTATCGCCAATTCAACTACGTTTCCAGTCCACCGCTTCCGCATAATAATAAATTGTACGGTTCGTAAGCAAGTCGTTTGCTATTGTGTTGTACTGACCAGGATGGTCAGGTCTTGTGTAGCATCGTTTAACACACAGCATACAGCACCCGACGCTTGTGTAACATGTAACTGTGCTGGTTGGTAAGTGCTTATAACCATTTTTCCTTTACATTTTGTTTTTACATCAGTTTGCATCAGTGTATTGCAGTGTTGTCCTTATCGCACCTGTGTTGCTAGACTACGCAAAAGTTTTTTAGACTTATGTGACTCACAGCGTTCGATGATCGCGCAATATACATAGGTTGTTAAATGCTTATAACTATTTGCTATTATAATTAAGTTTTATATCCGTTTGCATCAACGCGTAGCAGTGACATATATCTTGCACAACTAATGGTTTAAAATGTATGTTGTTTTGTGGCAAACAAAGTAACACAGTCTTTAAAAGTCACGTAATGCGTAACGCACTTGATGCATTGTAGCCATATTTGTGGTTTGCCCTTGTGATCATTCGTTCTTGCTCATGCCAGCGTGCATTCTAGTTTTTAGTGAACTTGATGGCGTGATAGCAACACTGATATCACTATTATGGACAGTGGCTCCGTCGGGTAATTTTTATTTATTGTGACTAGTTATGACATCATGCTCGTGATGTACTTTCATATATGTCAGTCGTTTATTGTTTTTTATGCGACTGATTTTGCATGTACAGCGTGGTTTTATATATTTTAAATTTCTTTTCCCCGACATTTGTGCTAGGTTGACGGTGTTTATTTATATTAAAACGTACATGTTATATTTTTTTCAGTATATGACTGGTTGATAAGGGGCACCCAGGCTAACGATGACCGGACCGCCGGCCCTTGTGTTGGACTGATGGTGTTAATCGTACACATCATATTAGAATTTGCAGTGCTGACCCATCACTGCTGCCCTCTCATTGCCGACCTCTCAGTGCTGCCTCCATGCAGTACCAATGCCGAGCAGTTCTGTTTAACAACCAGTTAATTTTCTATTATTGCTATAATGTATATCACCATCCAACCGGTTGAATATGGAGCCATGTTGGAATTTTCTATTTAGTGGGACAGAAGGTAATCAGTATGCACCTATTTGCTAGACGAGTGCATGCATGCCAATGCGTATGCGTGTGCTCTTTCAGACGCTACACTCCTACATGCAACGGTAACTTTGCGACGCACCTATATCTATACCTTCATTTTTTTTTACAATCGTCGACGGTTGTTAGATGTTCTCCAACTTCAAATGTTTGGAAATGCTGACCAACAATGTTGTAACAGGGCTTAAGAGCTACTTGCCCTTATCTCCTTGATTTCAGTCGGAAGTGATGAATTTGATATGCATTTTTTGGTCGTAGCTTTGGTGGGTGGGAAACGTCGGGTGACTATGCTTACAAGAGGGCTTAAGGCGTACTTGTCTCTACCTATGATATGAATTTGGGGACTATAGCCCCAGTGGGTGCGGAATGGTAGCATACTATGCTTATACGAAGGCAAAGAGCGTACTTGCACTACCATCCTGTTCGTTGTCGGTGGCGATGTATATGTTTTGAATTTTACGACGATAGCTTTGGTGGACGGGAAATGTCGGTCAACTATGCTTATAAGATGCCTTAAAGTTTACTTGATCCTACAACCCTATTCTTCATCAGATGAGATGTTTATTTTATGAATTTTATGTCTATTGCTTAGGTGGGTGAGAAATAGTGAGCAACTATGCATATGTGGGCTAAGTACATGTTTGACCATGTGGCCCTGTTCATCGTCGGGGGCAATGGCTATTTTATGAATTTGGTGACTATATCTTAAATGGTTCGGAAATTACAACCCACCATACTTATGAGTGGACTTAGGGCCTACTTGACCCTGCGGTCCTCTTCGTCGTGGGGGATGATATATATGGTATGAATTTGGTGGCTGCATCTTAAATGTTTCGGAAATAATATCCAATATTTAACACTACGGCTCTTTTCGTCGTCGGGGGTGATGTGTATTTTATGAATTTGGTGGCTACATCTTAAACGGTTCGGAAATTATAGCCAACTATGCTTATAAGTAAGCTTGGGGCATACATGTCGCGTGCACGCAGTGCAACTTTAGGCTAGCATGTGGGGGCAGACTTCACTCCATGCCGCGAAGGTGGGATGACAGAGCATGAGAATCGTCCCCACCATGATGCCACATGAAATAAGACCAGAAGGAATATGAGAAAACCGATGTGGAATGACAGTGCATGGTGAGATAAGTGGCATGATGGGGATAGATAGCCTTGCATCCTGGCGAGGATCTTGGAGGGACAACACGGAGAAAACCCTCCACATGGAATGCAAGAGTGTGAAGTGGTGACATACGGTAGGAAGGAATAAGCACGAGAAAATAAAGCCGATCGGGAGAATTCTGAGAAAACCCATCCCCACACGGAATGCAAGATCATGAATTTGGGTAATCCAAGATGGCCGCCAGCTTGTCCCCTTGTCCCCACCAGGACGCCAGGCTCAAGAGAATATACATTTTATAACTACTCAGAAGGCACACACTAATTAGTGAGTTTGAGCACAGGTATAAGGCGTATTTTCTCTACTACAGTACTAACTGTTGTCACAGTAGTAGAGAAGTGAGGATGCTGTGTTTACTAGTTGCTTTATATAAAGTGTTAGCTTAAAACTGAAACAGGAGAAACGAAAGATTTATTAAATTAACCCGTTAAGAGGAGCATAGATAAGTGTGTTTTTACTCTGTTAAAATAAGATAATGGAAAGTTTTCTGAGTATTTTACAACGCATATCGAAACGTTCTACTACATAAAAAAAAAAAAATTGCTCAAAAATTTGCGATGGGAATGTTATTGAGTGATTAGAGAACAATAGTATGTCTGAGTATTGGTATATTTTATTCGCATTTAATTAAGCACTTTTGAAATAAAAATTTGAACAATATCACTGCAACTATCTGCATATACAATGTTGACCAGAATTCATGTGCCAAACTCCGGGAGGTGATTCCTTATGAAAAATAAGGTGAGGTATACACTGACAAACACTATCGTGTGGTGATTATTAAGGGAGGTATGTGGAATTGAAAATCAAAGTTTGAAATGCGTTAATATAAAAATATCAGCAAGTAATCTAGATTGAGCGAAAAAAATTTGAATAGTGTTTCAAGACACGGAGATTGTAAATCTGTTAGAATGTGGTTGGTCAAATCGTTCCCCTTCATTGTTTGACTAGGGTTAGTCACCCTATTTCCTCAGGTAACTGTGGAACACCAGGAGGTAATGAAACGTGTGAGGCAAATTGTTACTCGTCAGGGAAAAATAAAGACAAAATATTCTTGTGTCCGAACTGGCTCAGGTAAAACAGTTTTTGAGAAAACGCCACTCAATTGTTCGAAGGTGCGGTGTGGGCGGAAGGCGATGGGTTTAGGGTACCTTGCTGGGGAAACCTGGTCTCACCGAACTTGTGTTGCGGCGGCGAATGGCCTTGGGGCCATTCCCGCAATTGACAATGGGATG
>NQII01004952.1:136385-180336 GCA_002778355.1 Clitarchus hookeri | reverse complement strand
GCTGGGGGAAACTTCGGTAATGTAAGTTTTTTAAAATGAATTTTAAATAATACATTTTTTAATAATGCATTTTAACACTAATATATTCAAATAATTTCTAAAAATGAATTTTTAATAAATAAAATAAACTGTTTTATTAATTTTTTTATTTTTTTTTGTAAATTCTTAACTTTTTTTATTTATTTTTATTTTTTAAGGTTTTCTATGTCAAAAGTCACTGGGATTAAGTCAATGGTCAAGGTCAAGTTGGCCGACATCCAATATGGTGGACAATATGGCCTCCGGGGGACCGGGATGACAGAGCATGGACAGCCTTCGAGCTCCGTTGCCAGACGCCGATGTCCCCAACCTCCCATTTTTCTACTACTCACGGTTCATTGAGAATTGTTGAAAGACCTGCTTACGATCTTTTATTTTTCAATTGTATCCTTCCGCCATACGTAATGTTAGAATGCCATGGGCCTGATTATATTATTCATGTGCTAACTATGTTAAACTAGGACATTGTCAGAAAAATAAATGTAGTACTGATATGTAGGGGCAGTGATATTTCGCGAAAAGATTTCGAAACAAGATACAGTTCAAAGCACTATAGGGTCGTCCAGCTCCTTTGATTGGGTAAAAAATTGTCTGACCCGTGTTAACCGTTTGCGCACGAATCACGAAGGTTCAGTGTCGGAGTTACTTAGTCCTGAGTGGCTTGGTCAAAGACGGACACGGCACCAGCAGCCAATGGAGGTATAACAACAGCTGAGGTGTGTATATAGTATTGAAGTCTACTGTNGCGCACGAATCACGAAGGTTCAGTGTCGTAGTTACTTAGTCCTGCGTGGCTTGGTCAAAGACGGACACGGCTCCAGCAGCCAATGGAGGTATAACAACAGCTGAGGTGTGTATATAGTATTGAAGTCTACTGTGTGCTCCGATTTTTACGTGAAAAGTCACTGGCCCTACTTATATGTAAATTCATAGTCTAAATTGTATACATGATTAAATGCCAACTTGAACGGTTATACTTTTTTTACATTGTAATCTCAAAACTACTACTATTTTTATTGATTTGCTGGCATTTAACTAGGAACCTACATGACATTATGTAACGTGGCANCTCTCAAAACTACTACTATTTTTATTGATTTGCTGGCATTTAACTAGGAACCTACATGACATTATGTAACGTGGCAGATACCCCAATAGCATAACCGGCTTGAGCCAAACTTGAATATAGCTTGTCATGACAAGTCTGTAAGCTTACATCAAGCCTGCTGCACAAGCAGACAAGTTTGAGTTAAGCGTTCATCAAGCCAATTAGTCTCCACACGTCAAACCTTTTTTTCAAGCGTGACTAGTGAAACTTGCTGCAAGCTTGCCTTGGAAAGTTGCAAGCATAATTCAAGCCATCTACAAGCTTGCCATAAGCGTGTGTGTGCCAGTAATGAGATAATTGGCTTGAATCAAGTTTGAATAACAGATTAAATTTAAGTCGATTGCCAAGATTGCGGCAAGCTTCCATGCTATCTGGGTGTGAAGTTAGTTTATTTTTCAAAGGTTAGATTGACAAGTGATCGCTGTACGGTGAGCAGGCTTTGTTTGCCCTGGCTGTTCGGCGTGATGTGCAAACGTTGTGAGACTGCCTTCTGTGCTGCGCCTAGCGGATGGAGAGTCTGTACGTGTGTACCAGGGCGACTCCGGAGGACCGCTGGTGGTGAAGGAGCAGAACTGGACCAGCCTCGTGGGCATCGTGTCCTGCGGCGAGGGCAGAGGGCACGTCGACAGCCCCGGAGTGTACACACGGGTCGTCTCCTTCACCAAGTGGATATACAGCCACATCAAGGTGACGTACCCACCCTCCCACCTCCTTGCCCGGGGGGCCGCAGTGGGGTAGTGGCCAGACCACTCTCCTCCCACCTAGGCCAACCGGGTTCGATTCCCGGCGTTGTCGCTCCCGGTGTTTTTCGCACGTGGGAATTGTGCCGGACGATGCGGCTGGTCGGCGGGTTTTCTCAGTCATATCCCGTTTCCCCCCGCCCTTCGATTCCAGCGCTGCTACATGCTCACCTCACTTAACCCTCACTGGCTCTCAAAAACTAAATATTAAGAGTGGCCCAAGAAAGATATTCTTATACGATCATTCGGCTGTATGCAATTCCCATGCCCAATACACTCAAAAATCTAAACAGTTAAAACTATTCCAAATCAGCGAATTTGTCTGCAGATCTGTTGGAAGCCCTGCAATTAAATCAGTAAAATTTTACAGATCATTTTAGTTGCTGGTGTTCACCTAATCAATATTGATTTCAACTTACAACTTATTCCTATTGAATTTCACAGGTCTGACAGCGAAANGCTGGTGTTCACCTAATCAATATTGATTTCAACTTACAACTTATTCCTATTGAATTTCACAGGTCTGACAGCGAAACCTAAGCGCGCATTCCAGTGAATCTTTCATTAACTCAATATTCAGTAAAATAATTCTACTGACTTAAGTTACTTATATAGATTTTTATGATTTATTTTTGTTACCAAACAGACAGAGTGTAATAATATTTTGTATTTATGCAATACCAATAACGGTTTTCCCAAGGCAAATATTAAACAAATAATACATGCAGTTGTGCAAATGTGCAGTCCACTGGCATATATGCAATTATATTCGGAAATGCAGTAATTCCCCAAATTACTGACCTAAATTCTTTTCAAGACGTGACATAATTTTCTACTGGTCTATGTCGATACGTTGACATATTACTAGGGGTAGGAAAATCTCGCTAGTCCAATGACGTGTAGGCTAGACTCCACTGTCATATGTACACTCGAGCCTCAGACGTTTGTTCATTGGCTGCTGCCCCAGAGAGTAGCCAGTGTTACTTGACACCTGGCTGTATGGAATTCGCTACTTGTTTCCTTGCATGTCTGCTATTGGCTCAGAGTCGTTGAGGCGTTCAGGGCGTGTCAAATGAACTGTGATCCAATTGCAAAGTCAACTTCAGTTTACACGTGTTTGACTTCTACCTTGTCCTGTAATGAACCCGCGAAATGCTCCCATCCCTACATATTACTGCCTCAAAGACGTTCCTGCGTAAGACAACCTCCGTAGCGCTGTTGGCATCATGAACAAGGGGTTCCGGGTCCGAGTCCTGGATAAGGCATAGGTGTTCATTTGTGTACGTTTGGCGTAGCCGCTTATTTAGGCCGTTTTCCCTGAATGCTGTAAACGTGTAAAATCCACGTGAATGTCGAGATATATAACTAGTAAACGTATAAAAAGGCTCACTACTGTCAAATTACGTGAGTCATAGGAAGCNATAAACGGTAATACAATTTACAAAAAAAAAAATTTAAGACATTATTACAAGTAACCGTGTCAGAGACGATTTATTATAGCAAATAAAATTATTAAAATATTTTTTCATCTCTTTCTTATTAATTCATAACAGTTGTTTTCGAAAGCACATATTAATAATAATTCCATCACCACCTCACCAGAAATAAATTCGAAATACAAACCCTATAATTTGTAATGTTACAAATATTTATTGCATTTTTTTCAAGAAGGGTTTTTGTAAACCTGCAAATATTTTTTGGCAAGGTGGCATCCAAAGAATTTCCTTGTAAAAGTACTTACACAAAAATTCCCATAGTGGAAGCGTTGAAAATCAGTCATAAAAACTCCCCTGGTTGACTACACCTACATTACAAATTAACCCATTGAGACACAGTGTTCGTAGTTGTGTAAATAACAAACAGGACGGTTTTTTTTCCTGTAATGTACACTGCGAGTCTCAATGCCCAGTGATCTTCCCTGTCGTCAGTTGATTGGTAAACAGCGCTACTGCTCTGCGTTATGACTGGTTCGTATTGATGAAGTATTTGAACATAAAGCCTAAAGCTCATTGGTAGAGACCTGAAAAATTCGCGGATTCATTTTGGGACAAGGTAGAATTCAAAACACGTGTATTTATAAAACTTAAACCATTGGTCCTCATGGTGTTTGACACCTCCTGGAGAACGGTGGTCCAATCGTCGTCTTCCACCGTGGCAGCAGACAACCAATGTGCAGTGGATATTCGCATATTTGTACGTAAGACTGTAGAGTCTAGCCTGCAGGTCATTGAACTCGCGAATTTTTCAGGTCTCTACCCATCGGTTGTCACAGCGAAACAAGTGTTGTACCAACTTTAGTAAAGCGCTCATTATAAAATGCCTTGTTTGCAACACCCGAAGCCGTAACATAAAGTGGGTCTGAAAGGGTTAACACTGCAAGCTGGTTCCTTCTCTGCACGCAGGGTCGGCATGGATAAGAGAACAAAGTCTGTAGCGCCTGAGAGAAACAAGTCAGTCCTTACCTACGTGTTTGGAGCGCGAGGGATATGAGACGAGGAGAGGATGGAGCAGAGACGGAACGGAGGCAGGAAGATAGCGGGAGCACCCTGAAATAGCTCACAGCCCGTTAGAAGAGTCTCGGGCATGCTGGGGTGACAGCGTTGGTCAGCAGGTGCATGACCAGCATGCGTGATCTCTGAACATCAGGGCGCACCCTCAAGCCATCGATACACATTGCACAACTTCGCATATGAAGTCATAAAATAATATATTTGGAATTTTGTAACACAGCTAACGCAGTCGTTGCAAATAATGTCATATGAAAAAAAAAACACGGGTATCCCTCTGGATAAGCAGAAATATCTTTAGTGGTGCTCACTTGTCATTAACAGTAACTTCCTCTGTTTTGCTGGCATATCTCTCTAGTGATCAAACAGCCGCGCTGGTTAATGTACATACATGGCATGATCACAAAAAGTGTCTGTATTCCCAAAATAATGTTTTGTGTTGAAGTTCATAGACGTTAAACTTTTACGAACCTCAAGAAATTGCTTCCAAAACGACAACGCAGGACTATTCTGTCTTCCTTAATATAGACGCGAAGAAAACAAACCAACTATTTTAAATACTCCAAGGGTCGGTGTCCTGCGTGGATCTCCCTGGTAAAAGACAATAACGTTATCTCTGCGCCACGGGGGCGGTTTGTGTTTATTATCGTCGTTGAATAACCTGCTAAGAGACGTTCGGTAAACACGTCGGTTAGTGTGAGTGTGGTGGGGTCGCTGTTTCAGAGCCGGCGCCAGGAGACGCGGAACGCCAGGGTACTGCACCTGAACTGCGGCGGATCGGCGTTCCCGTGGGGGGACTACGCCACCCACAAGGTGCACGTCATCCCCTACCGCATGAGGCGCAACAGGCGGCAGCGAAGAGTCCACAGACAAGCCCCCTAGTCACTTTATACCCGCCCCACGCCCCTTCCTATAGCTGCCTCTCGGCCATTTACTGTCCCCACCCTAGTCGCCCCATAGCCAACTTCATCCACCTCCTTGCCAGTCCATATCACACCCCCAAAAACAACCCCTAGACATCCCCTACGGTCCTTCTATTCGCCACTTTTCCTTTCTTTAGCAACCTTCTAGTCACTTCTGTCCTCTCTCTAGCAGCCTTATGGCTAGAGGTAGTGAAATTTTGCGAAAATATTAAAAAGACAAGAGTAGAATGATCTGGATAAGTCTGGCGCAAGGGCACGGGGTGCCGTTCACGCTCCAACATTTCGGTCAGTGTAAAGATGGAATATTCAAAACAATTATAAAGATACAATGTAAACAGTAAGTAGATAAATAAAATGTATGTCTATAGTAATGTGTTTAATTTCTTATACAGTCCCTTCTGATTCACAGAAAAATGTATTAATTCAGAATGGTAAACCATCAACTGAGAGCCTTTTTAAGATAAAATTGATGTAAGTGCATGCAGCACGAGGGCTATAGTTCGATTTGAAGTATTATGCCTTACTCGGGTTGTTTAAAATCGACTGATTTCTATATGACGAACGAATGAAATGACGGGAATATTTTTGAGGAATGTTCCGTAAGTTGTTGATTGGCCTGGTCAGTTGGTTTGGTAATTTGGCTTGGTAAGTTAGTATGACCGTTTGGTATGGACAGCTCTGGTAGAAATGTTTCGCGAAAATTCTGCGAAGATCTTATGTGATGAGGTTAGCTACGAGGCTCTTGTTGGGATACTTTTTTTTCTAGATTGTCGATCATCGTTTGTTTGTATAGGTGGGTGGTCTGGCAGGTTGGCCTATTCTGTTTTGTAGGGACTGGTCTAGTAAGGAACTAATCTTGGGGTAAGTCAGTCTCGTCAGGAACCAGTCTTTGGTGGAGTTAGTCTCGAGTAGAATTAGTCTTGGGTGGAGTTATTCTTGGGTAGAGTTATTTTTGGGTGGAGTTATTCTTGGGTGGAGTTAGTTTTCGGTACAGTTAGTTTTGGGTACAGTTAGTTTTGGGTGGAGTTAGTTTTGGATGGAGTTAGTTTTGGGTGGAGTCAATCATTATTTGGTATTGTTAGTCGGTATGGTCTCTTTATGTGAACAGCTAGTAATTGACAATTGTATAGACTGCGATTTTTCTAGATTTTTCGAGTTGTATGTCATTTGGGGTAATGTCGAGGTTGACAACCAACATGGTGGCTAAATCGACAGTACCTCTGGCGTCTCAATCGATAATTAATACACTATCATCACCTAGGTGTTGAGAATTAAAACAAAATATATACGAAAAAATGGCTGCATACGACGGAACGAGCAGAAACGAGGGAGGTGGAGCCCTGTCGACTAAATAACCAATGAGAAACATTGGTGACGGGTAGAACGAGCGTGATTAATCAACCAATAAAAAACACTTTTGGGGGATGTAGCGAGCACAGGTAATCAAAATGAGAAATATTGGAGTACGAATTGGATGGAAACAACTAATTAACCAATAATAAACATTGGCGAGGATCAGTCGTCTGCTGGAAATGGTGCTGATGATACTTCTAAAAATGTGAGTTTTTTTATATAAATTGTAATAATAATTTTTAAATATATTTTTTTAATTATTGTAATTTTTTATTTTATTATTTTTGTAATGTTTTGTAATTGTTTGTTTTAAGGTCATACGAGGTCATTCAGTCAAGGTCAAAGTAAAGTTCAAGATCACTTGGATTCAATATAGTGGTTGGGTGTTATCATAACATGGCAGCCGAAATACCAGATTGACAGAGCATGATGTCGGATTCGGCTCCACCCCCCAATATCTCCAAACATACATTTTAATTTTTAAAATTTTTTTGATTTCTGGTTAAGGGTCAAGGTTCAGGGGTCTTGAGTCTTGAGCCTTGGGTCTTGAGCCTTGAGTCTTGGATCAAGAGTCTTGAGTAATGAGTCTTGGACTTTGGGTCAAGGCTCTTTAGTTAAGGATCAAGTGTCTTGAGTCTTGAGTCAAGTGTTTTGAGTCTTGAGTTCTTTGGTCAAGGGTTTTTGGCCTTGGGTCAAGGGTCTTGAGTCTTGAGTCTGGCTTGAGTCTTGGGTCTTGGTTCTTGGGTCAAGGGTTTTGAATCAAGGGTCTTGAGTAAAGTGTCAAGGGTTTTTTGGGAATTTGTTAAAATATTTGGAAATTTTTTGGGATTATTAGAATTTTTTGGATATTTTTGTTGAATTTTTTATTTTAAGGTCAAAGGTCACGGATAAAGTTAATCGCGATCTAACATGGCTGACGACATAGACACTGGCTGACCTGACGAGGGTCGGTCACGTCGGGAGCTTAGTCGATCCACCTGTCATCGAACCCTTATCTCCTACATGTACATCTTTAAATATTTTTTATATATGTTTTAATTTTTTTATATATGTTTTAATTTTTGTAACCTTTTGGGGATTTAACAATTTTTCTGCAATTTTTTTGGAATTTGTTGTGTCAAGGTTATCGAATGTCACTGGAAAGTGGTCAATATCATTGGTCAAGGTCGAGGTCACCGACATCCAATATGGTGGTTGTGTGAGGTCACAACATGGCAGCCGGCCGGAATGACAGAGCATGAACGGCGCCTGACGCCTGTGCCCTCGTGCCCTTGTACCGGGCTTCCTCAAGTCATTCAACTGACAAGTTATATTTCAAGATTTCGTAGTGTCGTCAACCTATCTTGATTGGCTGAATTACTTTTTGACGCATGTTAACTGACTGCACACGAATCACGTAGGAGCCGTGCCGATGTTGCCGAATTCTGAGTGGCCCGGTCAAATATGAAAACTGCTTCTCAAGCAGACAGCAACCAATGGCAACAGACAAACTGCTGTTGGGTGCTTATAGCCATCTAATCATATTATTTCGCGAAAAATCACTAGCTTGCTAACAGCTAACAGCTATCCGACTATTAATTATCCCCTAGCCAACTTATACCCGCTTTCTTGGCGCATCCTTGCTCTCTTATGTCCGCACCCTAGCCGCCCACTAGCTTCCTGCTATCCGCTCGCAATCCACTCCCTAGCTGTCCCCTAGCTACCCTCTAGCAGTCTTCTAGCAACCCTTAGCTGCCTCTAGTCATATGTACATTTCCTAGCAGCAGGCTAGATATTAAAATCTTATACTATTTAGAACCATCATCGTTTATTAATTGAATATTGATACAATGAAACGTTTTATTTTATTTTTTTACTAGAGTAATAATACATTGGTTGCTCTTTTATTGCTGACTTATTGACCGATGCCATAGAGAAAATCCTTCTTACCATGTTGTTCATGATTTAGTCATACTATTTCTTTCTGTTTAATAATAGCCCACAGTTACACAGCACGTGTTTAAAGGACCGAGGCCCAATCACAGTAATGCCACAGAAGAGTGAGTGCTTGAAATCTACCTAAGCCACAGAATGTACTCATGGAAAACTTCATGCTTTCTAAGTTGTTTCTTACGGACTCGCAATCATCTACGGCATATGTAGGAAGTATTTAGTCTTGATTTCAGTGCATTTCCTTGGCCCAATGACTCAACAGTGTGAGATTTCTTATGTAACTGCATCACATTATAAGAAGTTTATTGTGTGGACAAATTCATTTTCGTAAGCACAAACCATTTTCACCGTCCTAAATTCAGTTTGTTTATATATTGTAGATAGCTTATCTTTTTTTTATCAAGGACTTCAATAACACAATTCAGTTTAGTTCAATTGAATGTAGTGAAATCTAAAGTAACATATTTCTTAATTTTACCGGCCATAAACCTATGGAACATTGCACAAAGCTATATATATATATATACAATGTTACCATTTGGGAGTCGTATTAGGGTATGTATGTATTCGGGTATGCTTTATGTTTTAATGCGCCCAGGAAAATGTTGCTACTTTTTTCACAAAGGACTCTAAAAAGCATTTTGAGTAGCACGAAATTACCTGCACATGCGAAAAAACTAAACGGTATCGTTCGTTACATTCAGAGACTAAATGAGCCTAGTTCATACAAATTAGGTTGCCATCTTGCTTTTGCATGATAACTATTTCTTACCAGGCATTACCAACACGCCTACTTTATTTTCCGGTTATATTAATTTTAATTATAAATTAAATATTATAACGTATGTCTTAAATATAAGTGTAAATTCAATTGACCAAAAATAAGATATTCTCATGTTAACAGAAGTATAAAACGCTTGTGATAAATCACATATTTAGGAAACAACTGAACACGACATTCGTAGGGTGTTTTTTCATAGGTTTGATTAAAAAGTGTGAATATATCAAAAATAAACTATAGTTAACGAGACATTACGACATTACCAATAACCTGTGCACTCAATCCAGAGCAGTACTCCGTAGTCAGTCATGCATTTGTACTGCTTTGCCTGCAAGACATGCAACCAACACGACAATCGCGTGGCCGTGGTTATCTAACGGCAGGCGCTCCACAACGCTTTTCGACTCCCGACATTGAAGGCCTCCTTTTCGGGACATATCTAACGAGCTAAATATTATTTTCTTCTTCTCTAGCATCAATACAAATCTGGCCATCGTATTTAGAGACACTGCGTGGGTCAATGAATCAGAGGCCTGTTTCGTTTCTTGAAAATACGTAACACGCTAACATTTAGTTGTTTTCGTGAGCTTTTCATCCTCGTGCACTCGTCAGGGGCGAATCGAGTGGGGGTTGTGGAGGAATCCCCTCCTCCCAAAACTTTTACTCTGACATGAAACTGTCCTGTGAATGTTTTCAAAATAAAATATAATTATGACAAAATTGTTTAAAATGCTAATTTTATTTAACGTAACACTTTCTCGTAACACTACGACGAGACATACCCCGCTCTCTCTTCCCAAGAACCAGAAGTCAAGATCTATATCCATACAAAGGGGAAATGACTCTCTCCAAACCAAAAGTCTAGATCCGCACCTGACACTAATATTGCGTATACGTACATGTAACTGCTGTTTACAGTTCATAGAGCACTTTCGAAATTAACTTTTTGAAAAATGTCACTGTACCCACCTGCGTATATATTTTTAACAGGCACACTTCATGGCATGCTTCCAGTTAAGTTGGCAACGGCGGAAGGAAAGTAGTTCCATCCCTTAACGTTGAATTAAAAGCGTTAGCTAAACATTTGTGTACACTGAAAGCATTGATTTTGTTTTATGTTTATTTTAATACATACAAGGGAATGAATAAACAAATTCATAATGCATTTACTTACCAAATAATTTAATACTTTCTTTTGACCAGCGCATGAATAAAGTGCTGAGTCACATGGAAACGTTAATTTCACATATGTCGGAAGAATACTCAACTTGCTTGCAAGTGGATCTTAAGCAGGACTTTCAAAAAGTGCTCAGTTTACCGTGAACAGCCCCTAACAAGGTTGCAGTCATCTCGTGCAGGGCTTGTCTCCTTGCAGACTGATGAGTCACCCAGGCTTCTTGTTGGTTGGCAACAGTGCCGGCGGTGTGGGGAAATAAAATAGCTTGGCAACAACACCACGTTGTTAGTAGCGACACTCGATTTTCGCGAAAATATTTCCGTGCACGACAGATTTCAATATTCTACGTGCACACCTGCACATTTTCTTTTCCTATTGGCCGTGTGTGTGTGTGTGTGTGTGTGTGTGTCTGTGAGAAAACGATCTGTTCTTAACTTAGCCAATGGGAATTTATTTGAACCGATACTGAACGTATGTGATTAGCGGAAAGAATCTAAGACAAAAAACTATTAATATAATTAAATAACGAATCTGGAGCAGTGCTAACATGTTTAGAAATACAGTTGTTCATAAAATATTCTCGCAAAAACCGGGTGTCCCCAGTTAATAGTAACAGTGCACAAAATACTCTCGGCGTGCTCTTGACGTGGTGTGTATAGGGACTGAGTTAATTGAAGTTGCGTCATACAGTCGGAATACTAATCGTAGGGACGTGTTGGTGTGCTTACAGTTGTTTACATAAAGACGTGTTTTGAAATACCATTACCCTTTCTCATGCCAAGTTTTAATACAATATATAGGGATAGGAAAATTTCACGTTTTGAAAGACACGTGTGCTAGACTTCACATTCCCATGTTTTTAGAGCATTAGCTTTGTTTTCATTGGCTGATGCTTCGGTGCGCAGCAAGATTTATCTCAGACCGCGTGGCACGGTATTCGGTGCTTTTTTCCTTGCAGATCTGTTATTGGCTCAGAGTTTACCACGGCATGTCAAATAAACTTCGNTTCACATTCCCATGTTTTTAGAGCATTAGCTTTGTTTTCATTGGCTGTTCTTCGGTGCGCAGCAAGATTTATCTCAGACCGCGTGGCACGGTATTCGGTGCTTTTTTCCTTGCAGATCTGTTATTGGCTCAGAGTTTACCACGGCATGTCAAATAAACTTCGATCGAATTTCGAACATAGCAGAAATGTACATGTGTTTGAAATCTAGTTTGTCCTGAAATGAATTCGCGAAAATTTCCATCCCCTAGCAATAGAGTGCCTACACGTCATTACGTATATTTTTTATAATAAAGGCATGGTTACAGTGGAAAACAAATAATGGGGTAGAGTGCTCGCTGAAGGCGCGCAGCAGTTACTCGTGTTGCAACATTTGTCTGCTTTTCTGCCAATACGATTACTATAAAGTACGTGGATAGTATTTGAAGTTAGAACGTTGGTTACGTGAACAAGCGTTTTGAAATGTTTTTATACTTCATCTAAACAATTTTTTAGGCAATTAGTACACAATCGAATGGATCAATCAATTTTATACATATAAAATGGCTTATCTTATGAAAATTGNACGTTGGTTACGTGAACAAGCGCTTTAAAATGTTTTTATACTTCATCTAAACAATTTTTTAGGCAATTAGTACACAATCGAATGGATCAATCAATTTTAGACATATAAAATGGCTTATCTTATGAAAATTGAGATTTAAACTATCACGCTCATCACTGTTGACCACGTGACTTTGACAGAACTGCTGGCGATGGACGAGTCAATGTCAGGGCCACGTGCAGAATACGGTAATCGTTCTACCTCATTCTTAGGCTATGGTTTGAAACTAAGATGCAATAAGGGGCAGAGGGCGCTTTCCAACTGCGGAGTTACTGATCTTCGTGTTCTGACATTGGGCTGCTAGAAGACTTTTTATATAAATGTGACACATCTTTAATTTATTCCAGTTAAGCCAAGTATTTTTTTTAGAGAGTCATAAAAGAACAATTCTGATGAAAAACGAAATGCAGACAAAACGTCACATTTTGACCAATTGATTTTGTCAGTAATGATGTCAACGGACGAATTAGTTTTTGTGGCATGCGCAGAAAACCAAAATCAGTATATCTCTTATTTTAGTCTATGGCTTTAACACGTGCTTTAGACCGTTTTATAGGCAATTGTTGCTGCCCTGATAGTACAATTGGCTTGATTCAACATTCGATCAAGCTTGTGATAGACCTGAAAGCTTGCACCACACTTGCTGTGCAATCCATCAAGCTTTATTCAAACTTAAATCACGCTAACCAGTATTCAAGAGTCAAAATTTTTGCAAGCTCAATTAGTTACACTGACCGCAAGTATAATTCAAGCCATCTGCAAGCTTACTATTATATAGTAAATATGTGTCAGTCATGATAAATTGTGTTTGGATGAAGCTTGAATCACGGATGCTATGGCAGTATTGCTTNTTAGTAAATATGTGTCAGTCATGATAAATTGTGTTTGGATGAAGCTTGAATCACGGATGCTATGGCAGTATTGCTTGGCAAGGCCAATTCAAGACATGGCAAGCTTGCCGCAAGATTATATATAGTATATTTATGTATACTTCTAACTCATGCAAACAACGCTTAACCAAGTCTTTAAAATTACACCAAAGGAACAACGCGCCACAATCGTGCGCACTCAGTTAAAAAAATATTTTGCATTACAACTATATCTTACTAGGTCTTACCAGCACTCCTTTTTTTCTGTTTTAATTCATATTAATTATAAATGGAACATTATAATTTATAAAATTTCGATGTAATTAAATGTAAAAGTACAGAAATTCGGGCTGTTGTTAACATCAAGGTCTTGAGAGCCGACGAGGGTGAAGCGAGATAAGTATGGAGTAGTGCCGGAATGCAAGGGCGGGTGAAACGGGAGATCACCGAGAAAACCCACCGACCAGCGGCATCGTCCAGCACAATTACTACATGCGAAAATCCGGGAGCGACCCCGCCGGGAATCGAACCCGGTTTGCCTTGGAGGGGATCGAGTAGTCGTACCACCACATCACAGCGGCCCCCAACCGAAAGTACGATACGTTCATGTTAACAGAAGTATAAAATGCTTGTGATACATTACATAGTTAGTAAACAACCAAACGTGTCATACATGGGGAGCTTTTTCAAAGGTTTGAATAAAAAATGTGTGAAGATACCGTGAATAGGCTATAGTCTAATCGTGGTATCACNATAAAAAATGTGTGAAGATACCGTGAATAGGCTATAGTCTAATCGTGGTATCACTTTTTGAATCAATCCCCTTTGAAAAATTACCCTATGTTCGTTTATTTCCTAAATGTATAATTTATCACATACCCGTTATACTTTGTTAACATTAAGAGTTTATTGTTTTTGGTTGAAATGAAGTTTAACCTGTATTTTATATACGAATTTTAATATTTCCTTTATAAATAATATGTACAAAAACGGAGAGAAAATAGGCGTGTGACTAATGCTTAGTAAGAAATAGTTCTCATGCAAAATTGTATTGAACTGAGTGCGCNCGGAGAGAAAATAGGCGTGTGACTAATGCTTAGTAAGAAATAGTTCTCATGCAAAATTGTATTGAACTGAGTGCGCATGAATGTGGGGCGTTGTCCCTTCGGTGTAATTTTCTAGACTTAGTTACCTAAGCCTTGTTTGCACGAGGCGGAGGAATAGCGTGGAAGTAGGGCTTCAGAATAGTTTGAAGTAACCGTGAACTGACTGTATACATGACATCTGGGTGGGGATATGAGCGAAGGTGGAAAGCCAATATTCCTCGTCTTTGGAGTACAGAGACAGCGATAAGCGAGGGACAATGTTTCGGGAACTGCGACGTTCCTGGACGCTGATTGGCCGAGGTCTAGTCGATCTTGGATCAGCGGCATCTCGGCGCCGGATGTGACCTCGAGTGGCGCCTGCCGGGTCCAAGGTCACATCTGCGCACACACTAACCAACCAGTGTTTGCCCACGACTCGACTCGAAGACAAACCAACGCACACCTGCGCCCACGCACAAGCCCCAAAATAACACGCGCTAAGTCTTTGAACAGGGTTTGCATTTGAAAAACTATGAATTAAGAGTTGTGCTGTGGCCGCAGTTCTTGCACACAGTGCTACGCCTTCTAAGTCTGCTATTCGCAATTCACTTGATGATTCTTACGTTAAGCCAATGAAATCCTACGACAAGCCCATCCTGTTTACGTGAGGTCTTGAGAGACGGTGAGGGTGAAGTATGGAGCACCACCGGAATGCAACTGCGTGGAGAAACGGAAGATCTCCGAGAAAACCCACCAACCAGTGGCATCTTCCTGCACGGTTCCCACATGCAAAAATCCGGGAGCGATCCCGCCGGGACTCGAACCCGGCTCGCCTAGGTGGGAGGCGAGTAGTCTGAACACTACACCACCGCGGCCCCTGAACAAAGGAAAATAATTTTATATGTACAGCGGACAGGACGTTGAAGTTTAAACGTACGTCGTAATAGTTTGACACTTAACCACATTTTTCTCATCACTCCTATTAATCAATAACGATACCTCGTACAGTGAAGTTTCTGGTATGTTGTGGACCAGTAGGAAAGTAAATATGTGGGAATGCAGACACAGACAGAACTGATTGATCTCCCTGTTGTGGCAAAGATAGATGACTCACTTATATGTTGTGTCTTGAATATCAGTAGCTGTGCACCAACCTTGAAGTACTAAAATTAAACATCTCGTCTTACTGACGATATAAAAAGAAGGTTGATACTAAATCCAGAATTTAGTTTTATAAAACGTTAAAACAAATTACTACCCATTTGGAAGCTTCCGTTTGAATTTAAAAATGGCAATTGACTAGAGACCACNTAAAACGTTAAAACAAATTACTACCCATTTGGAAGCTTCCGTTTGAATTTAAAAATGGCAATTGACTAGAGACCACATAGCAACCTCGGCAAAAATAGTTTTCTTGCTCTACAATTTTCTTTTGAGTAATTTAAGGGATAAATAACATTACTCCTCGCGCACTTAAAGAAGTGTTTATTTTTAATTTATTTTACTATTCGTGTACTGCAGAATCGTCTATAACTATTAAAGAACTGCAAATTTATATTTCACTGAATGAATTTAAAATATCGATAAACATTTAATCGTATTATAAAATCCTCTAGCTACCAAATGCCAAAAATTGTATGCATGCTGCAATCCTAGTATAATTAATATTATAGGTGCGAAAGTCTATGTGTATGTTTGCTAACACTCAGCTTCATAACGCCTGAAAGCATTTTGATGAAATTTGGAATGTAGGTACTGTACTTTAGGTCGTGGAATAGAACATAGGATACTGTATATCCCGGAAAACGGTACGGTTCCTGTGGAATAACAACAAAACGTAATTCTGGAACGGCTGGGAACGTGACCTAAATATTTGTTTCCTCTGGTGTCAGAGTTTATCAGGCCACCCAAGGACCTCTGAAATGGCTTAACGACTGCTATCAATCAATAACAACTGGGACCGAATATTTAAAAGTGCCCTCCGAAGCCCGGAAGCGCTCAGATGTTATGCCACTAAACGGCCACGCATTCAAATGTGTGCCGCTGGGAACGTTGCTTAACTTTGGTGTTCGATTAAGATCCCTCACCCAAGCGCAAAAAGTGGTACCTAGGTACACTTATTTCTAAAGCTACAACTTTATGAAACAAAAGTATTGATTTTCATATATCGAAAACAAAAATGGGGTAACTACGCGATAGTTGCACAGATACACTCCAAAAACAATACCTTACTTCTTGGCTATCGGGTAAAAAATGTTTCCTTCCTTTTACGTTGCCGTAATCAGTTAATAACCTATACCAACACATAATAATTTCATAATTCCGTTTTCACATAAATGAATTGTCTTTTCCAAATTTATTTATTAGTGTATCACTGTAAAACTCAATTGTACCCGGGCGAAGCCGGGCCGGTTCGCTAGTATCTTATACGTGGTCAACCATGTACATTTAATATATATTACAAAAATATTGACTTGGAGGTATCAGTTAAAAACGAAAATCAGAACAAATCCTTTGTTGTATGTCAGAAGAATGGGTAGGAAATGTTCGCTCGGGTTTCTTCTAGGATAGTCGCGGAAGAATGGGCTTTCGATGAAGGGTAGAATAGAATGAAGGGTAGAGGAAACTGATGGAATAAGAAGAGGTAANTATATTACAAAAATATTGACTTGGAGGTATCAGTTAAAAACGAAAATCAGAACAAATCCTTTGTTGTATGTCAGAATAATGGGTAGGAAATGTTCGCTCGGGTTTCTTCTAGGATAGTTGCGGAAGAATGGGCTTTCGATGAAGGGTAGAATAGAATGAAGGGTAGAGGAAACTGATGGAATAAGAAGAGGTAANTGCGGAAGAATGGGCTTTCGATGAAGGGTAGAATAGAATGAAGGGTAGAGGAAACTGATGGAATAAGAAGAGGTAATTGGATACACGAAAAAAAAAACTCTGTGTTCCTGTTAAAAAAAACTGTGAGGAAACACTTGATCGTATCAGTGCAGAACCGAAATTTCAGGGGCCGCGGTGGTGTAGTGGTCAGACTATTCGTCTCCCGCCTATGCGAATCGGGTTCGATTACCGGCGGGGGTCACTCCCGGTTTCTCACATGTGGGAATCGTGCCGGACGATACCGCTGGTCGGCGGGTGTTCTCGGGGTTCTCCCGTTTCCCCCGCTCCATTCCGGCGCTGCTCCATACTCACCTACTTCACTCCTTATCGGCTCTCAAAACCTCGATGTTGAGAGCCGCCCAAATCTATCCGCTCCACTCCGACTTTCCCATTGGTTAATGGTCGTGTATATGGGCATCTTCGAGCAGCAAGTAAGACTACGCGAAGATGTTTGAAACAAGGCTTCTCTATGTATCCAGACTTTTCAAAAATATGCGTAGAAAATGTTTTGGAATGATGGAATCACTCTTGTGTTGGTATGGAAGTACTTGCAAACGTATTATTTTGTCTTTGTGTTCAGAATTAAAGGAGGACTTCTCTGTTGTCAGGTGAGTGCACGTAAGCATCNCAAACGTATTATTTTGTCTTTGTGTTCAGAATTAAAGGAGGACTTCTCTGTTGTCAGGTGAGTGCACGTAAGCATCAAATGCAGGCGAGGTATTGCAACAGTGAATCGTATTGTACATAAGACAGACTTGAAGAAGGAACTTAATGAAAGATAAGGGAGAACAAGGCAGGTGTTACTGCTCAGCAATCATGTACTACAATACTTTGAGTCTTAAGCACAGGAGAGTAAAGATGCATGCTGAAGGACGGAAAATCCATTTCAAGTGCGTGGTTCTGAAATGGGTTACGAAGTCCCCTTTGAGCGGTCCTTTACAGTTTTCAAACAGCCAGATACTGACTTCTCGAAATTGCGTGGATGCTAATGTTATGATGGGGACGTTGCTGGAAGAAGTTGATAAATATGGGCTTGGAGTACCGCACTAGGTTAAAGAATAGCTGTCAATAGTAAACAGGACAGGCTTGTCGCAAGTATAATTGGCTTTACGTTAGAACGCCATGTGGCTGCGCTGGTAATCCGCGGTAATTCGTTAAGTTTTGGACTCAAGCCACACGGAAAATCCTTAGGTAATTGCAAACGGAATTTCTGAATACGCAAGCCAGGAATGCGAAGCACTTGAGATACGTGGAAGCTGACGTGCGCGTGGGTTCTAGTGACATCTCAGAAACTAATACTGGACGAGACTGACAGCTTGGGTGCAGTGGAAAAGCTCTTCAGAACCGAGGACGTCCTGAATCACGAAGTCATCAAGGTTAGGCCTCGCTGCTTACATTTCCTTTTCTAGCACTCGTGTGAGACAATTATTTAATTACGTGTACAGCTCATTTAAATTGTCGACTGGAAAATAAAATCGCTTTNTAGCACTCGTGTGAGACAATTATTTAATTACGTGTACAGCTCATTTAAATTGTCGACTGGAAAATAAAATCGCTTTAAATGCTACGTCTTTACTTCACACTTATTTTGAAAAATTAATTTTTGGCTATTTTGTTAAACATTTATAACACGCTTTTAAAGAAAATGTCAATTTCTTTGTACATGTCTTTGTTCCGGCACTTTACAAAAAATTGTTGGAAAGATTTTGATAACATTTTCGCTGAAAGTTGGACTTAATTCAACTTAATTGTGTGGTAAATGTCATTACACTACATCTACAGGAAGCTAAGTAGTATTAATTAGTTTGCCATTCTTTGAAATTTTCTTTAACCTGAACCGATTTTTTTGCGAATGTTATTGCTGGATAGCGTAACACCATTGACTCGAGGATTATAATTTATGTGTGTATAATCACGATGTGTCAATAATAATCTGAGCTGTAATTTTTTTATGATTTTTAAAAAATAATGTCGTACTATTGGCTGCATTTTAAAGAAAAATTCGTAGACAAAATTTGATTTTCTTAAACGTGTCAAGTAGTAGACTTTAGAATATTAGGTTAATTATATCTTCCTGACACAAATTACCTTGACGAATTCACATCCTGGGTGGGCTTTCCTCGGGCAAATAGTTATAGGCTTTAGCGGTCAACTGAGCGCTTTTGAAAACCACGCCTACGATCTACTTCTCTGCCAGTTTTGTATATTTCCGCTATGTGTGAAATTCACTTTGTCATTGGCCCGTTCACTTTACGGAAACTTCGCAATGGTTAGGAAAAAAAACGTGTCACTAGTATGCTAACTCGTACACTTATCAAACAGGAAAGAAATTAAGTAAATCCTGTCTCCATAAATTTAAAAACCAGAACGTTTATACGACATTTGTACGTGGAACTATTTCTCCTAATTCGCTGCTACCTCTACCCCGAGTACACAAAACAGAGCTTATGTTAAAATGTTTGTAGTTGCGGNTATTTCTCCTAATTCGCTGCTACCTCTACCCCGAGTACACAAAACAGAGCTTATGTTAAAATGTTTGTAGTTGCGGACAGTGACTTCTTTCAAAGGCTGGCTCTAAAAGTGCTAATTTCACCATTAACAGACTATAAATATTGTTACGTATATATAATGAATGCGTATGCAAATCGGCAACCTACAAGATGCCCGAAAAGTCTTTCCCTGATTAAACCTTATTTATATCCGCTACATGCAAGAGACAGGTGTAAAGCCGGTGCCAAAATTCTGGCAAACTAACCAGNATTAAACCTTATTTATATCCGCTACATGCAAGAGACAGGTGTAAAGCCGGTGCCAAAATTCTGGCAAACTAACCAGAAGTTTGTTACAACAGGACAGCAGATCATGAGGTCTCCACGTGAGCACCCTCGGTAGTGCGTAGCCCATCTAGACCATACTCAGTTTCCGTCCTTGCGTTTGCCAACATCACAGGAGGCATCGATGCTACGACTATGGGTATCCGTCGTTGCAGAGTTGCAAGATCTGACACAGTTGTTCTGTAAACATTGCCCTAGACATAACCCCATAGAAAAAATTCTAATGGGGTTATGTCAGGAGAGCGTGGAAGCTAAGTTGTTGGGCCATCACGACGGATCCATCGTTCAGGAAAAGTCGTATCAAGATAGGCACGAACCTCCAAACTCCAATGAGGCGATGAACCGTCTTGCTGAATAATGACATCTGGGTGATACTGAAGCAACTGAGAAACAGCAAACAATTGCAACTTTTCCAGATACACTGGAGAAGTGATGGTGCCCTCAGCGAAAAAGAATGGTCCGATAATTGTGTCGTGCAAAAGAACGCACCAATAACTCACCTTCGCGCTGTCTCTGGTACACTCTGACATCTCACCAGGTGTTCTGAACGCCAAATATGCACGTTATGCCAGTTCACTACACCACTATCAAAAAAGGTAGCCTCATCAGATAAAGCAACACGTTTGAGATAGCCATTATCGCCACCATTACGTGATAACATTTCGAACGTAAAGTCGTACCGACGCGTGGCGTCATTGGGCAACAAAGCCTGAACAATTTGCTTGTATGCACGAAACAATATACGTCGGTCTAAGATATCATGAAGATAACTTTTTGGCATCTGTGATTCACGGGAAGCCCTACGCACTGATTTCTTGGGACACCACACAAAATGTTAGAATATGACAATGTAATAATTATTATTTGGTAACTTCAGTTTTAAGTTGTTGGCAACACTGTGTAGTGTTTTGTTTTTTCTAGTTGATAAATATATAACGGTCAACATTGTTGTATCAGTTTTGCTGTTAAAGTATAATAAAACATTTCGTTTATTAAAAGGCCTTTATTCATTAAACCTCAACAGGTTATGGGCCCAGACACATAGTTCTGCATAGAATCTGTGAAGGGGTAGAAATATCGGCGAAAATATTGGTGCCGGCCCGCGATAAAAGTGAGGTTATACGTGACCGCGCCAAGAAGGAGTAATACTCGTTCATTCTCTAAATTGAGCGAGGCAGGACAACGAAATGGAAGGAAATCAGTGTGTGATCAAACTGGAAGGACCTAGCAACTGGAACCTGTGGAAGTTCCAAACAACGGTATTGCTACGAGGTCAAGGATGGCTCGACATAGTTGAGGGGCAGAAAATAAAACCTGAGGCAGCGGCTGAACATGCTGCTTGGGAGTCAAAAGATGCTAAGGCTCAGACACTACTAGTTACCAGAATGACGGAGAAAGTCATGTTGCATATAATTTCTTGCACAACATCTGCTGAAATGTGGCGTAAACTCCAAAGTGTTTTCGAGCAAAAGTCGGAAACAAGCATCCATATTACACAGCAGCGATTTTTCCAGTTTAAGTTTGAAAAAGGAACTGAGATGTCAGTATTTTTGTCAAAAATACAGGAGCTGCAAAATCAGCTTAAGCAAATGGGAGAGGAAATATCAAACAAGTTAGTTATTACAAAGGTACTAATGTCGTTGCCAGATGAGTACAAACACTTTGTGTCGGCGTGGGAGTCGGCGCCAGACGATAAACAAACCCTGGATAATCTGATAGCCAGGCTTCTGGTGGAAGAAGAAAGGGTGCAGGAGAAGGGTGAAGCGTCTCAACAAGCTTCATCTGCATTCTTTGTTAAAAATAGAAGAAACATAAAGTGTCACAAATGCAACAGACTGGGGCATTTCCAAAGCGAATGCAGAAGCAAAGTGAATAACAGTGAATTACAAGACAATAACAGTAACAGTAATAAGTGTTTTTATTGCGGAAAGTTCGGACATTATAAGGCACAGTGTCGCTTTAGGAAGTACAGGGGCAGTAAGGAAAGTAATGCATTTGTCGTGTCAAACGCAGAATATGAACATTATCAAGAGTCAAAATGGCTGGTTGACTCTGGGGCCAGTGAACATATGTGTAACAATCGCGCGTTATTTTCATCATTTCAAATTGTTTCACAGAAATCTGTGATTCTCGGCAATGGGCAAGCGATTAGTGTGTTAGGCTGTGGGCAGATGGCGGTAAAAGTGCACAATGGGAACGAATGGATCAACACAAACATAGACAACGTTCTTTACGTTCCCGAACTGAAAACGAACCTTTTCTCTATGAATTGTGCGACTGACAAAGGTTATGTCATAATGACAAGTGACAGCTCATGTAAATTTTATAAAAACAAAGAAGTTTTGGCGGTTGCAAACCGAATTGGGAGCTCGTATTATATGGATTTCCGATATGAAAATGATATTGCGAGCGTAGCTAGTACTACAAACGATGATTTAAATGTGTGGCACGAAAAATTGGCTCATCAAAACTTCGATTATGTGAAGAAAATACTTGCCACAAGGAAAATAAATGTGAAACAAACGTCTGCTCCAACCTGTGAAAGCTGCTTGAAGGGAAAAATTCATCGATTACCTTTTCATAACAGCGAAAATGGTACTTCTAAAGCATGTGAATTAATCCATGCGGACACGTGCGGTCCCATGGAGGAGGTATCTGTCGGCGGGTCGAGGTATTTCGTAGTGTTAAAGGACGACTTCTCAAATTATAGAAGTGTCTATTTCATTAAAAATAAGCATCAGGTGAAGAACTGCATAGAAGATTTCATTAATAAGGCGGAGATTTTAACTGGGAACAAAGTAAAATTGTTCAGAAGTGATAATGGGCTGGAATTTGTGAATAAAGAAGTGAGTGAAATGTTCTCAAAACGTGGCATAACACATCAAACTACAGTACCATATACTCCGGAACAAAACGGAAAGGCCGAAAGAGAGAACCGAACTTTGGTTGAAGCGGCAAGAACAATTTTACATGCAAAGAGTTTACCTAAGAAACTATGGGCAGAAGCGGTACATACTGCTGCATTTACTCTGAACAGAACGGGTAAGAGTAAAGTTGAAGGAAAAACACCATATGAGGTATGGACCAATAAAAGTTTCGATATTCAACAATTAAAAGTCTTCGGCACACCGGTGTATGTACACATTCCAAAAGAAAGACGAAGAAAATGGGATAGCAAAGGAGACAAGGGATTGATGGTCGGATATGGCGAAGATACCAAGGGTTACCGGATATACTTCCCACAGAAAAATACTGTAGAGACAAAGCGTGATATTGTTTTCTTAGAACAGAAACAAGAAGGAAGGGAAGAACCCCAAGTTACACTTGATTTGGAGAACGAGTTGAAACAAATAGTAGATAAAGTTGATGGAAACCAAGACTTACAAGAAACTCTGGTTAACATGAATGAAAGCTTAATAACTCAAAATGAATCTGGAAGTGAATATGAACCATGTACAAGTGAAGAAGAAAGCGTAATCACACCATTACAAAATGGAAATGAACGAAGCAAGCGTGTAAGGAAACAGACCGAATTTTATCAATGCAACAACATCTACAGCGAAGATGATAATCCAGTGACTTACAAGGAAGCAATGAAAAGAAAGGATGCTTGTAAATGGAGTGAAGCTATCAATAGAGAACTGGAGACACTGAAAGAGAACAACACTTGGGATTTATGTGAAGCACCAGCAAAAGAGAAAATAGTGAGTAGTAAATGGGTTTTTAAAGTAAAGACAATAAATAATGTTCAACAGTATAAAGCTAGATTAGTTGCCCGAGGGTTTGAACAGGATGATGTATTAGATCTGAATGACATCTATGCTCCAGTTGCAAAATTACCTACATTTAGACTTTTTGTTGCTATAGCAACCAAATTAAAATTGCCAATCTATCAAATGGACGTAACGGGAGCATTTTTGTATGGAGAAATAAATGAAAATGTATTTATTCGTTTGCCGGAAGGGGCTTATTCGGGTAATAATAATATTGCAAAATTAAACAAGTCTCTATATGGTCTGAAAAGTTCACCAAAATCCTGGAATAATAAATTTAATTCTATTATAACAGGAGAAGGCTTTGTTAGTTCAAAAAGTGATTCATGCTTGTACAAAAGGTGCAATGGTAAAGATAAAATGTTTGTTTTGCTATATGTTGATGACTTGTTAATATTTGGTACAAATGAGGAGAAAATTGTTCAGTTTAAAAGTGTCCTAAACAAAGAATTTAAGATGAAGGATCTAGGTTTAGTAACCAATTTTTTGGGTATAAATGTTAACCAAAATCTAGAAACGGGGATTACTGAATTAAGCCAAAGAAATTACCTAGAAAATGTACTTAAAAGGTTTAATATGGAAAACTGTAAACCTATGTCAACTCCTATTGATCCAAACTTTAATGTTAAAATAGTTGAAAATTGTAATAAAATTAATGATGAGAACATTGAAAAATATTGTAGAGAAGTTATAGGACGCCTTATGTATGTAGTGTCAAGTACTAGGCCTGACTTATGTTTTACTGTCTCAATGTTGAGCAGATTTCAAACATATTCAAATGATATGTTAGTAACTGCATTAAAAAGAGTCCTGCGGTATGTCAAGAATACACTAAATTATATGTTAGTTTTCAAGTGTGAAGATAATGTCCTAGAGGGATATTGTGATGCTGATTGGGGAGGTGATCTCAAAGACAGAAAGTCTACCACAGGCTATTTATTTAAGTTTTCCAATTGTTTGATTTCTTGGTGCTCGAAGAAACAAGTATCAGTCAGTCTGTCGTCAACTGAGGCTGAGTATGTTGCAGTGAGTATGGCAGGAAGCGAAGCCTGTTGGCTGATAAACTTGTTAAGTGATTTTGGTTACTCAAATGTATGTCCAGTAAGTATGTATTGTGACAACCAGTCAGCCATTTTTATTGCAGGCACAGACACTGTTAAGCGCCTCAAACATATTGATATACGATATCACTTCATAAAGGATTTGATTAAAGATAATAAGATCTGCCTTCATTATGTGAAAACTAGTGAACAACCAGCTGACATACTCACTAAGGCTTTAAGTCAAGAATTATTTGTAAGATGTTTAAATAAGTGTTGTATTCAAACTTAGAAATAAGATATAATTGTATCAGATAAGATATAAGATAAAATGTATTACATTGAGAGGGGGTGTTAGAATATGGCAATGTAATAATTATTATTTGGTAACTTCAGTTTTAAGTTGTTGGCAACACTGTGTAGTGTTTTGTTTTCTAGTTGATAAATATATAACGGTCAACATTGTTGTATCAGTTTTGCTGTTAAAGTATAATAAAACATTTCGTTTATTAAAAGGCCTTTATTCATTAAACCTCAACACAAAATATTGTCGCACTGCTTCCACCCTTTCAGCTGAGATCGATGGCGGACCAGCTCTCGGTAAGTAAGCAACAGATCCTGTGTTCTTGAACAAATTATACCACGACTCTTGACGTAGGGTGGCATCTTTCCATACGTTGTTGTCTGAAAATTCCTCTGCGCTGTTATCGGCGACTGTCCCTCGTGGCACCAGAGGGCACACTGAGCATTTTNGTTGTTGTCTGAAAATTCCTCTGCGCTGTTATCGGCGACTGTCCCTCGTGGCACCAGAGGGCACACTGAGCATTTTCCTGATTTGCGAACATGTCTGCTTCCCTGGACATTGCAGCCGCTACACAACAGCCACGTGATTTAAACAAAACAACAAAAAACTTGGTTAGTTTTCCAACATTTTGGCACCAGTTTCACATCTCTATCTTACATATAGCGGATATAAATACAGTTTGTAATCAGCGAAAGTCTTATCGGACATCCTGTGTTTCGGGAGCTAACAACCACCTGGTGCCAGGCTTCTGAGCTTTACTCGTACCTGCACTTCATTGCTGTAGTGTTACTCAGATAGTGTAATGTAAATAAAGCAGTGTGGAGAGATTTGGGTGGCTCTTAGCATCGTGGTATCAAGAGCCGATTTGGAATGGAGCATCGACGGAATGCATTGTTGGAGTGTAATAGGAGTAACCCGAGAAAAACCGCCAGCATTCGGCAAATTCCAAAAATGCTCCCGTTAAACTTGGATCACCTGGTTGGGAAGCTAGCGTGTTAACCGTACGACCACCAAAATGACGCGCAAAGTATTATGAACCTGGAAATCACTTGTGTGCTAACCAAGCCACCCTCCTTTACTCTGAAAACGAAAAACTGAACTCGTGTTTTAAAGGAAGCTGTTAGTCCACACGACTCATCGGTTAAGCGCCTATAAACATGAACCTGTAATTACTCACGTACTCAAAGTCAACTGCATCTGTAAGGATCAGCGGAAAATGACTAAACAGATAAGATAATTCATGAGTCAGAGACAAATGGTAAACTTATTGCACTGTTAAATAATTCCCTTCGTTTTACGGGAAAGTGGCGGCAAAAAATTCTCCAGAAGTGTCCGTAAGCTCTCCGTAAAATTACAGACATATTGCTTTTCATAAACGGACTTATAGCAAATTTCACGGAACTTTCCGTGAATTCGCGGAACCTTTCCGTAAATTTCGTACTTAATTTTCTGTACTTCCAGTTTAAGAAAAAGAGATACTGAAAAAAAATCCTGAATTTTTGTTATGTGGGCGTTCTACTGTGTTTAAAAATACGTTTAAATAACTTAAAATATGTTATGCCTGAGAGAGAAATAAGATCAAATCAAGAAACTGGGAGCTTATGATGCTAACCACTCACCTATGTCCTTAACGGAAAGACGTCTGGTATAACTTTGGTGTCAATATAATGCGTACTGTTATGAATTTATTTTAATTAAATTCATACCCGAAACGGGTTATGGGCATAGCTAAATAATGAGTCATGATTAGGTAGAGACCAGCTGTATAAGATGAAGTTTATTGAACATAAGAATTATACAATAACTATTTACGTCACTATTGATCGGGGGAGCTTAAATGGAACACCAAGATGCTAATTAATTGTATTAAGTGTTATTACCTCACGCCATTACTATTACAATCTAATTGGAAAGTTCCCACCTTGTGCATGTTGCCGGAGGCTGATTGTAGGAGGCGGTTAACGACGGCCGGAGACACCCATCTTCAGTGTTCTTCTCGTTCCAGTGGCCCGACGACAAAAAACGTCACTCCTGGTGTCACGCTGGCCTTGTTAAGGGCACGTTGTTTAATATTTTCGGCCCCATTTACTGACTGGTGGATGGGGTTTCTGCGACTGTCTTTCGCAAGGTGTTATTGCAATCACGCTCGTGCCCTGGTTCAATATTTGAAGGTGTGAAATACACTCATCACCANTGCAATCACGCTCGTGCCCTGGTTCAATATTTGAAGGTGTGAAATACACTCATCACCATACAAATTTGTGCGCTACATAAATATTAATTAAGTAACCATGAAAGCTATTAAAAGAGATATATCAGGGTAATCCGCCTAACGTGAACACCCCCGAAATATCCGGAACTGTTGCAGATCACAGAATGCGGTTTTCACAAGATGGAATTACGTACAGGGAAAAGTAATTTTCCCAAAAGTGACTATTCGTAAAACGTGTATGAACCGAAATAATNTAGATGGAATTACGTACAGGGAAAAGTAATTTTCCCAAAAGTGACTATTCGTAAAACGTGTATGAACCGAAATAATTTAACCACATATGATTTTTCCCTGGAAACATACATTTATTTCAACGGCATCTGAAAGTACGTGCAAAGAGGAATTCAGTGATACAGCAAATGCAATGGAAAGTAACACAGAAACGCCAAGAAATAATGTGCAAATATAATTAAGTTAAGTGGTCCGGTAGCATGGGGCAGTTGACCTGTACTGCCGTTGCTATTTATGAGGCGCGCGCGCGCGCGCGCGTGTGTGTGTGTATATATATATATATATATATACAGAGTGATTCTAAAATCATGGGATGAACATTGACGGGTGGTAGAGCTTACTAAAACAAACAATTATTGTATAGGAATATATGGGCGGAAGTGACGCGTTGAGGCACAAACACAAAAATAACACATGAAATGCCTTTTTACTGCAATGTTTATAATCATTGCTCAAAATTGCTACCACCGACAGTAATGCAAGCTTGGTAGCGTCGGTGGAGTGATGCTGATGCTGATGCAGCAGGTCACTGGCGCACCGTTTGACTGCCATCAACTATCGCCACCATCGTCAGCCAATCACGCCGTATGTAGAGGTCGCCAAGCATGCGTGACTGTTGGTGGATTTATTTCCAGCAACTGTTTTAACATTTTCTGTATGGAATCACTCGTTACGTATGCTGCTAATGAACATTTTATGTTTCCGTTAATGTGTTATGTTTTTGTGTTTGTGCCTCAGCGCGTCACTTTCGTCCATGTATTCCTATACAATAATTGTTTGTTTTCGTGAGCTCTACCACCCCTCAATGTTTGTCCCATTATTTTAGAATCATCCTATATATATACACACAGTAGGTCCGACTCAGAACAAAGAGTGATTTGACTCATATGATACCTACCTGACGTGTGTATATATATATATAATTGTTTGTTTTAGTGAGCTATACCACCCCTCAATGTTTGTCCCATGATTTTAGAATCATCCTGTACATATGTATATATATATACACACACACAGCAGGTCCGACTCAGAACAAAGAGTGATTTGACTCATATGATACCTACCTGACGTGACTGATGAGAGCTAGGGGTGCTGAGAACACTTATATGAGACAGCCACGCCAACAACTGGCGGAGTTTGAGAGAGAGAAATCGGAAAATAGGACTGCAATAGCCAACGTGGACGGTGCTCCAAATTGTTTGTGATGTTATCCTTTCGGAATACACCGCTATAATTGTTTTGGGAGCAGGGAATGCGTGAAAGTAAAGGCTGTTCACGATAAAGTGAGTACTTTCGAAATCAACCTTAGAAAAAAGTCACTGCCCCGGCCTACATATATTTTAACGGGCGAACTGAGTAACATGCGTCCAGTAAAGTTGGTAACGATGAACGGAAAGTAGTTCCATATCTTAAAGTTGAATAAAAAAGTGTCAGGTAACCATTTGTGATAACTTAAATTATTACTTTCACGTGTTGTTTTTTTAATGCATCGAAGTGTAATTTTTGTGATAATTGTACAGTTTCACTTGACCGACGTATGTTAAAAGTAATGAGGTCCATAGCAATGTTAACTTTACATATGGCGGAAGAAGACACAGTGTGCATATGAGTATATCTTAAGCAGGGCTTTTAAAAATGCTGATTTTATCGTGAACAGCCTATGTCAAAGCACGGCGAACAGTTTCTGGACGATCCCAGCGCATCAACAGGAGAGAGGACCTTTCAACAGAAGGCAAGAGCATAGCCAGCTTCTTTGTCCACCATCCAGCGACGTAAGGCAGTTTACATACTTCTATCAGAATAATTTCCACACGTATAAGACACGAAATCTCTAAGTTTCCGATTATCTGTTAGAGTTCCCCCATTAACATATCTTTATAGTTGACTCGTTTGCTGTGATGTCAGCAGATACCAATGCGGAAAACTACGAACTGGCGACGTATTGGAATCCGAAATGTGCCTTTCTTCTCTGCTGTAATCGTTCCTTTATTTTGTATGTGCCATTGAACTAAAAAAAATTTAATTAATGGTTTTTTTTTAGTGCACAACTTTTTATGGCAGCGAGTGTAAAACTAAAATTACATTAATAACAGAAATTTCTTAAATTGCTATTGTAAATAATAAGCATATGAACAGTAACAAGATCTCGGTTGAATTTAACGTTGCCCTCTTTGTGCGCACATTTTTATGGCAATGGTTGTAGATAAAACTGGCAGTAAGAATTACAGAATTTCTACTGTAAAGCATATTCATAGTCGTATTCCCTATATATGGTAAACCGCTATGATGAGTAGGTACAGAATTGCGCTCTACAGTAGTGTTTACTATTCGGTCCGGGAGACAGTCGGCCATGTGTTGGCGCAGGTGCAGATCTAGACACAGTTGGTGCAAGTGTGCAGTGCGCTGGGTGGGTATATATGAAGGTCCCACACCTCGGTGAGACTAGTCCTTTACGCGAAATCATGGACTCCTTCACCAGGACCACTCTCGCTGCCCTGTTGCTGATCGCTGCCCTCGTGCAGGTAATCACAGTAAAATATAATCCTTACGAGCTTTCAAGAGGCTGAAATTTATTTTTTTCATTTTTAGCATAATATATATATTTTTTCTGATATAAAATTATAGTGCGAACTATAAGTATGACAATGGAGGAATATTTTTCTCTTCAAAAAGGAGTTAAACGAGTTATATGAATTTTAAGTTTGTAAGAACATTTGGATGATTTGAACATAATTGTGACATATACGTGAACCGGTTCACGTTGGTGGAACGCAAACAGGCTCACCGCTCAGCCACCGCAACTCACAATCAAAAAGACACGCACTCAAATTGCAGTCAGACACACACTACAAAACACCTAACACACTAATTCTACTGAAGTAGAAATAAAATGTAAAAAAAAAAAAAACCTAATTTAATGTTGAATTATTTTCTTTTAATGTGATACGACAGAGCTAGACTATGTACTATTAGTTTAGTCAGGAACAAATTCGAATTTAATCAAAAATATACGAATAATCCTATTAATTAAATAACTCCCACTGTCATCAAATTTTTTTAACACATTTAATTTACCGTAACTACTTGAAGTATGATATTGAATCTCCGAAATTTATGAAGTTCCGTAGCTATAAATGAACGAGATTTAAAAAAAAACTCACTTTCTGTAGAAAGCCACCATTGTTAGAATTTTTTTCAACGAAATTTTGGGGTTTGGAAATGACACCGTGGTGGAAAACGAAGGCTCGCTTGGTGTTGTAAAGTTATCGGTCTTCTGGGTCGAACTTCATTTTGTATCGATACATCTCGTCTTAGTAATGTCAGCATGCGGTCCAGTAGACTCACGGACAGTAGATAATTCTGGTTTCCCATCACTTCTGCAATGGACAAGAAAAAAAATATATATATATATATATAATTATATATGGAAGTACGTCCTTCATTAATAAAGTCCGAAAGTGTTAATTAAATTATTATTGTTAGTTACATTTTATTTTTCTTCCCTTTCTGTTTCCTTCGCAAAAACACATCACAGTGTCTGAGCGCAGAATAACTTGATTTGCCAATTATCATAAACATTATTTATATCTACGAAAATTAGCAAGTTCAAATTGTTTTCACATCGACAGTGTCCGGGCACGAGACGACGACAATGGACTGTATGTACAATATAGTTCATTACGACGACGTTAAAACAATATCGCACAACGAAACAACACGCGCCGACGCCATATTGCGCACAACTAAAACCCTTTTGTGTTCATTTGTCTGTTTAGTCAATATGGCTGACAATATAGCGTCCACAAAGAGTGGGCGGGAAAAACCAATTTAAAAGTTTGTCTACAATGCACACCACACGAAATATACAAGTCTAATCATTATCCCCCCCCCTTGAAGTGAGCACACTTCAAACTAATTAATTGGTAGTGGACACAACTTGACTACAGGGTGAGTCAGGACTCCATGTTGAGCGAGGACCTGGGAAACGTCATCTGACGCAGGCAGTATCTTGGTGAAGCGCCCCAGTCACCACTGGAGGGAGAGGGGAAGGTTGTTACCCCTGATTGGGACTAACTCACAAATTTTCAGGGTTTCATTGTTCTTGAGCAATTCATCCCTGGGTTGAAGCTGTTGCAGGTATTCTGTATGCCATATTTCCCAGAAAGACTGATGAATTTGTTGAATTATTGACCACCTGTTCAATCAGTCTGTAGGCTCCTTGGTGAAGTCCTGTTCTGGTAACACTTGAGGAGAACCAAGAGACAGAAGATGACTTGGACTCAGGGCAGATAAGTCATTTGGGTCACTGGAAATGGCACAAAGTGGTCTAGAGTTGAGCGTGGCTTCAATCTGAGTCAGCACCGTGTACATTTTCCCATACGACAGTAGTTGACGGCCCACCACTCTGCTCAACAGAGACTTAGCATATTAGATGCCTGCCTCCTAGAGTCCTCCAAAGTGCGGGACTGACGGNTAAGTCATTTGGGTCACTGGAAATGGCACAAAGTGGTCTAGAGTTGAGCGTGGCTTCAGTCTGAGTCAGCACCGTGTACATTTTCCCATACGACAGTAGTTGACGGCCCACCACTCTGCTCAACAGAGACTTAGCATATTAGATGCCTGACTCTCAGAGTCCTCCAAAGTGCGGGACTGACGGTGGGTTCAAATGCCAAGTCATCGTGTCTTCCGCTAGCTTGTCAGTAAGACACTTGTCGACAGCCAAGAACTCTTGCAGCTTTGACAGGTGACGGCTAGTCCCTACGAAGTATGTACCTGGGTTTGGAGGAGGGATCGGGCCCTAGTGCCCCTACCTTTGTTGCGCCTATGCCAAGGCAACACAAAGCGTTTGACACAGCTAAACCGAGTTAACGATGGCTCCTGTGACGATTATCACATTCAACCAGTTCACTTTATAAGCTAAAATAAAGCAGGTTGGAACAAATTGACTGTAACAGTGAGCAGAACTTCAAAACAAAAAGCAAGACAAGAAAATGAAGATTTGTTTGTGTTTGCAGCGTAAATTTAGTTTCCTCAGAAGTTTGTCTGTGAAGTCGGCAAGTTGCTTACCTCCCGGTGTTTTTTTTTTGGTCCAAATCTTTATCTTAAAAAAAATTAAATTTGTATGTTATTTTTTATACTCACTACGAAAATGTAAAAAAAAATAACCAACACTATATATATATTAATAAAGATTAAATTACAACTGTTGTATATATTCTTATATTTACAGAAGTTTTCTTACTGACCACCGGTTAGTTTCCTTGAAGTACGGTATTTATTTCCGTAAATTTACTAATTTAATGTTACAATTGTAAACTTAACATCCGTAAGTTTATTAAGAAATCTGGATGATTTTAATCCATTTATTTACTTCATTTTGTGTAATATTTAAACAGCGCAGGGTTGTAAACCACCCTTTCACAAAGGCAGTCATCAAATAATATTAAACTGCCTATAAAAATATTACTGTATTTTTTTCTATTTTTGTGGCATGCCTTTTGATAAAAAACCAAAATGTATGTAACAATTTTATATAAATTTTTTATTAAGACGCAAATAATATCAACTGTTTACTTATTAAGTTAAACGAGAAATTTCTGTATTTGTGCATGACACCCGAAGAGGTCTGTAATATTTCATTTCCATCGCATGACAAACACTGGTTCTGCGTGTAAAAACATATGGTTTTTCAGTAATGGCAAAATAACCATTAAATACAGTGTCTCTGTTGAACTTTCATAGTCAGCGTACATTTCGGCATCGCTAAGGTCCAGCGAAGCTAAGTTTACACAGCCTCTCCGTGAGAATTTACGTCTACGCTACTTAGCTCTTCGCTCCCGCTCACACGGCTTACACTCTATACGTATGGCGTAATACGTANGAATTTACGTCTACGCTACTTAGCTCTTCGCTCCCGCTCACACGGCTTACACTCTATACGTATGGCGTAATACGTATGGCGTACGCTTTATATGTTTTTTTTGTGTTCAACAAATGCGCGTTTAAAAATTAGTTAGACATTCGCACGTCACCGATGTTAGAATATGCTAAGTAAAAAAACTAACAAATTTTTCCTTAGTTTCCTATTTTTGCTTAATACATATTTCATTTTTTATAAAATAGTTACAACGGACAAACAAGAGAAAACAGACGTACAATTTCAGTNTTGCTTAATACATATTTCATTTTTTATAAAATAGTTACAACGGACAAACAAGAGAAAACAGACGTACAATTTCAGTACATTGTAGACACACTGTAAACGTAACTCGTGAGAACCGGGTTCTATTCCTGCGCCTACCACAACAATTTTGATTTTCTATAGCGAATAGAGGAATAGCTCCCCCTCCCCCCTCTCGAAATTTTATCCCAGAGATAACCGCTTCCTTTTATGTCGTAATCTCTGTCGTCGTCTGTCGCTGAAACTCAGCCACTCGTCCATTCAACAACTCCCGGCCAGGAGGCCCGTCGCACTATTTATACCCTGCTGGCCTTGACCTGGAATGTTCGACGCACCCCGCGTCATGCGGACAGAATCTAGGGCAGTAAACAACTAGAACATTCCTCAGATAGACGCAGAAACTCAATACAGCCAGGGTCAGCAGCGCGCACCGTAAAAAGGATTATCGTGTTGGCTCGCTTTCTGTAACAGATACACGACCACCGGCCTATCGCTCGCTTGTTATTCAAAACAATCCATTGACTTGCCTCCGCCGCTATCATATAATCGCTGCCCTTCACTTCCTCTCGCTCGCGCGGTATGCGAAGCAGCGAGAGCGTAACAATAACGTTCTATTCGCAAAGGCGTCCGAGAAACAGCTGTGTGAAACTGACGGGAATGGGAACGGTACAGATTATAGTAAATGAACCGGTCGTTTCGTGTTGGGTTGTATTGTGTAAGTCTCCTTTTCAACATATGTTCGAAAATGCCACCGCCAACTACTACGCATTTTGCAGCTCATGTAGTCAGATGCTGTGTTGCCAATTCAAGTGGCCAACATATTTTTCCTTCAAATTGGTCCATACTATCATCTCTTAACGTATGCCCTCTTCCCCCTGAAACACGTGGTATACACACATACATACACGCCTCATAAAGAATGGCAGTAAGGCAGCAGGCGAGGTTGTTTCGCTGCTACTTGAGAACGGAGTTCGCGACACACGTGGTTGTTCCGCCTCTGTATTGTCGGCTGCTCTGTGGCCGAGGCCCTTGCCGGCTGTCCAGGAGCTGAGGAGACTTGCGGTGGTGTTCGCAGGGTCTGCACGGCCTCAGCATCCACGCCGCTGACCGGTCCAAGGTGTCTGTCCTCAGCAGCCGCCACGTCCAACAGCACCCCCTCGTCGCCAGAGACTACCAGGTGGGTATACGCCGTTCATGGTAAGGTGAATACTTTTTAAGGCTGTGCTCAAACGTTCCTTCCAGCTTGTTTGTATCGTATCGGCAATTTTTCACATAGAAATTGCAATGTGACCAATAAACAGTGTAAACGTTTTAAAGCTTTCGGAAGTTAACGTCTGAGGCCAAAACGAAATATAATTTTTTTGTTTTTATGTCTTCTGGGAGGGTGTTTAAAAGTGTTCACTTTACTGTGGGTGTACTGAGGGGGTACCTAGATCCCGGCCTCACTTCCAGGACGTGGGGCAGAGGGTGGCTTCCAGGGTAGCTGTTCTGGCGTGGTGGCCAGGCTACGCAGTAAAAAATTTATTTCCCTGTTACGAATAACTCTTTGGAAACTAGGGGGTCGCGGTGGTGTATTTGATTTGTCAGACTACTCGCCTCCCTCCAAGGTGAATCGAGTTCAATTCCTGGATTTTCACACGTGGGAATCGTGTCGGACGATGCCGCTGGTCGGCGAGTTTTCTCGGGGATGTCACGTTTCCCCCCTGCCCTTGCTTTCCGGCGCTGTTCCACACTCACCTTGCTTCACTCCATTGGCTCTCAAGACCTCGCTGTTAAGACCCGTCCAAATATCCCCACTTCACTCTTTGGAAACTCGTTGCCACATATTTTCTTGTAACTTTTCAGATGAAATATTGTATTTTCACAACACGATATTTTACAAAACATGCAAAAATGTGTTTATGTAGCTCAAAGTTTATAATATAAATTTAAAGACCATGGCACTAGCCTGTTAAAAACATTACTTTGACACATTACAACTAAAGTTTGGTTATATAAACTATAATTTATACGTAACGTTACAAAAATATTTCTGACAAATAGTTTCCAAAGAACTCGTTTTAAAAATACAAAAAAAAAAAAATGCACTATATCAAATATTTTGTTGGGGCAAACAAATACAAACAGGTATTGTGCTGACTGTTTTCTCAGTGTACCTCAAACCCTCTCCCCTTTTCCTAAGACGTGATGTTGATTCAGGAAACTCGATGAACTGAAATATAATGAACACATTGGGTTTTGTCCATTATTAACTTCCAGTGCAGAATCCTTCTATTTTAAATTCATGATGTTTTCATGCATCAACATTGTGTCTTAGCAACTGGAGAAGTTCGAGTGTTGTTCAAGATTTGAATATGCTCCGTTCGTCTGAGTTGGAAACGTCCGTTTACTCATAACCGCTAAGTAAAAAGTCACTTAAATGTTTATCAATTATGATAACATTAAGAAAATTAATACATCAACAGCTTATAATAATTACTGCTTACTGACGCACTTTGTTCATGTGTGTTGACTACATTAAATTTGTTATCATGTATTTGAAACACATAATGTTCAACTTGTAGACATTATCTGTAACTACATTTTCCCTCTGATAATTTTGTTTATATCGTGTGGTATTAGCATAGTGACATGTATAAACTAAAAAATTTACTGTTTTTGAGACGTACAAATAAAATAAACCAAACTATTTGCAGAAAATTAACAACGTTAACTGACAGGTATTTTCTTGATTCAATTTAAGGTATGCTTAGCAAATATTATTTTATAAAAATCAGGATCCGTCACATATAAAATTTATGCAAAAAATGTCCTAATTTTCAGCAATTTTTTGAAACTGCAAAAACGTTTTCTTCTGCAAATTTATATACTTCTTGAAGTAGCTCTTGGAGTCTTTTTTCAGTGTTAATTATCTCATTTGNTCAGGATCCGTCACATATAAAATTTATGCAAAAAATGTCCTAATTTTCAGCAATTTTTTGAAACTGCAAAAACGTTTTCTTCTGCAAATTTATATACTTCTTGAAGTAGCTCTTGGAGTCTTTTTTCAGTGTTAATTATCTCATTTGACTCAGTAAGTAAGTTTTCATTATTCGTACATTTCTATAACAGTAAAATTGTGATTTTGACATGTATTTATGCCAAAACTATGGGCTCAATTTTTGTCTATCAGGAAAGAGTAATAACTAATAATGTCTTAAAGTTGAACAGTATGTAGTACAAATATAAAATAACACTTTTTTTCGTGGCTAACGCCATTAATGCCTGCGAAGAAATTCGGTGAAACTGGTTATCCGATCATAGAAATTGCAAATAAATATGCTATATCCATGGCATCGGCGCAAAATATGCCCAATATTTCCCTTCAGAAAGCAAGTATTTTTTACCCCGGCGTGCACTAAAAAAAACCCACTGATTCTGATGGAAAATGCATTTGTCTCACTAACAAAAAGCAAAATATACACCAATAAAAAAAAATTTGCACCACCTGTAATTTGTTGGGCGTTAATGATGTTCATTGGGACAGTCGGCGCCTTTCTAAGACATTCGTCAAGTCTTCTCTTGGACAGCAAACAACCTTATAACTCAGGAAACCCGGAAGTGTAAAACTTTTTTAAGGTCTTTAAAATACACAGCACTCCCTTCAAATTCATTGCTAGGCGTGTATACATTTTTTTAAGGTTTTCGTCATATTTACATTAGTGTTCGTTTCCTTACAACTTCTAATGTCTTAACAATAAAAATCCAACCCCGTAAAAAAAAACTCAAAATTTTAGTATATCGGAATTATTTAAAACGATTAATTTTAACTTTGGTCACTGCAGCCCGATTCTGAACACATCACCATAGGAGGTCATCACCCTTTCTAATAACTACAATAAGATGTAGAATACAAACGGCGACATAACGTTTGCAGGGTGAGCCATCCCGACTCAATACCTTCGTGACTAATAACACCATTGAAATAAATGCGGTCTCGTTCGATCAGATATCCACGACTATACGACTCGAGCGAATACTTGAGTTGGCTCCGCTTACGCTTGTTGGAGCGTGGGAGGGGGGAGGGGGCAACTGGCGGGAATTTTTGCCGGGGGCATAAATTTCCGGGCAGTGCATCGTGCGCCTCCGGTGAACCAGCGCGCTGACCTTGGTGCTAAACGATGTATCTCGTCTAGATCTGTCGAATTAAACAATAAAAGCCAAGTTTCAATCCCGTTACTTTCATTTTCATTCCCATTTCTCAAAGAAAATGTTACCACCAGCTAAAGCAACATTATTCACGGTAAACATAAACCCGTGTCACTTACATTGCAACATATCAATTATATTTACTTTGTTTTAGATGTATAGTCACTGTAGTTAATTTATACTGCATGTAATTAACTAAAAAAAAAATATTCGAAATGCAGCTACAGACGTTCACTAAAGCACGAATTATGTTTCATTTCTGTGCAGGGTCAAGTGGCAAGTAATTTTGCACGGAGGGACACAGACACATCCACCGAATCCGACGAAGCAGGATGCAACGGAAAAACGTCCACCACTGAAGGAACGACAATATCCTCGACAGAGACAGAAGCGACAACCGTTACCATTTCCAGTGGCGAGGAAGCAACTGCCACTGCTGCTACAACTAGTGCAGTAGCAACTACAAACCCATCTGAAGATGTCACATCAACATCTGAAACTTCCACTGAATATTCAACAACGGAAACAGCAACTTCAGATGAGAATGCAACATCAACAATTGCTGCTACAACTTCAACTGAGGCTGCCACATCATCTGCTACCACTACTGAATCTTCGACTGCTACATCAACAANTACGAATGTTATAGGTAAAGTGAGCACTTTTTAAATCCTTCCCTTTTGGAATAACAGTCAACAAACATATTTTATTTTAGCCCTAGACGTTAACTTCCGAGTGTAGTGTAATATACACACTGTTTAATATCTTCATGGCAATATTTATTTAAAAAGGTGATTAAAGGATAAAAAATGGCTGAAACGAAGAAGCAGCTAGGGACTCAAAAGTGCTCACTTTACCGTGAACAGCGTATAGTTAGATGTAGAATATAACTATACAGAAATATTTACAATAAAATTAATCTACAAAATAATTTTTTTTATATATTTTGTTGTTTTATTTTAATTTAAATGTTTTATCAACCCTTTACTCCCCGTTTGTGTCTGATTTGTATAACGAAATTTTAACAAGGCAACAAGCCAGTACAAAATAATTTCTGTACAGTTTTCAAATGGAGATGGGAAAATTATTCCTTTTTACATGCAATTGTACATGCTCTCGTAAGTACAGGTTTGGTAGATAGTAAAAATTTTACTTAGCAATCTACTTAAAATTTGATAATTATCACCATGAAATATATATATATATTATATATATATATATATATGACTCTATGACTCTAGAAAGCATACAAGGCGAAACCAACATATTACGGCTAGTTGAAAATGCTTAGAACTCCTTTAATTGTAAACTGTTGGTGTAAAAATCCAATGTGTTTAGAGAAATTTCTTTGTTTTGATGAATACAGAAACATACGTATAATGTCTAAAACTTCTGTGTGTTAAAGGAAACATGAGTTCTTTGTTACACCTTATTAAATTATATTGACTTTTGATTTAGCAATCCTGACTTTACCGGTGTACATTTAATCAAATTTTTACAATACCAGTTAGAATGGATGGTGTCCACAAGTGTGCATTGAATACTTTTAACTGTACACATAAATATTATATTGTTACTGGGAAGAGGTAAGTTGGTAATCAAGTGGAAATTATTTGTAGTAATAAATTTTCATTTTAAATTTTTAAACAATGCACAATTCATATAAATATGTCTTCATTTTCAGGTGATCATTTCCGGTACCTGAAACTCGTTAATATTTCTGAACTGAAGCAAATCAGTTTATTTGGCGACGCAGGAAATGAACTAAAATTATGTCGAATACGAAGCTGAGCATTTATAGTCTATTCNAAATCAGTTTATTTGGCGACGCAGGAAATGAACTAAAATTATGTCGAATACGAAGCTGAGCATTTATAGTCTATTCGTGGTTTCTCCACACTTTTTGAATCGAAACTTTTATAAATCACCCCACATATGACGTGTTTGGTCGTTGTTTCCTTAATATGTCGTTTATCACAAACGTTTCATACGTCTTTTTACACATAAGAATTTATTTTGTTGAATTGAACTGTTACTTACGCCTTATATATAAAGTGTAATTATAACATTTGTAACTAATATGAATAGAAGTAGAGAGAACGTAGGTGTGTCGGTAACGCCTTCTATGGACAGTTTTCACTCAGACAAAATGTTACCAAAGTGAGTGCGCACGAATGCGGTTATTTATCCCTTTGATGCAATTTTCTAGACTTGGTTAAAGCTTTGTTTGCATGAGACAGATGAATGGTTTGAAAGCAGAACTTCATCAAGGCTTAAAGTTGTAAGTAACCATTGATGGACAGTAACACAAATTCAGTGTTATAATCACACGTAAAACATATGTAGATACGACACCACTCACGAATGGTATATGAATGACCGGAAACTTCTTCGTGAAGAGCAAGTAACGTAATTAAAAGTTGCTTTTCTTTAGAAAAATATACACAACGCTCGTTAAAATATTGTATACAGTATATACGTACACAATACAGTGATATTTAACTTTTTGTCTTTGAAGTTTAATGGCAATGATGCGTTCATGTTATTATGATAGTTTGATTGGACTGTGTCCATTGCTGACCATAAGACTGAATAAACATACACAACTCGGCAAGACAAAAACGAAGAAAACCTTTTACAACACCACACACAGATAATTGGGAAAAGCTGTTTCCTTGTCAATAGAATATTAAAACGACGAAAAGGCGGATGAACAACTTATTATTAGAGAACAGGACAGACAACAAAAGCAAACCGAAAGAGAAGACAACACGATGACGAAAACAAAACACCACAAAAATGAACAAACAGAGCAATAAAACAACTGCAATAGCATTGTTCACAGCTGAACAATAAAAAACTCAAATCAAACAATAAAAGAAAACACAATGAAACGCAAGACAGGAAAAGTATTCCTTGTCAGATTATAAAACAAAATAAATAAGCATTACGAACAACACAGGAACTACAAAAAATAACCAGAGAGATAAACCAACAGATTACACAGAACAACCAAAAATTAAAAGTTTTCACGACTTTTCGGGGTCTGGAATCTGTCCTCTTCTCCAGATGAGATACTGGAAGAACAATAACAGTAGAATGTCTGTCCTGTTTTACTGTTAAGTTGTTCGTCCGCCTTTTTGTCGTTTTAATATTCTATTGACAAGGAAACAGCTTTTCCTAATTATCTGTGTGTGGTGCTGTAAAAGGCTTTTTTCGTTTTTGTCTTGCTGAGTCTGTGTATATTTATTTAGTCTCATGGTCGGCAATGGATACAATCCAATAAAGCCATCATAATAACATGATCTTTAACATTTTAATGATTGATTGATAACTAATACTGCGCTGCACCAAGAGTTAATGCCACTCACCACATTCTGCTCACCTGGCTCTTTAGAAATTTAGTCACCGTTCTCCTCTCTGAAAGCACGACAAGCCTAAGTTCGTTGCTAAGTGTATTCGAACTGCCTGAGGACTCGCTTCTTTCTTGTTCCGAACTTCCCTAGAAATTATAACTCAATTTAATAGCATATTTCAGNTGTGTGTGGTGCTGTAAAAGGCTTTTTTCGTTTTTGTCTTGCTGAGTCTGTGTATATTTATTTAGTCTCATGGTCGGCAATGGATACAATCCAATAAAACCATCATAATAACATGATCTTTAATATTTTAATGATTGATTGATAACTAATACTGCGCTGCACCAAGAGTTAATGCCACTCACCACATTCTGCTCACCTGGCTCTTTAGAAATTTAGTCACCGTTCTCCTCTCTGAAAGCACGACAAGCCTAAGTTCGTTGCTAAGTGTATTCGAACTGCCTGAGGACTCGCTTCTTTCTTGTTCCGAACTTCCCTAGAAATTATAACTCAATTTAATAGCATATTTCAGAAACAACGTCACTGATCACTAATTTTTCACTTACTACAAAAAAAAACACTTCCTTGCATTAGTACTACTCGCAGCTTGGCAAACTCAAGTGAGACCTCGGAGAATATGTGAAATACCATGTATTCTTCGTCTCTCTCTCTCTTCCTTTTCGACTCTTCATTTTCCACGGCCGTGGTTATGGGCAACACGCATACAGTCTGGTCACATGTAAACTGGAAACTTCTCTGAACAGCTATTGCTATAGCTGTGACATGAGAAGAAGGTGGGCGCTGATTATCAGCTATAATGGAGATCTAATACTTAACAAATACGCATTATTATACCACTTTCAAAACACTACTTCTTAAATAAGTTAAAACATATTTTAGTATAATTGTAACAGACAGGGTGAGTCGTTAATGTATGCTAACCTGACTTGAGTAGGATCCTTGGACAAGTACTTAGGGAAACATAAATACGTCTTGGGGCCTACAGTGATCTCGGAGGGTAGTAGACGGCCCAGAAAGTGGAGAGTGGGAATGTGTTATGCATACAGGCAAATTGGTACAAGGTAGGTAACCACGGAAAACGGAGTTACGGAGAGTACACCCCTTCATACATTAAATAGGGGTTGGCACCTTCCTACTGCTTAGACTTTGTAATCCTCCGCTCGCAGCAATTTGGCATGGCATGTTAGTAATCAGCATGCAAAAATCAATAAAATATGTCTCCTTGGTAACATCCGCTGATCCCGAACGTTACCTCAGAAATCACTTTTTTAGTTGGGGAAGGAGATGAGTGATTGCCTGAGAGGTAGGCAGCCTGTACCACTGTCATGCATGACACAGCGCTCTTTTGTGCATAGGGGTTAGGGTTTCAATGAACTTTGTTGCAAATTGTTCCTAATAGCACTCCAATACTTTATTCTTCGGGGTACCAAAAAATTACATATTTATGTAATTATTATTTAATAATTCACTGATGAAGACTGCGGTGGCGTATTTCCCACTAACAAACACCACATGTGTGGGGTAAACATAACATCTTCCATACAGATATTTTCACTAAAATTGTAAAATCATTTAGGACTAGATTTTTTGCATTAAAAGTAAACAATACATGAAATACTTGAAATAACTGGGGTGTTTACCACGTGTTGTAACTATTTTCCACAATTGAACCATTTAAAAAATTGGGTTAATGAAGTAATAAGTTTTCAACTTTTACAAACGAATTTCAAAATTTTGTTACAACAGAGTTTTTTTTAACAAAAAGTATGAATGTTATTGCCTGTATAATTTTTCCAGATGCCAGTTATGTTTATTAATATGTTTGCAAAACAAAAACTATTCATAACATGGCAATATACTCGGAACGTGTGTTTTATGTAAGAGAATGACTCCACAGATAATTCTCAGTATGAAGGACCAAACATTTGGAACTGTTTCCTCAGCGTCTGATTGAATACGGGAAGGAACAAAAACTGACTATAACATAATTTAATTAGAGTCTGTAACAAAATTTTCTTCACTTTTGCACAGTGTACTTTTATATTCCATAAGGTAAAATGCCCAGTCAATAGCACTTCAAGTACCACATGTAATACGAAAATAATTTTTTATCATTCAACGCTTTAATTACATTTTTAAAAAGAAAAAAGCACTTTAGAAAAACTGCATGACAAATAAGTCAGTATTTTTAAATTAAGAGCAAAAATATAGAATGGCGTTCAGTAGACATAACCATGGTAAAACGTTTATTGTTCGGCCACTTGTTTATGGAAGTTACATTTCAAACTTTCTAGTTACCCCAGAGTTACCGTGTTGCCATTTTATTAAACAACATCAATATACCAACAGTGACAAGTGAATACATATCAGCCATATTTGTGTTGCAACTATGTACTGCGCTGAGCGATTGTCGGACATGACCTGTGCGAGATGCCGTCCATAACGGCTGGCACTCACGCACCCACACACACACGCACGATTGAACACGAAACCTTACGCGCCGCGATCACACGCGGAACTGGCGAGGCGATGCAGCAATGCACGCCTGAGCAATCAAACAGTGGAGCCGAGAGATTTGGGCGGCTCTTTACGTCGAGGTCTTGAACAGCCGATGGAGGGTGAAGCGAGGTGAGTGTGGAACAGCGCCGGAATGTACGGGCGGGGGAAACGGGAGATCCCCGAGAAAACCCGGCGACCAGCGGCATCGCCCGGCACGATCCCCACATGCGAAAATCCGGGAGCGACCC
>NQII01004952.1:42274-134404 GCA_002778355.1 Clitarchus hookeri | reverse complement strand
AACGTGATCTCTCACGGGAGAAGGTGCCACGGTGGCTAAGCTCCCACCAAGGCGAACCGGGTTCATTCCCCCGCCGGTTCACTCCGGATTCACGCAAGTGGCAATGGTGCCCGGACGACGCCGCTGGTCGGCGGGTTTCCTCGAGGATCTCCGTTTCCCCCGTCCCCTTCATTCCGACGCTGATCGATACTCACCTCACTTCCCCCATCATCGACTTTCAAGACCTCGATGTCAAGAGCCGCCGCTAGGTGCGCTGTGTTCCAAAAGGTAACTAAAATGTAAATGATTTACTTAGTCAGAGTTGAGATGAGAGGTTTGGGCGGCTCTTAACAACGAGATCTTGAGAGCCGATGAGGTTGAAATGAGGTGAGAACGGAGTAACGCCGGAATGCAAGGACGGGGGAAACGGGAGGTCCACGATAAAGCCCGGTGACCAGCGGCATCGTCCGGCACGATTACCACTTACGAAAATCCGAGACTGACCCGGCCGGGGATTGAGCCCGGTTTGCCTTGGTGGGAGGCGAGCAGTCTAACCGCTCAGCCACCGCGCCTCCAGCAGAAGAAAGACAAACGTTTGAATGGCTTAAGGCGGAGAAGGGCGAGTCCACAGCAGCATTCAGCTGTGCCGGTCCCTTAACCCACGCTGACGTAATCACGTGAACTCATCCCTGCAAGGCAGCGACATCGCCGCATCCCAGCCAAACGCGCTGATCCCAGACTTCCGTAACTTTGGAAATGTGGCGGACGATGCTCTTTGCCCGTGGGTATTCCCGGGGTTTTTCTCGTTTCCCCACCGTCGTTGCTCCGTCTTCATTCCCCTTCATTCTCGCCGACGCTACAAGAACTCACCTGTCGTGGGCTGCCCACTCATTCTTACTTTAACAACTGGCTGTTATTTTCTACATGACGTTCACTATTTCACGTCAAACATCGACGTGTTCAGATCATAGACTAAATATGAGGTAGACCGTTTATTCGTCTTTTCTGCGCATGTACCCAACATTGACCTACCTCAAAGGATCACAACTGTCAAAAGTCACATGGTCAACAGTGATGAAAGTGTTTGTTTATATCTTAATTTTNCCTACCTCAAAGGATCACAACTGTCAAAAGTCACATGGTCAACAGTGATGAAAGTGTTTGTTTATATCTTAATTTTTAAATGACAAGCACTATTATATAAATAAAATACGTTTACCGATTTGAATTTAATAAAACTGCATTACAAATTGGTTAGAGGAAGTATACATACATATCAAAGCATATGTTTACAAATAAGTTTTCCAACATAAAATCCAAACCATGCCGTTTTCGCTAGACGTGTTGGCATAAGCAGTTCAGTGTTGGGACACGTAGATTGGTTATGCGCAGCCAGCGAGATCGGTCTACCTTATCTTTAGTCTGTGGTTCAGATCATGTCTCATCCTTTACCATACAGGATGAATATGTTTATGGTGGAGGGGCTGCGGTGGCATAGTGGTTAGAGCACACGCTTCCCAACAAGGTGAACCGGGTTCGATTCCCGGCGGGGTTGCTCCCGAGTTTCCGCACGTGGGAATCGTGTCAGACGATGCCACTGGTCAGCGGATTTTCTAGGGGATCTCCCGTTTCTCCCCGCTCTTGCATTCTGGCGCTGCTGCATACCTCAAGACCCCGATGTTAAGAGTCGCCCAAAAACTCTTCGTTCCACTTCTTAATGATGGAAGCCTCTGCTTGTCTCACTAATGTCGCATTTGTTTCTGGTTCAAGTTAAAATTTTGCTGCTCATCTAAATTCGTATGACTTACGGAGGAGGTAATATATTCTCAAAATAACACACATGTAAATATTTTATACCAGCCTATACGGCATATGTCCCAAACAGTTTTAAAAAAACTCAATATGCTGGAAGTATCTATAACAACCGTTTCCGAGATAATTTGGTATTCAAGCAGTACTGTAAAGACCATGTAAACTAGTGTGTTTTAAAAAGGGTCAGACATTTATTTTCAAAATGGTGGCCATATACATATTTTTGTTTTCTATGCTGTTATGAAGTGACCAGGCCTTAGCTGGACGGCCTGCCTGATCACACCATCAAACATTGAACCAGGGCACGAGCGTGATTGCAATAACACCTTGCGAAAGACGGTTGCAGAAATCCGCTCCACCGGCCAGTAAACGGGACCGAAAATATTAAACAACGCTCCCGAAATAGGCAAACGTAACACTGGGAGAGAGGTCTTTTGTCATCGGGGCAGCGGACCAAGAAGACGTGGAGATGGGTGTGTCCGGCCGTCGTTAACCGCCTCCTACAATCCGCCTCCGGCGACATGAACAAGGTGGGGACTTTCCAATTAGATTGTAATAGCAATAGCGTGAGGTAATGGAACTTAATATAATTAATTAGCGTATTGGTATTCCATTTAAGCTCCCCCGATCAATAATCACGTAAATAGTTATTGTATAATCTTTATGTTCAATAAACTCCATCTTATACTGTTGTGCTCTATTTAATCATGACTCATTATTTAGCTACGCCCATAACCCCTTTCAGGTAGGAACTGACTTAAAAGCTAATTAGTAACATACATTTATTTTCAAAATGGTGGCCATATAATTATTTTAGTTTTGTATGCCATATCTACGAAACAATAATTATAAACAGTTTCAACTTAACTTTGCATGCCACAGGATCTATTACAACAATCAAATGTGTTTACAAGTATCCTCTTTTATTAGCCATTTTTTTAAGATAGTAACATGCATAAATGATGTACGTCTCATCTCAGTAAACAATCAACAATTTCCTTCCAACTGGTCAAATAAGTAGGGCTATGGTAGGCCACAGAAAATGATATGTTTTAAGAGAGCTATTCAATTATTTTCAATTNCTGGTCAAATAAGTAGGGCTATGGTAGGCCACAGAAAATGATATGTTTTAAGAGAGCTATTCAATTATTTTCAATTCTTATGCACACGGCCTGTGTTCTATAGTTGACGTAATTCTTTAAATTGCGAGTTAAAAATAAATTATTTCAGTATTTACATATGTGTGTTAAACTTTCACGTTTAATTCGACGTTAAGAGATGTAACTACTTAATTTCCATCGTTACCAACTCCACTGGGCACATTCCAGTTCGTGTGCCCGTTAAAATATTTGCATGCAGATAGAAGCAATCCAGTGGCGTGTGGCGAAGTGTTGCAAGGTAAGCTGGTGCTTGCTGAGTGCTGTACACACTCGACGCACGCAGTAGGAACCAGTATCCAGAGTGGGTCCCGGGAGAGACTGATTGTACTGCGGCCACTCACGAGAGAGAGAGAGAGAGAGAGAGAGAGAGAGAGCGGCGAGGCACCCACTACACACGCGCTGTGACGTGAACTGCACTGCTGCGTTTAAGTGGCCGATGTGTAAACCAGCGAACGATTAGGTACAGCAAAGAGAGAAATAAAAAACCGCTCACCTTGTAACAGTTCACCACACGTCGCCGGGGCAGTCACATTTAACAAAAGTTGACTTCGAAAGTGCTAAGTTCACCGTAAACAGCCTATACATGTCGGTAAGGTTACTCCTACTCAGGTTTGGAAGATCAATGTTAAAAGTTTGGCAACCAAAACTTTTCGCGGCTAGGTAAGCGCTAGTGTCGCACGTGTACCACATTTTTTTTTCTCTATTTCCTTCTTTAAAAAACAGGATAATTGCAATAAACATAAATCAAATATAAAATAACTCCGTAACTAAGTAAAATTTTTCTCTTTTATTATTTATGTAGATTTAAATTGTATTTAAAAGTGACCTCTTTGGAACACTGCGCACCTAGCGGCGGGAATTTTCCCTATGCCAAACTCTCCCCGTGAGAAAACTCGTTTTGTTCCTAACCTGAGTGGACGTGAACCTTAATGTGAGTAACTTGTTGACAGTGAACCTATGACTAGAGAGTGTGTAGTGATGGGGAGGGGAAAGGGGGCGACTTACCTGTCTCTCGGTGAGGTCGAGCGCCACGGAGATCTCGTACCGGCGCAGCCTCGTCAGGTAGTTGGAGTGCGAGAACTCGAGCTCGAGGTCGCGGATCTGCTGCTTCGTGAAGGCAGTCCTCTCCTTGCGAGCCTTCGTCGTCGGCGCGGTCACCGCCGTCGTCGCCACCACCACGGGCACCGCCTCTGCGACAGAGCGTCCGTCAGCTACGTAAGGCGTGCGGCGTCGCACGGCAAGTGGCTCTCAAACGAGTGGCGAGATTTGGGGAGGGCTCTTAACATCTAGGTCTTGGGAGCCGTTGAGGGGGATCGAGGTGAGTATGGAGCAACGCCGGAATGAAAGGGCGGGGGGAAACGGGAGATCCCCGCGGAAACCCGCAGACCAGCGGCGGCATTCCCACGTACGGAAATCCGAGGGGGCGACCCCACCGGGAGTCGAACCCGGTTCGCCCCAGGTGGGAAGGCGAGTGGTCTGACCACTACACCGCCGTGGCTCCAAGTGTTTCTGAAGATCTACGTCGTACACTAGGGGCGCTTACGCCGGGTGGGTGGCTCGGTCCCGTCCACCGCCTACAGGCCCACACAGCGTGACCTTGGTCGAAACCCAGCTCCGCCCTCACTCGTTTCATATCCCCCTGCATCGAACTCGCACAAGTCTATCTTCGCTAACTAGGTAACCGACTCTACTTTCTCCCACCCTCATCCAGTAGAAGTATTATATATTTCGTACTCCGCGACTGTCGCGCAGATTTCCCCGAGGTGCACTCGTCACTTTGCGCCTGCTTGCTGCGCCCTACCATCTACACACTTCTTCTTCCGGAGTGCGTCGATGGCTATAGTTCATTCTACTTCAATGATATTACTCCGCCTCATGCAAATCAAGCCGAACAAAGTCTGGAAAATTACACCTGAGGGTAAACGCACCCCATTCGTGCGCACTTACTCTTAACAATATTCCGCATAAGAACCATTTATTACTAAGACATTACCAATACACCAGTTCCCTCTGCTTTATTCGTAGTAATTACAGATGAAATATCATAAATTATAAATAAACTATAAGTAAAAGTTTGATTTAATATAAAAAAGTGCTTTTATGTTATTGCAATTATAAAATGCTTGTGATATATTGCATATTTAGGAAAATCACGAAACACTTCGTACATTGGTTCGGTTCAAATTGTTTGCATGTGATACGGTTTCATTATTTCTTCCTTTTTATTACTGACTAGAGAATTGAACAGGATGTGTCAGAACCAATGTGGCCAATGATAAAAATAAGATTATAGTATCCTTTAAATCTGAATCAGTGATATCAGTCAGAATTATTTTATTGAATCGCCAGTTTAGGAGCTATCATCTACTGGCGAATCAGTTGAATGTACTGAGGGTTTTACTACCAGGCTTGTGATATTCACCAGGAGTCGGTATAAATAATGGTTTAATAAGTTAATGCCATTAAACAAACGGATCAGAAGAATTTGAGTGATTTAACTGAAGCTTTTTTTGACAGATATGCAGTCAAATTCGCTCATTTGGAGCAGGTTTAACTGTCTTGACTTTAAATTGGACACATGAGCACACATGCTTTGCAGTCTTAGACTAATAATAATAATAATAATAATGGCGTGTGGGGAGTGCACCCAGGGTAAGGCGACACCCTCCGAGTGACGGTCTTTCCAGCTGGGACCCGTAGGTGACCGTCATCCCCGGGCATGGCAGAAATGAAACCCTAGAATGGAGTGGCGCTGGAATGCAAGGGCGGGGGAAATGGGAGCACCCCGAGAAAACCCGCCGGCAAGCGGCATCGTCTAGCACGATTCCCACATGCGAAAGTCCGGGAGTGAACCCGCGGGGGATCAAACCCGGATCGCCGTGGTGGGAGGCGAGTGCCACTCTTAGACTGCCCCTCTTAGACTGCCATCGAAAGAATTTGCGAACTTCGCACACCTCTGGCGATGATAAACATTTAAGCGAATGAATACAAGGGTCTGTGGAGACCAAACAAGCCATTAAAATGTCGCCGCTGTTAATGCGCGTGTTTAAGTATGTCGCAGCTCGCAGGCAGTTGCGACAAACAACCATAACTGCCGGCGCCTGCCTGCTGCTCGCTATTTAGTCTCGGGCTCGCACGTGTCGTCGGCACCTGCTCGCGTAAACAAACCTCGCTCTGCTTGTTTATTCGCAGCGCGGCCGTGGTGGCGATAAGCGCGCGCCCTGATTGGTCCGCCGCTCGCGTCAACACATGTCACCGGCTGCTGGCTACGTCACTCCACCCCTCCGCCCGAGGCGACGTCCGCCAATAATGCTGCTTTGTTTGCAACAGGCGGGGACCGGGAAACCTCGCGAAATAATTTTAGGGCAAGCTAGACTTCAAACACAGGTTATTTCCCTGTTATGTTTTCAGTTGTACCACAGTTTATTAGTAGAGACCTGAAGAATACGCGGNCTTCAAACACAGGTTATTTCCCTGTTATGTTTTCAGTTGTACCACAGTTTATTAGTAGAGACCTGAAGAATACGCGGATTCATTTTGGGACAAGCAAGAATTCAAAACACGTGCGTTTATATAACTTCCGTCGCTGGTCCACACGGTGTTTGACACCTCCTGGAGAACGCTGNAGAATTCAAAACACGTGCGTTTATATAACTTCCGTCGCTGGTCCACACGGTGTTTGACACCTCCTGGAGAACGCTGGCCCAATCGTCGCCTTCCTATGCGACAGCAGACAACCAATGTGCAGTAGATATCGGCATATATGTACATAAGACTGTGGAGTCTAGCCTGCAGATCATTGAACTCGCGAATTTTTCAGGTCTCTATTTATTAGACACGCCCAGGCGAACTCTGAGTCAACAACAGACTTTCAAGGAGGTGAGTTGAGATATTTGGGTGGCTCGTAACGACGAAGTCTTGAGAGCCGACGAGGGGGAAATGAGATGAGAATGGAGCAGCGCTGGAATGCAAGGAAGGGGATACGGGAGATCGCCCCAAGAAAACCCGCCGACCAACAGCATTGTCCGGCACGATTCCCGCTTGCGAAAATCCGGGAGTGACTCTCCCGGGGATTGAACCCGGTTCGCCTTGGTGACAGGTGGGAAGTCTAACCACTCAGCCACCGTGGCCCCACACTTGCAAGGAAACAAGCACTGAATCCCGTGCCATCTGTATGAGGCAAACTGACAATATGCTTTATTCACGGTTTCTTCACGCTTTTTGAATCAAACCTTTGAAATATCACCCCGTGAATGAAGTGCTTGACTGTTTCCTGAATATATCACGTACCATAAGCGTTTTGTACTTGTGTTAATAAAAAAAATTACTTATTTTTGGTTCAATTGAATTTTTGTTTATATTTTTTATCTATAAATTATAATACAGTATTTAATTTATAATTCATTTGTATAGTAACAGGGAGAATATAGGTGTGTGGGTAATGGCTAGTAAGAAATAGCTATTACGCAAAAACATTATTACTTTCAGTGCGCACGAATGCGGTACGCTGTCCCTTCGGCGTAATTTTCTAGACTTTGTTTGCTTGAGACGGAGGAATATCCTGGAGGTAAGTTAGAACTCAAGCAGGGCTTCAGAAAAGTTGGAAGTAATCACGAATGAACCAAATACACTGGGTCAGCAGCCAACGAACGGAAAGTCTAGGATCGAAAACAGATCGGATGGTAGAGTTTAGTCAGCATGTAGTTTAAAACGAAAAATTTCCCTGTCCCTAGTAATAGGGATAATTGCACAGAGATAAGGAGCAAGAACTTCCTACCTCCATGTATTGTGTGGCAGTAGTTTGATCCATAAGAGNAAGAGGGGGGGGGGGACACTCTATATGCCACCATTTTCTAATATCACAGTCGCATTGCCAACACCGAAAATGCGATGGAAATTTAATTCATGTTTAAAAATGATAAAATTAGCAACAACCAAAATACCTTGGCTGACTTTGTTACCGCCAGGTGGTCAGAAAAGTAGTATTTCACTTTTAATATCGGTATTTTACACAACGACTATTTTATGATTTCACGCCATCGTTGCACAGTTGCTGCTCTGTTCCAGTTCATGCTCTGTGCTGTTATGCTCACCGAGGTTAAGGTTAATTCTACTCAGGTTACGAACAAAACGAGATTTCTTATGGGAGTGTTTGGCACAGTAAAAATTTCCACCGCAAGATGCGCTGCTGTTCCCAAAAGGTCGCTTTTAACCTGGAGGTATATTCTGTACCATATAAGAAGGCCACTTTTTGACAGCTCGGCGAAAGTAGCGCCACTGTTTACATCTGACTACGTATCCTTCCGTCATCAGCTGGTCCGTCAAGTAGGGGTATTTTTTACTAACACGCTATCAGCTAATCCACTTCTCATTGTACTGTAATGCTAAACAAATTTTAAGATATTTTAAGACTGACACCTGTCTAAAAAAAATAAGTAGGTAAAAAAGTAAAAATTTAAAATGTTGCAAATAATTAAATATTTGCTAACTCTTTTTTAATTTGTCCGAGACAGTGAATTTGGGTTAACATTTGCGAGACGGTCTGTTGTATCTATTATCACACTTTGGACGTTATAGCTAATATATTCGAGTTGGAAATATGTGACGTGGAATAACGTTAGAATTGCTTAAAAACTATTCACGCGTGTCTCACTTTCTACGGAGACAAGGAGATGGGCTTCGAGAGAACAATATGGCGTATAATTTACGTAGATGAACGATTACCGGCCGAATATAAATTACTTGTACACCAAATTGTTGTACATGAAATATATGTTACTTTAAAAATTATACAGAGCTCGCGGGAAAATAAAACCATTTGAATATGCACGTAAATACATTATTCTAAACAACAAAACTATAATATGTTTCTGGGTGTAGTTCGGAATATGGATAACAAATAGCGTGGAAGGGCGTGTTGTAACAGATGACGCGCCTGTCCCTCACAAGATGGCAGCACATGGTGGGAGAGTCTGGAAACTTGAAAAAGGTTTCAATTTTTTCCTAACATTTGGATATGGATCGTTAATTGTGCATCTCATTTTGAACACCTATACATTACTATTTTATCACTAAGTTTCGTTTCTAAAACTAAAAACTGCTGTTTTATGACCACGTAAAATAAAATGTATTAATTAATCTACGAACTCTTTCTTATCCGCGTATTTTCTGCTTGTCTGATGTGCGTCGGCACTGCTCTCAGAACAGCCAACGTAATATTAATTTCTGTTCGTTCGTGCATCAGCTGATACAGGATTTTGTAAATGGCGCGTTGTTTGTTTTGAATACTTTACGTTGCCACTCACTGACTGTCAGAATGTGGCCTTCTTATATGAAATGAACCATAGCTGCCGCCGCAGTTGACAAATACTTCTGTTTCGCCCGACCACACACAGGAAAACTTCCCCAAGTCCTACGTGTTAATACTGTTCCATAGCCCCGGGGCGAGCTTTGAACTAGCTGAGGTCCAATGAAAAACGTGGAATCAACGTGTACTTCAGATGCCTCTACAAGTATTCAATTATAACACGAAATATTAAGAGTATTTCAGCCTTCCATACATCACAGCAACAGAGAGGCTCAGGGGTAGGTCGTACACGCATAATTTCGAATGAGAGGTACAAAAAAGCATTTGCATCCCCAACAACTTCTGGTTCATGCACCCTTAGAGATTATAGTAGTACCTAAAAAATTAGACACATGCAACATTTGCGTTATTATTTTTTGTACCATGCTAGACTTCACTCTCCTATACCTACACCAAAAAAACCGTGTTTTCATTGGATATTGGCGACTATACGGCGTTATTAACCTGTGTGTTCGCTCCAGTTAGGTTGGTATCTCACAAATCGAGCCTTTGCTATTTGCTGAAAGCGTCGTTGAGACGTGCCACGCATGTTTTCGGCCAATGGCAGAAGACAAGCAAGTATACAACGTCTTGGAGTTTAGTCTGCAGTTAAAAAAGAGCGCGAATTTTGCAGTTCTCTACTAATAATACAACTATCGAATTTGTCAAAATAATGTTTGAGTTTCACTTTAGCATTACGTAATTATGCTATTTTGCGAATTTCCGATAATTGAAGCTATAAACAGCAGGGGTATTAAACTTGGGGAAGTTAACCCTGGACTACCCTCATGCATGTGTGTTCTTTTTATGCCATTCTCAACCTGTATCCCTAGGCAGCACTACAGCTTTCATACCTCTTTTTGCAGAAAATGGACAACGGCGCTGTGAACCACTTACGTAATACTTAGATAAAACTGACGTGAATGACGGTATCTTGAACTTCGAAGTTTCACATTTTCCAGAGGGAGGAACTCCCAGATCCTGCTTTTCCAACGCCTCTAGCGGTATGAGCAAAAACGGGACATGTCCCTCAGTATTAGCTCTAAGATATATTACAAAAAATTAATAAAAATTCAACACGATGTTATTACTGGACGTTATATTTTTATTTAAGTATTGAAAAATAATCTTAAAATAATTTAATAAGTAAAAACTGTGTATTAAATAATTATACAATTTTCATTTCTTTAAACCGATATTACGTAAAATGTCTGCACGAATGTATTTGTGCTTAATAGTTAAAATTATTTAATTCATATTTATGACAAATACATATTCTTAATCATGTTAATTATTGCACATTTATATATGTTTATTATGTATTATTTTAATTAAAATTAAATAATTAATGAAATAAAAACAAATATGTAAATAATTAAAAATAATTAAATATAAACTAAAAAAAAATTTCAAAAAACTTAACTACACTTTTTACATAACAAAATTTTTTTATGTAATTTGGTTTGGTTAAAACATAAGCCAGAATAGACGCATTAACAGGAAAACAGCTGAAACTTAATAAATGCTACACAAAACAATGTAACTCGTATGTTTTAGAATAAATGGTTTTCGATATAAAACACAACATTTCAATTTACGTATCTTCTTGAAATTTTCTACAATATTTTATTCTGCGTAATTGGCCTTGGTCTTTGACAAGTCCCTTTTCTGCATGAAATAACAAACAAACGTCAATTTATACAGAAATAATCTTAACGTGAAATGCAATTTTGGTATTTAAAAAAAAGCGGAATACTGCCGCGATCACTTCTACATTAGTAATTCAAACACTTTTCACTTCGAAATTAATTAATTTTCTCCTATGTGCAACCTACCGCGAAACATAAAGATTAAAACTATAGTCTATTCGCGGTTTCTTCACACTTTTTGAATCAAACCTTTGAACATTCACCCCACGTATGTCGTGTTTAGTCATTTCCTAAATATGTCATGTATCACAAGCGTTTTCTACTTGTGTTCACATAAAAAGCCCTTTATTTTTGGTTAAATTGAAAAACAATTTGTTTTTTATTTTTAAATTATAATGCTTTATTTATAAATAATTAGGTCTAATATGAATAAAAATAGTGAAAAATATGTGTGTTGGTAACGCCTAGTAAAAAATAGCTCTCGTGCAAAATATTATTACAAATGAGTGTTCATGAATGCGTTGCGTTGTATTTTGGTGTCATTTTCCAGATTGAGTTAAGCTTAGTTTGCACGAGGCGGAGAAATATCCTAGAAGTAGTGTGAAGTAGATGTAAATGGATTATACCATAGATATGATGTCTGATTCATGCGCACATTGACAACTCTTTAAACAGTGAAACATTACTGTGTGGAAATGAATGTGCGTAACTAGGTGCATGTATGAATATGAATTCGAACACACACTTTCCTAGGTGATGCCTAAGAAAGATATTTTAGAAAGTGCGTGTTCTAGTATCATTCGTAAGCGAGGCGCTCTTATAGGTTTCTCCTCACAGAAATGTGAATTTTAGAAATTATTATAATTTACTTAACTAAATTGTTTTGAAACTTTTTTTCAATAATTTTAATCACGAATACATTATTAATTACAATATTAAAAATATTATGCAGTATAATAATTGCACGTCAAACTTCACTTTCTTAAGGTCGCTTGTTAACCCCTACTGCATGCTAGGTTTATTGTAAGTTTTTCAGGCAGTATATCGTAGTCAGCTTTAGTACTTAGTTACAAATACTGAATTAGTTATGACTGGCTGAAAATAACTCTGTGCAAAGCTTTGTTCCTCTAGCTATAATAGCCTGGAAATGGTGAATCGTTAAGTTATAATGCTCAGTAAAAACCGCACATTCGCCAAACGATGCCTTCTCCTGTGTCAAGGAAAGAGGATCCCAGTGTTTACGGGCAAAATAATATATTTAAAAATGTATAAATCGTGAGACACGAACTTGTAACCTTATCGATATTTTTTTTGTTGGCCGAAAGTATTCCGTTACCTAGCCTATTAATGAAAATATTTATGGGTAATTTTGACACTCTAATTTATTCGCAAACTTTCCCTTAAACGAATAACTGAGAGTATTATCCTCCATGAAACCATTAACTAAAAACATTGCCTTGGCTGTAAATCCTCAGCAACACAGTTTCCAAGCAAACGGCATGCACGCTGAAGTACGGCGTTTGACGCCTGGAAGCTAGACAACACGTCAAGCAGGAGTAGCGCGTGTTGCCTACCAATCATGCTTCGAAAGTGGCTCTTAACACCATCAACACTTGAAATTCTATGATAAACATTATAATCGACAACAGAGGCAAGGGAATTTTATTGTTTGTTGCAATTTGCTTTTGCTATGTATTTACTTCACTTTTCCACACAAAATTCACCAGCTGTACCAATGGTTCGCTGTGTTGGAGGCTGTGATCATCTCCAAGTACCCCAATACCATTAGCGATTCTAGTGGACTCTATATATGAGTTAAACACGCTNGGAGGCTGTGATCATCTCCAAGTACCCCAATACCATTAGCGATTCTAGTGGACTCTATATATGAGTTAAACACGCTAGGTCACGTATTTTATGGTACAACAGTTTCTTTCGGCAACACGATCTATTTAAAGGATACANTGGAGGCTGTGATCATCTCCAAGTACCCCAATACCATTAGCGATTCTAGTGGACTCTATATATGAGTTAAACACGCTCGGTCACGTATTTTATGGTACAACAGTTTCTTTCGGCAACACGATCTATTTAAAGGATACATTTTTATCGTTTGGTCATTTGTTTCTGGTCGAATGAAAATCATTAAATGAACTGGCATACGAGATTTAATAGGAGAAAAAAAGTAATCAATCGTTGCCTGTGTGGCATACGGGTAACATGTGGAAAGTGTTAACCGACTGAGGAGGCCTTGTTTCATATACAGAATACATTATGTAAGCGTGCAAAAAAAAATGGCGTTANGGAGAAAAAAAGTAATCAATCGTTGCCTGTGTGGCATACGGGTAACATGTGGAAAGTGTTAACCGACTGAGGAGGCCTTGTTTCATATACAGAATACATGATGTAAGCGTGCAAAAAAAAATGGCGTTAGGCGAGTGCACCCAGGGCAAGGCGACACCCTCCGAGTGACGGTCTTTCCAGCTGGGACCCGTAGGTGACCGTCATCCCCGGGCCTGACAGAAGTGAGACCCTAGAATGGAGCGGCGCTGAAATGCAAGGGCGGGGAAAACGGGAGTACCCCGAGATAACCCGCCGGCAAGCGGCATCGTCCAGCACGATTCCCACATGCGAGAATCCGGGAGTGAACCCGCCGGGGATCGAACCCGGATCACCGTGGTGGGAGGCGAGCGCCCTGGACACTACGCCACCGCTGCCCCACAGTAAGCGTGCAAATTTATGTACTGAGCTGTACACAGCAAGGCAAACCTTACTTTATGAAGTGGCTGTGGCAAGCTACTGGTAGCTAAAGCAAAATGTGCGTAAAAATATTGGTAGCATCTTAATCTACCTATCAGTTCCCGCGATTCAAGCAAGCGTTATATACACGCAAATACAGCTCCAGAAAAATATGATTACTTGAGTAACCAACAAGATTCATTTAGCCATTAATGAGTAGGATACGCTCTTTATAGCTGTCAACAATCCACTAGTAATGTATTGGTACTACAGTATGTTTACCAAAGTAAGTATTATTATTATGTTTACATAATAACCTTAATTTTTTGGTTTATAATAATAAATTCATTTTGTTGCATTTATATTTTCCTTGAGATTAGTTGGTACTCATTAGGACCAACTCCCAGGTATTTAAGCAGTATTATTATTATTTAAATTTGTTTTTTAGAGTTCTTATAATTAGTTTTATGCATACTAAAACTTCATAGATTGTGATTATAGTCGTATTTCTCCATGTAGGTAATGTTAAACTCAGCTGTTTCTGTTTATTGTACTTATCAGTGCAGATAGGCCTAAGAATTTTTATTGTAAATTATTTATTTTCCTTGAAATTATCATATTAATAACAGATTTTATCTACGATTTCCGGCTATAATGTTTTATTTTTGGAAGCCTTGGAGTTAATAAATGACTCTCTTTCTGGCTTTAATGATGAACAGATGCGTTTTTATAGGACGTAGCTGATTTTAGATTAATCTTAAAAATGATCTGCTCCATCCTAATGGCAGGCACGTTGGAGGGACGTGTGAGTATGTATATGTGCGCGGGCGAGCAGAGAAGAGGCCCAAAAGCGCGTGGTTTAGAATGTTAGGATGCAATATTCCAACGCCTCCGAAACCAGGGATGATGCCAACTCCTGACCCCAAGCCGTAAGCTTGCATGAAAGGAACAATCTGCTTATTTTGGTCTCCATTAATCAATTAAAAACTGAACTAAGAAATGAAAGTTTTTAATTTTTCTGAAATTTTACAAATTCTTTTCCGAGAACATTTAACCAGTGGCCATGATCATAGAACTCATAAATTACCAATTACTAGCCTGGATTAGTTCATTACAAATTACGTAATTTTGAAATCAATATAGTGATCTACAACTCGCCTTTATAAGAAGGTATTGCCTGACCTACGTAATTTATTTTTCTTATATATTTTGAGGGAGTTTGTGTTCAAAGTAAAGTCTTAATAAGTTGAACCAAAAGAGTGTGTGAGAAATATGAATATCTGATTTGTTTCAGTAATTTTCATTTGCAAAAACGTGTTTGCAATATATGTCCTTTTTCATTTAATGATTACCTTCATTATTCATAAGAAAATCGACTATTACTAATTTAATTGGAAGTGTGTTGTTAGTTCGTAGTGTTCTCTTATGTGTTGATTTCTGATTGCATCGATTGGTAAAATTTTATTATTCACAACAGACGCCTAAACTTACACTTAAAATGTTTTCTTCCACACACATAATTTCTACCTCATTGAAATTAAATGGCTGCCCAACGTGGAAACCTATACTATATATATCATAGAAATTAATTGGTTGCCCAACGTGGAAGCCTATACTGCATACACCATAGAAACAACACGTATACCGCAGAAATTAGGGTGGCGAGTATACTTATTCAGGGAATATGAGTTTATGGCAGTGGTGACTAAATAAACAATCGGGGCTTTATGCATGTGAAGCGAACGCAGAACGCTAGAGATCAGTTGCCACATGTTTGAGACGTGCAGTATTTCACGGCTTTATACCTCATTAAGATCGAAGTTGGCCCTCTATCGGCTGTTAACGGTTTTCGAAATCAACTCCTACCTGCAAGTATTTTAAACGAGCACACTGATGGGAATGCGCCCATTAGAACTAATAACGACGGACGGGAGGTAGTTCCGTGTCTTAAGGTTGGATTAAAACTGCCAGGTAAAATTTTTTTAATACAGAAGTGATTTTTTTTCGTTGTGTTTTTTAATGCATGAAAAATCAACAAATGTTTAAACTATTTAATTTTATAGTAATTTCACAGTTTTACTTTACTGGCGGATAAATAAAGTGATCAGACACATGTCAATGTTAACTTTTACGTATAGTGGAAGAATATACAATGTGCGTACAAGTAGATACTAAGCAGGGCTTTCAAAGGCGCTCAATTAACCGTGAATAGCATATAGTTAGCGCTAGTGATTTACCGCGAAAAAAAATACGAGTACAGGGTAAACTCTAATACTATAAGCACCCAACAGCACTTTTTCTAATGCCATTGGTTGTTATCTGCTTGAAAAGGCGTCTTTATATTTGACCGGGCCACTCAGAATTCGGCAACATCGGCACAGCTCCTACGTGATTCGTGTGCAGACAGTCAACACGTGACAAGAAGTAATTTAGCTAATCAAGATAGGCTAAAGACCCTACAGTGTTTTGAAATACAACTTGTCTTGAAATCTTTTCGCGAAATTTCACTTCCCCTACGTATTGTATGTTTCCTCCATATTTATTTTTTTTAGTGAGTAGTTTTGCGTGGCTGACTACACTCGAGGCGTATATATATATATATATATATATATCATTTTTTAAATAAGTATACATATGTATTTATTTTGAGAAATGCAAGGGGATGTCAAGACGAGTGTTGTGATGTAATGGACATGGTGTCGGAAATACGTCCTTATGCTACAAGTAAATAAAACGCAATACGCATATGCCGTAAGTAATAATTGTTATGTAAAGAGCATGTAGCACAATCACTCAAAGCGAGTTGACATCGAAACTGCAAGTACAGTAATACTGCACTTCACGAAGGAAACGCAGCACTAAGAAACTGAGTCACTGGTGGGTGACTCAAGAAATAATGTTTTTTAAAAGTTACGGATGTTCAGAAGACAGTAGATTTAGATATGAAACAGTCGTCATAAAAGTGTTAAGAATAACTAGAGAGTTGAATTTTTTATAAATATAAGTATGAATTCTTGATGTTTTTTTGAATACAGAAAGTTTTTTTTATGTGCAATAACTATTTTAATAATTAGCGGAACTGAATTCAAGTGTGAAATTAATATTTGAATCACTTTTCTTTGAGCTAAGAAACCAACAGTGTTGATTGTTGATACTGTCAACTCAGTGAACTGTACATGCCTTTGCTGTTTACTAGCTCCGCACTTGCTGTGGGCACTTGTCGTCTGCTCCTACCCTATTTATTTTATTTGTCCAACAGACCTTCTAGTATGACACTGTTACTTAGCATAGAAAAACTTAACTATAGCGTGCACGTTTGTACACTATGTAAAAACATATATGACATTCTCAGTAATGCATAAGCAGCATTCCTTCCTACATAGTATACTTGGTGTCTACTGTTAAACAGAAAAAATAACCTGACCTCACCTGTTCTAAGACAAACAAAGCTTGTTTAAATTAAAATTATTTTGCACCGGTTTCTCTCTAATGGACCCCTGTATTTAGCGTTAAGGGTTTCGCTGTTTGGCATCCAAAAACACCTCGAGAAGGAACCAGACTTCTGAAAATCGCAAAGGTGCGGAAGTTGTTTGTAAAAATGTAGGCCCACCCGTCTGGCAGGAAAATCGTATTCTATTCATGGTTTCTTCGCGCTTTTTGAATCAAACCTTTGAAAAATCACCCCATGTATGACGTATTTAGTTATGTTCGAAATATGCCATGTATCACAATCGTTTTATACCCCTGATAACATAAAATTATCATATTTTTTGTTAAATAGAAGTGTTAAAAATGTTTTATTAATAAATTATAATGTTTCATTTATAATAAATATTTACAAAAACAGTGAGAAAACACGTGTATTGGTAGTACCAAGGAATAAATAGTTCTCATACAAAATATTATTACATCTGAGTGCGAATGAATTCGGTGCGTTGTCCTTTGGTGTAATGTTCCAGACTTTTTAAGTTTAGTTTGCACGAGGCGGAGTAATATCCTGGAAGTAGAACTTTAGCAGGGCTTCAGAAAAGCGCGAAGTAACCGAGAATGGATCACAGTAGCACAATCAAGGAAAAAACCTTACTTTAGTGGTACGCACTCGGCAGAGCCGTTTCCTACCAAGGGCATCTGAAGTCCCCGGAAGGCAGGCGTCCAGTACAAGGCGACACCCAAGTGTTGCCTACCCGAAGCGCTTCGAAAACTGGTCTCAACCAATCGATAGAGACCCTCTCATTTCGCGATAAACTTTCGTGGAAGGGGCCACGGTGGTGCAGTGGCAACAAGACTCTCTTCCCACCGAGGCGAACTGGGTTCGATTCCAGGCGGGGTCTCCCCCCCCCTCCCCCCGGCCTAGCATTTCCGGAACCGCTCCGTACTCATCTCGCTTCACCCTCGTCAGCTCTCAAGGCCTCGCTGTCTCAGAGCCGCTCGAACAACTCCACTTCACTCAACTCTAATCATTACATCACACAGTACATTTTTTTGTAAGCTTCACGAACCGTTCTTTGTAACTCAATAGCAAAAAAAAACAATTGTAAAGCTAGAAGAAAAGCGTTGAACATTTACATTAAATTGGTTTTAAATATTTTAATTTTGTTCATTGATTTATTTGAATGCCGTCCAACATTCTGCTGTGGCTTTATTAGATGAGCACTCGTAGACACACACTCTAATACAAAAAAATCACACACAGAAAAAAACTGCCAAAAAATACACACATATGTAAACTGACTCGTAAAAATTAAGTTAAACTATGAGGAAACTACTAGATTACTACACACTAAATAATATTTAACGAGTCATGCAATACAATAAAATATATTAAGATCACCTGTGTTCCAGAGTTCATTTGAGCATTAAAACCCTCTCTGGTGTATTTTTATATGACATCTTTTTACAGATTAATTGGTTCTTTATTTTAAAACAAGAATTTAAATTATTACAACACCGCGTGGTAAAATCAATTTTTTGTTATTCGTAATCAGAATATTTTAGACCTATTTAACAATAAGTATTGATTATGTATCCCCATGTCTAAGGCAAACATGAAGTGTACAACACTTCCTTGTGAAACTAAAAAATCAGCTTCGCGTTTTCCTTAGATGATTACGTGTTGCGAAACTTTGGTCTAGTCTGTCAGTAGTAACGGAAAAATAATCTTGGCAACAACACTTCAAAAATTTTAGCATTTTTCCAAATAATTCTGTCGAAACTATTCGCTAATATTACTTTTGTAACACTTCAAATAAATTGGAGCAAATTTTAGTACACGGTAATGCGTAATGTATAAAACTCATGTTGAATTTTAACAAGCAATTACTGTATATACTTCAAGTACGTGGAGGTAAGTAAACAGTGTTATACATTTCATTGAACTATGTGTTGTATGCATAGAATATTTCACTTGTATTAATACAAGAAACATTTTGGCAGCTAGTTTGCACAGAATTGATTGTAAAAAGTACAAAATGTTTTTTTTCTGCGGAGTTTAAAACTTGTAGTGATACAAGGAATATCTTGGTATTTAGTTTTCCAAGAATTTTTAATAAACAGCACAAAAACTTTTTTCCGCGGAGTTTGTAACTTGTAGTGATACGAGAAATATGTTGGGAATTTCGTTTTTCAAGGAATTGTTTGTAAAACGTGCAACAAATTTTTGCTGCGGAGTTTGCAACTTATAAAGATGCCAGAAATATTTTGGCATTTAGTTTTCAAAAAAATTGTTTGTACAAACTACAAAAAATTTTTTCTGTGGAGTTGGCAAATATTTGAATGTAACAATACGAATACTTTGTACGTGTGTTTTGGAGTTGAGTTTCTCGTGATATTATTTCGTATGTTTCTCAGTTCTGGGCTGGCAAACGTCCACGGCGATGTCTCGAATTCAGTCGACAGGGTTGGCGGCGTGGAAGGTGTGACGTCAGGGGCCAGTGAGTGGGGAAGGGGGGAGGGAGGGGAGGAGATAGATCCCTACTCCCCTATTACACTAACTTCTTAAAATAAAGAGCAAAAGTTGCTTGAATTTCTACCAACGATAACTTGGGAACTAGTTGGTTGTCCTTAATAATTACAGACTATAAATGTTCGCAAATTCCTTTTAGGAGAAGCTAGACTTCGAACGATTTGGGTCGCAGTTTATTAGACACGGCCAGGAGAACCGTCAGTTAATAATAGATCTGGAAGGAGACACGAACAAAATTCCGTGTCACCCGGTCTGAGTTAAACTGGCCAACCGCTGGGGCAGCAGCTAATAAACAGAGCTAGTGATTTTTCACGAAATAAAAAAATAATATGATGACGCGGTAGANCTTCGCTTCACCCTCGTCAGCTCTCAAGGCCTCGCTGTCTCAGAGCCACTCGAACAACTCCCCTCCACTCCTTTCTAATCATTACATTACACGGTAATTTTTTTGTACGCTTCACGAACCGTTCTTTGTAACCCAGTATAAAAAAACAATTGTAACGCTAGAAGAAAAGCGTTGAACATTTACATTAAATTGGTTTTAAATATTTTAATTTTGCTTATTGATTTATTTGAATGCCATCCAACACTCTGCTGTGGCTTTAATAAATGAGAACTTGTAGACGTACACACACGAATACAAAAAAATCGCACACAGAAAAACTCTGCCAAAAAATACACACATATGTAAACTGACTCGTAAAAATTATGTTAAACTACGAGGAAACTACTAGATTACTACACACTAAATAATATTTAACGAGTCACGTAATACAATAAAATATATTAAGATCACCTGTGTTCCAGAGTTCATTTTAGCATTAAAACCCTCTCTGGTGTATTTTTATATGACATCTTTTTACAGATTAATTGGTTCTTTATTTTAAAACAAGAATTTAAATTATCACAACAGCGCGTGGTAAAATCAATTTCATGTGATTCGTAATCAGAATATTTTAGACCTATTTAACAGTAAGTATTGATTATGTATCTCCATGTCTAAGGCAAACATGAAGTGTACAGCACTTCCTTGTATAATAAAAAATCAGCTTCGCGTTTCCCTTAGATGATTACGTGTTGCGAAACTTTGGTCTAGTCTGTCAGTAGTAACGGAAAAATAATCTTGCCAAAAACACTTTTAAAATATTAGCATTTTTCCAAATAATTCTGTGGAAACTATTCGCTAAGATTACTTTTGTAACACTTCAAATAAATTGGAGCAAATTTTAGTACACGGTAATGCGTAATGTATAAAACTCTTCTTGAAATTTAACAAGCAATTACTGTTTATACTTCAAGTACGTGGAGGTAAGTAAACAGTGTTATACGTTTCATTGAACTATGTGTTGTGTGCATACAATATTTCACTTGTATTAATACAAGAAACATTTTGGCAGCTAGTTTGCACAGAATTGATTGTAAAACGTGCAAAATGTTTTTTTCTGCGGAGTTTAAAACTTGTAGTGATACAAGGAATATCTTGGTATTTAGTTTTCAAAGAATGTTTAATAAACTGTACAAAAATTTTTTTTGCTGAATTTGTAACTTGTAGTGATACAAGAAATATTTTGGGAATTTCGTTTTCAAAGTAATTGTTTGTAAAACGTACAACACATTTTTTGCTGCGGAGTTTGCAACTTATAAAGATTCCAGAAATATTTTGGCATTTAGTTTTCAAAAAATTGTTTGTAAAAAGTACAATTTTTTTTTTTCTGTGGAGTTGGCAAATATTTGAATGTAAGAATACGAATACTTTGTACGTGTGTTTTGGAGTTGAGCTTCTCGTGATATTATTTCGTATGTTTCTCAGTTCTGTGCTGGCAAACGTCCACGGCGATGTCTCGAATTCAGTCGACAGGGTTGGCGGCGTGGAAGGTGTGACGTCAGGGGCCAGTGAAGGGGGAAGGTGGGGAGGGATGGGAGGAGTGAGATCCCTACTCCCCTATTACACTAACTTCTTAAAATAAAGAGCAAAAGTTGCTTGAATTTCTACCAACGATAACTTGGGAACTAGTTGGTTGTCCTTAATAATTACAGACTATAAATGTTCGCAAATTCCTTTTAGGAGAAGCTAGACTTCGAACGATTTAGGTCGCAGTTTATTAGACACGGCCAGGAGAACCGTCAGTTAATAATAGATCTGGAAGGAGACAAGCACAAAATTCCGTGTCACCCGGTCTGAGTTAAACTGGCCACCCGCTGGGGCAGCAGCTAATAAACAGAGCTAGTGATTTTTCACGAAATAAAAAAATAATATGATGACGCGGTAGACTTCAATACAATAAGCACCCAACAGCAGTTTATATTTTGCCATTGGTCGCTGTCTGCTTGAGAAGGCGTTTTTTTATTTGACCGGGCCACTCAGAATTCGACAACATCCGCATGGCTCCTACGTGATTCGTGTGCAGACAGTTAAGACGTGCCGAAAAGTAATTCAGCCAATCAAGTTAGGTACACGACCCTGCGTTGTTTACGAATATAACTTTTGTTGAAATCTTTTAGCGAAATTTAATGACCCTTACTGATGAACAGAAAGCTGAGTCTCGAAAATACAAATGACCTTGGAGTCTAGTCTGCGGATCGTTTAAAACTCAAAAAATTTCCTGTCCCCATGAGCCACACTAAAATGGTGAATTTTACACGTCGCTGAACTGTTACCGAATGTCGAGATGGTTCACGTTTAAATGAGGACTTTCAAAATCAACCTTCGAAAGGAAAAAAAGCACTGCCATAACTTCATGTATTCTGAAGGAACACTCAGACTTTCATGCTCCTAGTAGGGCAAGCAGTAATGCTGGAAAAGTAGTTCCTTGCCTTCACGTCGTATTGAAAGTGTGACGTTTGAATTTGTGTACAGTGGTTTAGTTTTAGCGCAATCAGCCCGCGTGTCCACAATCAAGGAAGTGTTGCGCACGAGAGACATTCATGGCCGGTGCTGTCCAGAGCAAGGCTGTTGGACCACCCGGTGTCGAGGACGCCTTCCCTACGACTAACCTGATTTGCGAACGTTTCTGCTTCTCTCATTAGCGAATGGTCAGTGCTGGCATAGTATATTCACGGTTTCATCGCAAACTTTTATACTTATATTTATCTATCGATTGTTTTATTTAATTCGAGATTTAAATGAATACACACGCATAGAAAAAAAAAAGGCGCGTTGATAATGGCGAGTAAGCAGAGGCCTGAAAAAACTCGCGGATTCATCCCGGGACAAGCTAGAATTCAAAACACGTGCGTTTGTGCGACTTTAGCCATTGGTCCGCAGGATGTTCGACGCTTCCTGGAGAACGCTGGTCCAATCGTCGCCTTCTACTGTGACAGCAGGCAACCTATGTGCAGGGACACCCGAATTTCGCGAAAATGTTTACGCATTTGCTACATTTCAATACACTACGGGCAAACCAGCAGATTTACTTTTTTTTATTGGCGGAGCTTCTTTGCGAGAAGGCATTTTCTTACTTGATTAGCCAACCAGAATCAGTCAACTCAGATACTGAACGTCTGTGATTCGCGGGCATACACCTAAGACGCGTAACACCTAGATCATCCAATCGAGAAAGTGGATCAGAGCTTCACTGTTATGACATACAACTGGTCTTGAAATATTATTTTCGAAATTCGGGTGTCCCTGCCTACGTGCAGCTGATATCAGCATATTTGTATATACGACTTTGCAATCTAGCCTACAGGTAATTGAACTCGCGAATTCTTCAGATCTCTACTAGTAAGCAATAGTTAGAGACTTGAAAAATTCGCGAGTTCAATGACCTGTAGGCCATCCTCTATTTTCGTATGCAAAATCATGCAGATATCACTGTTCATTGGTTACTTGTTGTATTAGCGGAAGACGGTGATTCGGTCTGCATTTTACTGTGTATTTATTATAGGCTCAGAGTTATCCAGGAGGTATAATTTAACGGATAGACCAATAGCATTAGCAATACAAACGTACGGGGTTTTGAATTCTAGCTTGTCGCGAAATGAAAACGCGAATTTTTCAGGTCTCTAGTAATAGTTCCCATGCAAATTATCACTAAGTTCAGTANCAAACGTACGGGGTTTTGAATTCTAGCTTGTCGCGAAATGAAAACGCGAATTTTTCAGGTCTCTAGTAATAGTTCCCCATGCAAATTATCACTAAGTTCAGTGCCCACAAATGCGGTGCGTTGTCCCTTTGGCGTAATTCTCTTGACCAAGTTAAGCTCTGTTTGCATGAGGCGGATGAATATCCTGGAAGTAGAACATGGAGCAGGGCTTCAGAAGAGATGAAAATAGCAATGCCTGAACTGTAACCCGGAGAACGCAGTACAGTGTTCACTGGTGGCCATAAGCACTCTCGACACAAGTACAGTGCACATCAAAATGTTATACATTTGTAAACTTGATCCCGTAAATAAACCAGTGACCACGCGGGCAAATTAAATTTTTTTTTGTACTTAACTTTAATAATTGTCAAAATAGTAGAAAAAAATATATACATTCCTAGCAATTTCATAGTTAACCTTTACTGGTGCATGAATATAATTATCTGGCCCACGAATTTTACGTTTAGCGTAAGAATAAGGAATGAGTAGAGAAGTATATCTTAAGCAGGGCTTTCGAAAGAACTCAATTAACTGAGAAGGGCCTGTAAAATGCAGTACTTATAATTTAATAACACTTCATTCACTCATTGAACAAATGGAAAACGTCTCTTGTGAAAGGAATGTTAAAAAATATGGACGATAGAGTGCTAGGTGAAGTATGTCAACGCTTTGTGCTCTGTGCAAATATAATGACACATAAAATAAGATAGGGAGTGAGTGAGTAAGCGGAGATATTTCAGCGGCTCGTAACAGCGAGGTCTTGAGAGCCGACGAGAGTGATCGAGGTGAGTATGGAGAAGCGCTGGAATGAAATGGCGTGGAGAAACGGGAAATCTCCGAGAAAACCCACCGACCAGCGGCATCGTCCTGCACGACTCCCACATGAGAATAAGATAGGAAGTTGTCGGCTATGTACATCACTGCAGAAAACCCGTGACTGTATTCCAACTCACCACCTACCTATTGGTACACATCTCGACGAGCATGCTTACTGTCCTGAATAACGTTTGTTATTGGCTGGTTGTCAGCCAATGGAATGCCGAGTTATTTATCTACAAATCACTTGACCTTTAATGTGTAACACAGTATACAATACGCTATGTTCTTTTCCACCTGTACGAATACATAAAAAAACTTTTCACACCATTTGTTTGTGACTGGTGTAGTATTATTTTAAGAGTTTGATACAAACAAGAGAAACAATAACATTATATGTTTGCAAGAATTTTGTGTACACTGGCAACGGAATTTTCATTCCAGGTTTAGCCCGAGCCACACTAGTGCTTATAGCTCAGGAGTTAAATATATGCCAGTTATGGACAGCGATATATCATTTTTAAAGTTCGATTTTAAAGTAATCACTTTACAGTAAACTCCATGATGAACTTCAAACGAAAGTTTTATGCTGTACACCTAAAACTGCAAACAAAAGTAACACAATTTTTATAAGTAACGGAATATTAACAGTCGCAAACAAATTTCAATAATAATAATGTTTTACTTAAGAACAAAGACTCCTATTTTTCTAATGTGCGATTCACATACTAAATGTGATTGCAATATTTACGAACCATAACACACAGTAAATAAATACCCAGAGACTAAACGGTGTGTCGGTTCCTTTGATGTGGGCGTACTCGTTCTCTGATTGGTTGTGCGAGGGTCTGGGCGCGGACCTAATGTCTGATTGGCCACGGCGTGATGCGAAATTTGCCCCTATTGGCTGAGCTGCTGGCTGGCAGGCAAGTTACCAGACGCTGATTGGCGAACGGCTCTCCGACATGTCGTTGGCTAGTGACGCCATTTTGGTGGCACGCGCAAGTGTAGTTCGCGGAATAAGCTGCTGCTTCGCCTCTGTATTACTATCTACTCTGTGACTCAACCACGTCGCTGCACAGTTGGCCAACAAGTAGAACCTCACAATTCCGTAAACTCGTGTACAGTTTGGGCCGCGGTTGACGTGACGGCTAGAACACTCGCCTGCCACGTCGACGAGCCGGGTTGGATTCACGATGTGGTCATTTTCTTTTCGCAAGTGGAAAATATGATGGACGTTGCCGTTGGCCAGCGGGTTTTCTCGGGGCACTCCACTTTCTCCCCGCTCTTTCGTTCCACCGACGGCGTATCTTCACCTCCCTCCCCACAGAGCCACACTCAAGACCCGCTGTTAAAAGCCGCTCGAAACTTCTCAATTCAGCTCAACTCTGAAAATACCTAATCGTTACTACAGTCCTTCCACGGTTACTTCCAACTTTTCTGAAGCCCTGATGAAGTTCTACTTCAGGAATATTCCTCCGCATCAAGCAGACAAAGCTTAACTAAGACAATAAAATTACGCCAAAGGAACAATGCATCGCATTTGTGTGCAGGCAGTTTAATAACATTTTGTATGAGAACTATTTCGTACTAGGTATTACCAACACACATATTTTCTCGCACGTTTTATTCACATTAACTATAGAGGATGTATTATAATGTATAGATAAGGCTAGTGTTTATCAGTTAATTATGCTCATCTTCGTAATTTATGATGGAGCGATTTCTCTCGGCAACGCGATAAATATGGAAGACTTATTTCCATCGTATTCTCATTTCCTACTGATCTAAGGAATAATATTAAAAATATGACTGCAGGAGGTTTTACAAACGACCAATTACATTACAAATTTAACTGCCCCTTAAGTATAATACATTTATTTTCCCACTTGTAGTCAACGGTGGTTTGGTAGATGATTTGTTGGGAAAACGGTCTAAAAACAGGGTTGGAATGGTGTGGGTTCAATCCTAACTACTCACAAAAATATTTTTACTTTTTTTAAATTGCGTAATATGAACAGTGACTATCGGAAATATGTTTATTTATCGTAATTATTTGGCTAAATTCAGTAAAAGTAATATTTAATTCGTCGCACTCAGTTGACCGTCACTTATTCCATCAGTCATATTGTTTCGCTGAAACAAACATCGGTATTCCACTGATTTCAAGTGGATCCATTTTCTTTTATTAGAATAGTTTAATTTCACAGAGAATCAATGGTTTTCCAATTATACTAATTTAGAGTGTAGGTTTTATTGGTAGCGATATATGAGAGCGTTATAATGACACTAGCACAGTTCTGAACAAAACAAATTGTTCATTGCAATGCCTAAAAAGTATGTTTATATTATATGTAAAAACCCGCTTGTTTTGTTTGCCGTGAACAAATTTTGCTGTACACAAAAAAAAGTGGTAAGTGACATTACATTTTTCTCACTCGTTCTTTAAAAGTTTTTTAGTAACTAATGAACTTGCAAAATGTTACGTTGCCAAATAAAAAAAAATCCCTTATATCATCGACATAATGGATTAACCATCAAAATACAATAACTGACTTTATCACAAATGATACATCTGAACTACTGCAACCACAGTGCAAAGTTATCATTGCCATTAATATATAAATCGAACAAACATTTGGCAGCGAACTTACTTTGCAGTTGTTCATATTAAAGGATAAAATATTTTGCTGCAACAAAACAAGTGTTGTAGCAAATTAAGTGTTTTTAGAAGGTGTGGTATTCTGACTCATGAAAGCCATGCTGTTTGGGTTTTTTTTTTTGTCAATTTGACGCAATATGGTATTCACGAACCTTGTGCCATTCAGAGAATATTAGGTTATGCCTGCCACACAACAGTCAAATTGCTGTTTTCGTAGCTCAGGCAGATTCCATGAGTCCATTCACGATTACTTCCAACTTTTCTGAAGCCCTGCTTACGTTGCACTTCTAGGGTATTCCTCCGGCTCATGCAAACAAAGCTTAACCGAGTCTACAAAATTACACCAAAGGGGCAACGCACCGCATTCGTGCGCGCTCAGTGTAATAATATTTTGCATAAGAACTATTTCTTACTAGGCATTAATAACACCACAATTTTGTCCCTGCTTTTATTCATATTAATTGTAACTTAAATATAATTTATAGATAAAATATAAGAAAGAGTTTAGTTTAACCAAAAATAAGATATTTTTTATTATGACAAGTATAAAACGCTTGTGATACATGACATATGTAGGAAACTACCAAACGTGTCGTAAATNATATTTTTTATTATGACAAGTATAAAACGCTTGTGATACATGACATATGTAGGAAACTACCAAACGTGTCGTAAATGGGATGATTTATCTAAGGTTCGAATAAAAAAAGTGTGAAGAAACTGCGAATGGACTATAGCCGGGGAAGAGGGAGGACGACGCACCTGTCCTCTCTGGAGGCTGGAGATCCTCGAGGTAGGGCTGAGGCTGTAGCTGGCTGGGGCAGAAGGCCTGGAAATCGAGCTGGTTCTGGTAGAGGTCCGGCTGCTGGAAGCAGCAGCTGGAGAAGCGGCAGGCCTGGAAGGCGGGGGCGGGGTCCTCCCCCAGGTACCCGACGAGCGCCTGGAGGCCTGGAGACGGCGGCGTCGGTGGGTACAGGTAGCCGCCCACGGCCGCCGCCGCGGCTGCCTCGTCGTACGCGTACATCTCGGCCATGGCCCGCCCGCGCCCGGAGTGACACGCGACGACGGCGGGCTGGGTGCNCCCTCCTCCCCACAGACTGAGGAGTTGACGACGACCCGCGCCGCGACAGCCAATGGCTGCCCTCGGCCGCCCAGGGACGTGGGCTCTCCCGCTGTCCTGCACTCCCCCGCCTTCGCCCTTCCAGGCGTGCCGCACGCACGACGGCCTTCCGCGACGTGGAGATTAAAGAGAATGTCCCCCATTTGTCGACACACGTGTAACTACTCTGTAGTCCATTCACGGTTACTTCCAATTTTTCTGAAGCCATGCTAAAGTTCTACTTTCAGGATATTCCTCCGCCTCATGCAAACAAAGCTTAACCGAGTCTACAAAATTACACCAAAGGGGCAACGCACCGCATTCGTGTGCACTCAGTGTAATAATATTCTGCATCAAACTATTTCTTACTAGGCAATACCAACATACATGTTTTCTCAATTCATTTCATTCCTGTTAATTTAGAATGAAATATTAAAATGTTTAAATTAAATAGATTAAAAAAGTGTGAAGAAACAGTGAGTATACCATACATCCGTGTTTAAGGGACTCGCCTGCCAGCATCGTTTTAATACTTTTTTTTTTGCTGAGAAGCGTGGGAGCTGTAAGGGTTACACTGGCACGCGCTACAAGAGCGCCATCGCCTCTACGGCTCTGAACTGGCGTACAGTGTTCTCGCAGTGCTGCGTGTACCTATGGGACTTTCAGTGATGATCCTATCATTTTATTGATTATAGGTCTGTGGCAAAGTTCAATCCAGGCTCCTATCGTAGTTTGGCTCGTGTCCGACTAGTATGTTTTAAGATACGGCGGTCTTAAGAAGCCGTTTTCAACTGTATTGGAGGGCTTCAGAATAATATTTACAGCACGCGTGGTAACTTTAAACAACTATTCCATCCTCGCCTGGGGTATGATATCTTTTCGTAGGTAAACACACAGGGAACACGTTAAAGAGTTTCTTCAAAAAACCAGGATTTCAAACACTCTACAACGCAGTTCAAGTGCCAAGCAGGCGGAACCCAAAATTATTGCACTACTACGGGCGTAAGTTTTCCACGAAAACAGATTTTACAACTAGCTGTACTCCAAAACACTTTACTTCAGATATAANTGCAACGCAGTTCAAGTGCCAAGCAGGCGGAACCCAAAATTATTGCATTACTACGGGCGTAAGTTTTCCACGAAAAAAGATTTTACAACTAGCTGTACTCCAAAACACTTTACTTCAGATATAATTCCGTGATTGGAAGATTTTAACTGTCACTCGGCTTTGATATCTGCCCACAAATCACTGACGTTCACTGTCAGAGGAACTAAATTATGATTGGCGCAGTCAGGTATTTCAACACTTCAACTCAACCTTTGAAAAATATCACTGTCCCTACTTGTACATATTTTAACGAACACACCAACTGTCAAGCGCTCAGTTAAGTTGGTAACGACGGAGGGTAGGTATTCCTAAGTATTACCGTTGAATTAAAAGTGTTAGATAAACATCCGGGGGTACTGGAATTATTTATTTCGCTTAAGGTTTCCTTTAATGCATAAAGAGTAAGAATAGGAAAAATTAGTAAAATATTTTCTTTCCGCACAATTTCAGGTTTTCACACGACTGACGCATGAATAAAATGACTAGGCCTATGGCCATGTTAATTTTACATAAGGCGGAAGAATACACAATGTGCATACTAGTAGATGTTAAGCAGGGCTTTCAACACTGCTCAGTTCACCGTGTCTTTTCACAAAGACGCGCGCCCAGTAAGCGAAAGAAATTCACAAATGTGCTCGCAGGTAGCTTACGCATAAATATTTTCGCAGGAAACAGGCAGCCATATATATTACTTAACCGATGAAAATTGGTTAACCTACCAGTAGAGAGGAAGGGGGAGACAACCCCTATTGTTTGCTTGAACTCGTGAGGGACTTCTAGACTGGCCTGCTCCAACTTACCTTTGGGCAAAATTTTAGTTTTAATTTTTTTTTTTTTTTTGTGGCCATGAAGGGGCGCGCCCTATGTTAGTAAGTCAACTACTGGAGTTAGCAAGTGTAGAAGGTTCTAGGTGCGTGCCAGGCCCTAGGCCTATAGGCTCTTCAAACAAACATAGGTTGTAGGAGGAACATGCATCAATCGGCCAAGTGAGATTTCGGAGTATCAAGCCAGTGTTTGTGGCCTGGCCCTCCTCTCCGATTAAACTAGGACTAAGATTTTGGTAACCCGGCGAGACCTCCGGAGGAAACCCATGGCGAGGGACATACTGGGTGGGTTTACCACGCCAGAAAGGATAATATGGCATTAATGCAGTGTTAGCAAGTGTTCGAAGGCGAAAGATAAAAGACGAAGCAGGGAGTAATGAGGGGGAGGGCTCGTGGTGCCACTATAAAATAATCTTGTCTCCAGGCGGTTGCCCGAGGGCCGTCGAGGTCTTCCTTCAGCCCGCTTCCCCTTGCTGCCATCTGGCGAAGTCTTGATGTAGGTGTAGTCGACTTGCTATACCTAGAAGTCCTGATGTTCGAGAGGCGCTGTCAGCCGACTGATAGGTTCGCCTGTGAGGCAGCGAGCACACAGCCATTGGGGAAGAGCCGTGACACACCAGCACAGGTTCCTCCTCAGCATAGTAAAGTCGAAGTGAACACCGCAGCCTACTGTGGGCACCAGGGTTGAGCGGTCGCCTGGAGTGGTTTTGGAAAACCACGGTAAACCGAAATCATAATAACAGGACTGGGAATCGAACCTACATCCTCGTGTTTGTAATCGCTCCGTTACTTCGCTCGGTGTGTGTATATTATGGATGAATTCATGTATGGATGTATGGACGCATGTATGGATGTATGGATGATTGTATGGATGCATGCATGTATGTATAACTGCATGCATGTGTGTGTTGGATATATGGATGCATGCCTGAATGTATGGCTGTATGGATGCATGTATGTGCATAAGTATGTTTCTTCGTATCCATGTATGCACTTTTGAATGTATAAAATAAGTATATCGTTCGTAGTTATGTACAATTTGTGTTATTATTTAATAACATGCTAGACTTCATCACAGGACATTGGTCACACTATAAATGTATTTTACTATTGGCTAAGAGACCTGCGAGCGTGCCATATAAGTCGGCCAGTAACAGAAGATAAGAGAGTTTAGAGCGTCTTGCAATTTAGTGCGGCTTCAGATAATAATGCGAATTTTGCAGATCGCTATTACTAGGCATCCAAAACAAAGAAAAAGATTTATGTTGTTAATGGCTTTTAAGACGTAGTTATTACTATATGTAAAATATTATTGAATAACATTTTAGGTCGAATTGCTGCCTGATGCCTAGAGACCTGGAAAATTCGCGAGTTCAATGACCTGTAGGCTATACTCTATTTTCGTATGCAAAATCATGCAGATATCACTGTTCATTGGTTGCTTGTATTAGCGGAAGACGGTGATTTGGTCAGCATTTTACTGTGTATTCATTATAGGCTCAGAGTTGTCCAGGAGGTGTTATTTAACGGGTAGACCAATAGAATTAGCAATGCAAACGTACGGGGTTTTGAATTCCAACTTGTCCCGAAATGAAAACGCGAATTTTTCAGGTCTCTACTGATGTCTGATACGGTGAACAGATACTTCCGTAGACAACATCTAGACGACTTAAACTGAAGTCGAATCAGTGGGAAGTTTGGTGAAGGACGAGGTGTGGTTGGGGTGGCTGAGGAGTTCGGGATTGTGCAAAGTACAGTGTCACGAGCTCGGACAGAGTTTCGAATGACAGTAACAGCTGTAAGAGAGTTCAGTAGTGGTCTCTCCCGCGAGCAACTAGACGAGAGCGGGTTTAGTATCACTAGCGACTCCGGACGTCGCACATCTGAAGAGAGAGAGTGGGGAAGACGCAATCACACTTCCGATTTCGTCGAAAGGTACCGCTTTGCAGGTAGAGAGAATACTCGTTTGGTGAGTCGTAATTACAGGTAGGTGAATTTCTCTAATTCATTTGGCAGCAGCCTGCAGTCGTCGGTCTTTTAAATACTCCGTCTACAGATATTTGTCCATTCACTGCCGCCTCTCTGTCATTCAACTTGATTGCACGAATTGTGGTCACATTATTTCTTCTTTTTTATTACTGGTTTAAGGCTGTTGCCAGATTTGAAAAAAAAAAAAAAAAAAAAAAAAAAGGGAATTTGTGATACGGAAAAACGTGTTACAGAATTTTTTTTTTTTAAAGCCAGTGGAAGATGTAAACTTGAAACGAAAACCTAAGTGAGAGAAATTATACTATCAAGATCTGTATCGAAGTAGATATAAAAATTTGTTTTTCAGTAATTTTTCATTTAGTTATTAAGTTTTCTGATTTTTTCAGGAAACGGGCTATACATTAATGTTACGAAAGGTTTAGATAACAAAGAAGAACGCACTTTTCCGCTCAAAATCTCTCTCTCTCTCTCTCTCTCTCTCTCTCTCTCTCTCTCTCTCTCTCTCTCTCTCTACATATATATCTTATCTTTGACAGGGACGCCAAAAAACCGAATTTCATTAAAATGTATTTCCCTATGCCAAATTCTCACTGCTTTCAAACCAGTCAACAGCCTTAAGTGTTGAACAAAGTGTGTCAGAAATACTGAGGTTCAATCTCGGAAATAATACAGTCTATTGCGGTATCTTTACACTTTTTGAACCAAACGTTAGAAAACTCACCCCATACACGACGTGTTTGTTTGCCTTTTAAATATGTCAGGTATCATAATCGTTTCTTACTTCTGTCAACATAAACTAGTCTTAAGTTACATTAAATTTAATAATTATTTATAATTGTCTATAGGTAGGGGCAGTGATATTCCGCGAAAATATTTTGAGACAAGATACAGTCCAAAGCACTGTAGGGTCGTCCAGCTTCTTTGATTGGCTAAAAAATGTTCTGGCCCGTGTTAACCGTTTGCGCACGAATCACAAAGATTCGGTGTCGGAGTTACTTAGTCCTGAGTGGCTTGGTCAAAGACGGACACGGCACCAGCAGCCAATGGAGTTATAACAATGGCTGAGGTGTGTATATAGTATTGAAGTCCACCATGTGCTTCAATTTTTACGCGAAAAGTCACTGGCCCTATCTATAGGTTATATTATTTCACTTACAATTAATGTGAAAATAACAGAGATAAAATAGGTGTGTTGTAAATGCTTAGTAAGGAACAGTTCTCATGCAAAATATGATTAAACTGTGAGTGCCCGAATGAGGCGCGTTGTCCCTCTGGTGTAATTGACAAGACCTGGTTAAGCTTTGTTTTCATGAGGCGGAGGAATATCCTGAAAATAGAAATTGAGCAGACCTTCCTAAAAGCTGGAAGTAACCATGAATGGACTATACCTACCGACGGGATAATTTCTGGTTCTAAACGACTTGCGGGCTATACATAGAGGATAGTGAAATTTCCGCGAAAATATTTCGAGACAAGTTATATTTCAAAACACTGTAGGGTCGTTTACCTATACTGGTTGGCTGAATTACTTTTTGACGCGTGTTAACTGTCTGCACACAAATTACGTAGTAGCCGTGCCGATGTTGCCGAATTCTGAGTGGCCCGGTCAGATATGAAAACTCCTTCTCAAGCAGACAGCAACCAATGNGCCGTGCCGATGTTGCCGAATTCTGAGTGGCCCGGTCAGATATGAAAACTCCTTCTCAAGCAGACAGCAACCAATGCCAGTAGACAAACTGCTGCTGGGTGCTTATAGTATAGATGTCTACCATGGACTCATAATTATTTCCCGAAAAATCACTAGCTCTAGCTGTACTCCGTGGTCCTATGTATTTTCGAGCTTCAGGTCTCTGTTCATTGGCTGCTGCCCCATTGAGCAGTCAGTTAAACTCAGACCAGGTAGCACGGGATTGGGTGTTTGTCTCCTCACAGGTCTGTAACCGGCTCACAGTTCTCCTGGGAAAGTCTAGTAAACTGTGATACAATTGCAAACAGAACAGAGACACACGTGTGTTCTAAGAATAGCTTGCCCTTAAATGGATTGCCGAAATTTGCCTGTCCCTAACTAACTTATACACTCAAGAGCCAAAAAAAACTGGTACGCCTGCCTAATATCGTGTAGGGCCCCCCCGAGCACGCAGAAGTGCCGCAAGACGACGTGGCATGGACTCGACTAATGTCTGAAGGTATGCCGGAGGCAATTCACACCATGAATCCTGCAGGGCAGTCGACAAATTCAATCTGTGCCAATTTGAGAAAGGGTTGCACGTCTGTCACGTTTAATGATTCTCGTCTGTCGTCATTTGTCCCGTTCTTTCACGATCTTTTTCCGGGCCGCAGCGATGTCGAAGATGTGATGTTTTACCGGATTCCCGATATTCACGGTACACTCGTGAAATGGTCGTACGCGAACATCCAAATGTTATCGCTACCTTGGAGATGCTATGTCCCATCCCTCGTGCGCCGACTATAAAACCACGTTCAAACTCACTTAAATCTTGATAACCTGCCATTGAAGCAGCAGTAGCCGATCTAGCTGCCGACCGCATCGCGTTACTCTGATTGGTTCCATACCTCGGTTATTTGCATACGCACGCCTATGCCAGTTTTTTTGGCTCTTCAGTGTACCTTTCTACCTATTATAACAGAGAGTATAGTCTGTTCATGGTAAAGTGAGCACTTTTGAAATCAACCATTGAATAATATCACTGCCCATACCTGCGTACTTTTTAATGGAAACACAGAATGGCATGCGCTAAATAAAGTTGGTAAAGATAGCTGGAATGTAGTTCCTTGTTTTAACGTTTAATTAAAATTGTTAAGTAAACATATGTGAATACTGAAATTATTTATTTTTCATTCAGTTTTTTTAATGCATATAATTGCAAGAATAAGCAAATTTGTGAAATGTTTACTTTACCAATAATTTCACAGTTTCACCTGACCGACGCATGAATAAAGTGATCAGGCCAATGGCAATGTTAATTTTACGTATAGTGGAATAATACACAACGTGCATACAAATAGATCTTAAGCAGGGGTTTCAAAAGTGCTTACTTTACCGTAAACAGCATTTACTTAAGAATACAGAGATGAAATGTTGTTGCCAATTGCGAACTCTCGCTTCACACGCCAGCAAAATGACGTCATCGGCCAGCAATATGGCGGAACGTCATTCGCCAATGAGCTCAAGGACAGTAACTTGCCAAACGACGGCCCGGCCAATAGGGAATATTCGGTAACGTGGTATAGCCAATTTGTCTTTAAGGCCCGTTTCCATTGCTTCGCGCGGTCAACGAGCGATCGAGTTCGCTTACATCAAATGAGCCGCCGAGGTATTTCGCTTCTGTGTGCTTACATATTCTGTAATTTTACTGAGGTTCTCCTTAGTTTTTTTTCTTCCTAAGCTAACCTAATTCTAAGTGTTAAGTGTGCGTCCGAGGTAGGGACGGAAGTTAAGTGCTTCTCAGAACTAGGTTGCATACGCCTACAGGGGAGGGGGTTCATGCAAGGGGCCACGCATCGCGGCGGCGAGGCAGTGGGGTGCCAAGGAAGCGTTTGGGTGAACAAGAGAAGAGATTTGGGTGGCTCTTAACAACGTCTTGAGAGCTGATGAGGGTGAAGCGAGGTGAGTATGGAGCAGAGCCGGAATGAAGGGACGGGGGAAAACGGGAGATCCCCGAGGAAGCCCGCCGACCAGCGGCCTCGCACGACACGATTCCCACATGCGAAAATCCGGGAGCGACCCCGCCGGGGATCAAACCTGGTTCACCTAGATGGGAGACGAGTAGTATAACCGCTACACTGCTGTGGCCCCGCCGCATGCGGGGGCATGACAACCTCCTTGAGTGTACCCACAGCTTAACTGTATTTAGGGGTAGTGAAAAGTCACGAAGCTATTTCAAGACAAGTTACATTTCAAAACACTGTAAGGTCGTTTACCTATATTGATTTGCTGAATTACTTTTTGCCACGTGTTAACTGTCTGCACACTAATCACGTAGGAGCCGTGCCGGTGTTTCCGAATTCCGAGTGGCTGGGTCAGATACGAAAACGCCTTCTAGAGCAGACAGTAACAAATGGCAAAATACACTCTGCTGTTGGGTGATTATAGCGATGAAGTCTACCGTCTACTCATATATTTTTCCGCGAGGAATCACTAGCTGTGTGCATTAACAACGCTCTTTGTCAGTGGGTGGAGAACGACTGGTAGAGAGGTGGCGGGACCTGCTGCGAGGTTCTCCTTGGCCGGACGTTGTCAGCGGGGTTTCCTCCGGGTGCTGCCGCTGCTCCGGCGAGGATCTCGGTCTAGCTGGGAGGCGCAGCGGCGACGGCACGTGTCGCTCGGCGGCGGCAGCTCGCCGACTGTAAACAGCGACACAGCGACGCGGGTTCATAACGCCGCGCCGCCCTCGCGGGTGGTCCTCCGCCAGCCGGCTGCACGCACGCACGCACGCACACGCAACTACAGCATAGCTACTACGTGATCACTAGAGACCCAGGAATCTCGCGTATTCCTTCGGCAACAAGCCCATACTCCGCAATCCTTTGTGCACCCGAGCCTCAGTTACTTGTTTATTGATAGGGTAGAGACCTGAAAAATTCGCGAGTTCAATGACCTGTAGGTAGGGCCAGTGACTTTTCGCGTAAAAATTGGAGCGCACAGTAGACTTCAATAATATGTACACACCTCGGCTGTTGTTATACCTCCATTGGCTGCTGGTGCCGTGTCCGTCTTTGACCAAGCCACTCAGGACTAAGTAACTCCGACACTGTACCTTCATGATTCGTGCGCAAACTGTTAACACGGGTCAGGACATTTTTTAGCCAGTCAAAGAAGCTGGACGACCCTTAAGTGCTTTGGACTGTATCTTGTATCAAAATCTTTTCGCGAAATATCACTGCCCCTACCTGTAGGCTATACTCTATTTTCGTATGCAAAAATCATGCAGATATCACTGTTCATTGGTTGCTTGTTGTATTAGCGGAAGACGGTGATTCGGTCTGCACTTTACTGTGTATTTATTGTAGGCTCAGAGTTGTACAGGAGGTGTAATTTAACGGGTATACCAATAGCATTAGCAATACAAACGTACGGGGTTTTGAATTCTTGCTTGTCCCGATATGAAAGCGCGAATTTTTCAGGTCTCTATGATAGGGACATCCGAATTCCGTGAATAAAATTTCCGCACATGCTGTATTCCCGCACCGTACGGGCGTACCGGCAGTTTTCTTTTGCTTAATGGCGTCTTGTGTCCGTGATAAGATATTGTCTTGCTGTTTGGCCAATCATAGTTAGGCTACTCCGTTAGTGTGCATCTGTGATTCGCGGGCAGGTACATGAGACGTGCAATACCTAGATCATCAAATGACGAAAGTGGATCTGAGCTTAAGTGTTATAGGTAGAGACCTGAATAATTCGCGGATTAATTTTAGGACAAGCTAGAATTCAAATCACGTGCGTTTATGTAACTTAGTCCATTGGCCCACGCAGTATTTGACACTTCCTGGAGAATGTCGGTCCAATCGTCGCCTTGTACTGTGACAGCAAGCAACCAATGTGCAGTTGATGTCGGCATATTTGTACATAAGACTGTAGAGTCTAGCCTGCAGGTCATTGAACTCGCGATTTTTTCCGTTCTCTCGTTATGGAATACAAATGGGCGTGTAATCTTTTCGCGAAAATCCGGTGTCCCTATTTATTGGCTATCATTGCTGCACTTTTACCCGAGACCAGGTGGCACGGTATTTGACCCACCTTTTCTTGCCTCTTACTTATGGGTTCAAATGCACCCAGGGCGTGGCTTACAGACTTTAGTCTAATCAAAACGAAAGTCAAATGTATATAAGTTCGAAGTCTAGTTTGTCCTCAAATGAATTCGCGAAATTTCCGGGACTCTAACGATTACACTCTAAATTCTACTGATAATATAATTGATTCGAAGTCAAATATGCGACTACTTTAATCAGCGAGAATGGTTCCACCACATAGTAGACTTTCTTTATGTGGCCATGCAGACGAGTAACATTCGCGCTTGCAAGCTCACCCCAGCACCTGTGCCAAGCCTGGGTAACGCAGGGTTTTAAATGTGACATCCTTTGCTTCTCGTTGCTCTCCTGGTAATTACACTTGGCCTTTGGCCTTCTCACGTGGTAGCGTATTTTTATTTCTCCTGATTGCAGGCAGTCTCTTTTATAATTTTAATTTTTTTTTCTTCGGAATTCCCATAACCTTGGAGGATTTTCATAACTGCGCCCCATCACATGTATGTATTTAACCACAAAGTAGATACAGACTAAAATGGCGCCTTTGATGTCCGCGTATCTATTCCCTAATTGGCTGTACCAGGCTCTGGGAACTGAGCTTTGCGTGTAGTTGGCTACCGCGTGCTGTGAAATGTTCCCTATTGGCTGGGCCGCCGGCTGCCAAGTAGTTACCTGGCGCTGATTGGTNTGGCTACCGCGTGCTGTGAAATGTTCCCTATTGGCTGGGCCGCCGGCTGCCAAGTAGTTACCTGGCGCTGATTGGTGAACGGCATTCCGACATGAAGCTGGTCAGTGACGCCATTTTGCTGGCGTGTGCGGCTGGAGTTGGTGGAACAAGCGGCTATTTCACCCGTACACGTAATTACACTGAGGTTCCACTTAAAATTGGTGGAAAACCATTGCTTGTTTAAAGGAAACGGTTTCCCAGTTTGAGTTTCACGGCCAACTGCATGCGGCCAATTAAATAATGGTTTTAATAAATTCATCTAAATCATTATGAGAACTAAATATATTTATTATAATCTCTGTTGATGATGTGCAAATAAAAAAAAATAATAAAAAAGTAGAAAAGAAACGGTCTGATTTGCCCAGGTTTTGAACACGCAGTATTCTGCTTACNTAAAAAAAAATAATAAAAAAGTAGAAAAGAAACGGTCTGATTTGCCCAGGTTTTGAACACGCAGTATTCTGCTTACAGACTCTCACTTTACTAATTGTGCTAACAAGCCGACGTTGACTTCCACGACGAAAATGTACGTGTTTAAGTATTTGAATCAATATACGTAACTTTATAAATTTAACGCAATTTATTTTCGATTTCAGTTTATTTGGTAACATTAGGATTGTTAATACAAATAGTACCTGCGTGTTAATGAAATCAATTCATAACATTTCGTGCAGTTTAAACGACTAAACCTGGCGCTACGGTGATAACGTAAAAACGAAAAGAAATAATGTATGTTCACGTTACCTCGTAAATTCGTAGTTCTATTATTAAAAACAAAACCCACATTAAAAAAAAGGATATTTTATGGATCCATGTGGTGTTTACGTTTTTATCTATTTATGACATTATTTACTTTGAAACATATTACTAGAGACCTGAAAAATTCGCGTTTTCATTTCGGGACAAGCTAGAATTCAAAACCCTGTACGCTTGTATTGCTAAAGCTATTGGTCTACCCGTTAAATTAAACCTCCTGGACAACTCTGAGCCTATAATAAATACACAGTAAAATGCAGACCGAATCACCGCCTTCCGCTAATACAACAAGCAACCAATGAACAGTGATATCTGCATGATCTTGCATACGAAAATAGAGTATAGCCGACAGGTCATTGAACTCGCGAATTATTCAGGACTCTACTTATTACGTACGATCACTAACAGAGCAAGCCGCCCAAATGTCTTCACTCACTAACAGAGCAGTCGAAAACTGTATCATGTCAGTGGAAATGTCACATATTCAATAAGTGAGAGAAAACTTCATTGCATTTCCAGATAATGTGTTTGAAAGTAAGTGTTTGGTAGATTAGGCGTTCCTCACTGAATTAAAAAAAAAAGAGATATTTCTTACTGATTCGGGTTAGAGTGTATTTTCCCATTCGGGATGATAGTTATTTCATTTTATACGCCTGGTTTAACTGATCCATAAGTCAAAAATTCAATCACAGAAATAAAGTGAATTAAATGTTTAATGAATCAATGAAGTAAAGGCAAACGGAATTTTTTTTTCCCTAATTCATCATTTATTTTCTTTCGTGCTACTGTTGAATATGTCAGACGTTGTTAACTGATTTAAACAGTTAATTTCCCACTGATTCAGATTTAAAGAGTAACTAAGCACTTTGGAACCCAACACTTGAAAAAAAAACTCTTCATTTTACTGAGCGTGTTTAAACACGCTCATTGGTATTCTCTGAGTTATCCCTTCCCTTATTATTCTGGTTCCAGGCCTTGCAAGTAAGAAATTTAATAATCTAGGACAGAAGCATGGTTGACAAACCAGTCACCCGCTAAGAAGATCATTGGCAAGGCCAGCTTTTTTTTTGCGAAAAGATTAATGCCCAAATAGACTTCAACTTCTTACGTGCAAGCTTGCAAACTTCCTTTGGCTATTGGCTGCGCGTCTGTGTGGGGAAGACTTTTCTACCCGTCTGGGCCAATCAGAATAAAGTCACCGTGACGCTGAACGTCCATGATTGGCTGGTAGACACCTAAGGCACGTGAGAGTTAAGAGTCGTCCAACAGAAATGTTGGTTCTGAACGAACGTGTTTTGGAGTACCATTGATCATGAAATACTTTCGCAAAAAAATAGGCGGTCTTAGTAATTAGTAGGGGCAGTGATATTTCGCGAACAGATTTCGAGACAAGATACAGTCCAAAGCACTGTAGGGTCGTCCAGCTTCTTTGATCGGCTAAAAAAAACNTAGTAATTAGTAGGGGCAGTGATATTTCGCGAACAGATTTCGAGACAAGATACAGTCCAAAGCACTGTAGGGTCGTCAAGCTTCTTTGATTGACTAAAAAAAACGTTCTTGCCCGTGTTAACCGTTTGCGCACGAATCACGAAGGTTCAGTGTCGGAGTTACTTAGTCCTGAGTGGCTTGGTCAAAGACGGACACGGCACCAGCAGCTAATGGAGTTACAACAACAGCTGAGGTGTGTATGCAGTATTGAAGTCTACTGTGTGCTCCGATTTTTACGCGAAAAGTCGCTGGCCCTAGCTATAGTAAACTATATTTAAGGGAAAATACATGCAGTTGCAAGCAAATATATTTTTTATATTATTTACGTGAGTTCTCAGAGGACTCGCAGACCACTTGCGGCCGGACGGGACGAAGGGACAGGCGACACCGGCGACTGAGGGGCAGACGGGTGTGCGGAGCCGGGGCGCAATGGGGCGGACACCCCGCGATCCGGACCGCAGATTGCCGCCGGCCACCAGATGTCCTCCCGGGAGCAGCATCCGGGTCGCCCTATCTCACCACCGCATCTCCTGACGTCACCGCGGCATTACGCCTCGCTAATTGACCCTTCTCTCGCTCATTATGACTTGCAGTTGAGACACTGTGCCACTTCACGACACTGGCGAACTCGTGGCTGGTTCTGGAGTTTCAAAAGTCGGCGCACTATTTTTAAACCTCAACCATGTTCTGGTGTGCTCTGTAACTGTTCGAAACACTGCTGCGTGACGTTGCATGCGACAAACTGCACCGACGTTCATTTTAGCACACCAGTGTACTTGTACCGTATTATATACTTGTCGAACTCCCTCAATTTAAATTCGCGATTTAGAAAAAGTGCTTCCTCCTCCTCCGCCAGCAGGAAGCTGCAAAATTCACGTTGTTATTTGGCATCATGTTGGACTTCGCAACCTTTAGATACTCGAGCTGGTGTCGCTAATACATTGGCTGCTGTCTCGGTGTGAAGTCATTCCCCTTCTGCTAAGTCTAGCTTGATGCAATTTTTTAATGCGAAGCAGTAGGACCTTTACTTATATAACGCCACTGATACGTCAGTTCATTATTTTCGACAAAGTTTTAAGGCTCTCATCTACCTGGAGCCTTTTTTTCGCATTTGAGGGCGAGAGGCGCAGGAGCGATAAGGGCGACACTGCCTCGCGCATCAAGTACGCCATCGCCGCTAAGCGCAAGGCTCTGAACTGACGTGCAGTGTTCTCGTCGCACTGCGTGTACCTACGGGACTTTCAGCGGCGACCCTATTATTTAATTGGATGGAGAGTCTGTAGGAGTTCAATACAGGATTCTTGAGTAGTTTTGTATGTATCTGACGCGTATATTTTCAGATACAACACTTTAAAAAGCAATTTTTTTTTTTTTTTAGCAAATTTGGAGTATTCTAAGATGGTGTCTCTAATTAATAGTTTTGTTTAAAAAACGCGAATTACTAACACCCTGTAACACAGTTCAAGCGCCAGGTACGCGGGAGAATACGGTGCAACAAAGTTACACAAAATGTTACCTCCCCCTCCCCCGTAAGAGCTCTGATTGATTGTAACATCAAATGTACAAAGGAACATCATTGTTTAGGCACGTGCTTATGACAGTTATTTTGGCAGTAGGGCACATGATCAGAAGACAAAAAATGGTCTACTTCATCCTTATTCATGGCACAGAGTACTTGGGAATACAGAGGCGAAATAGTCGCTTATACCGCGAGCTCCAGCAAAATGACGTCACTGGCAAGCAACATGTAGAAACTAAAGCCGTTAACCAATCAGTGACTGGCAACGTACCAGCCAGCCGGCAGCCCTGCCAATAGACAGGGACACTCCGATCATCGAGAAAATATTTCTGCGCGGGCTATACTTTAATCTCCTACAGGCATACCAACAGCTTTCCTCTCGTCATTGGCCGTGTATATCTCTAAGAATACGTTTTACTTTTTGATTGGGACAATCATAATCAGGTCGCCCGATGAGGAATGAATGTGATTCTCTGGTAGATACATACGGCGCGTAACAATTAAAAGGGACAGGAAAATTTCGCGTTTGAAACTACCTGTAGGCTAGACTCCACGTTCATATGTATTTTCGAGAATAAGCTTTCTGTTTGTTGTCTGCTGCCACGGTGAAAAGCAAGTTTTACCTCAGGACAGGTGGGGGCCACGGTGGCTGAGAGGTTAGAATACTCGCCTCTCACCAAGGCGAGCAGAGTTCAATCCCCGGGTTTTTCGCATGTGGGAATCGTGCCGGACGATGGCGCTGATCAGCGGGTTTTCTCGAGGATCTCCCGTTTCCTCCACCCTTTCATTCCGGCGCTGCTCCATACTCATCTTAATCACCCTCATTGGCTCTCAAGACCTCGCTGTTAAGAACAGCCAGTAGATGGAAAAGGGGAATTCACCCACACCTGGCTGCTGGCTGCGGAGCAACGGCACCACGGTGGCCATCTTGGATGACGTCACACCGAAACCTCCTGTTATATCGTTCCTCGGCAATCGGCCATTTTTTATTTCTCTTTTTCCCCTTGTAATTTCCGTTTTTCCCTCTTGTTCTAGCATTCCTTCCAATCTCGCCATGCTCTTGTATTCATCGTCTTTTTTCTCATGCTCTGGCCTTCCTTCCGCTCTCTCCCCCACGTAGTCCCCCCCTCTCTCTCTCTCTCTATCGTCTGGGCCCTACCATGCGCGGCCAAGGTATGTTGTGTATATAAGTAAATATATTAATTAACTTACGTGTGTGGGCAGTACATGATGGACGTCGAAGCCTCGAGTATGGACACGAACAGTGTGACGGTCCAGGGAGAACTAACATGCCGCAGCCAGTGCAGGTGTATGGAGGCTATCTGTGCCCTTGTTGCACACATTCTGGGACAATTAGTCAGGGTTTTCACATAACAGTGATTACAAACCCCCACCACAACACACACATGCTGGTGTACCATATAGGAGCTCCGTATCCAGCCCGTCGGCAGCAGTAGCAGTCTGGCAGAAATGAAGGCAGCTTTCCACCCGGAACATACCTTCTATACCAATGTGACCCCGGGTCACAGTAGCGTGGCATATACATATGCTGAGGAGTACGGTAGCATCGTGCTCTGCATGTCGGCATACGAGCCTGCGTCGTATGAGCCCGGTCAGTAACTGATCGTGTGTGCGACTTACAGCAAGTGTGCCGTCTTCTACACGCGGGAGGACACGCCACTGTCCTGCACGGAGGATGAGGTCCTTGCCGCCTCATGTCTGCATCACACAGTGGCATTCCAAATGCCTGGCTGTGTGGCGGCTGCAGCGGACCCCACTTCCGCCCAGGACACGGTACCACAGCCAGCAGCAGCGTTCCCTGTCGACGACGGAGCTACCCAGCAGCCGACCGTCGTCTCCACGCCCGTGACGTCACCATAACTACAACACCAAGGCGTGAGAGGGCAGCGAAGACGACGACGGTCCCGGACGTCGCCACGTCAGCTGTGTCGCTGCCAGTGCGGCAGAGACGTCCCTGAGTCGCCCGCAAACGTTGCAGCGACGTCGAGGCGACCAGCACCGCTGCTGCTGCGGTCATAGCCGAGGCCGACAGTGACGGCAACGATGACGTTCTGACCGCTTGTCCTGTGTGCGGACTCCTACCACCTGTCTGCGGTGATGGAGGACACGAAGAGCAAGAGAGGGATGGGAGACTAGAGAGAAAATAAAGGAGGCCAGAAGGTACATGAGAAAACCCCAAAGCATGAACGGGCGAGAGGCAGGGAGGAATAAGAGAGCATGAGAAAATCCCAAGGAATTTAATGTGGGAGACAAGAGAGGAAATAAAGGAGATCGGAAGGAATATGAGAAAAACCCCGAGGGATAGAACGTACGAGAGAGAGAGAGAGGACGGACTTGGGAGAGAGAAAGGCAGGAAGGAATGCTAGAGCGTGAGAAAAAGAAGAGGAATGCAAGAGTATTACGAGATTGGAAGGAATGACAGAGCAGGAGGGAAAAAAAGGGATATTCAGAAGGAAAAAAGGGAAATCCAATATGGCCGCTGTTGGCAAGTAATGATAGAGCAGGAGGTTTCGGCGTGTTGCCATCCAAGATGGCCGCCGTGGTGGCGCGGCACCGCAGCCAGCAGCCAGGTGCGAGCGAATCCTCCTCTTCAATCTACTACCATCCATATCGCTTCACTCACACTATTTCAATTTAGAATACGTATCTATTCTGTGGTCATGGACGGGTGCACTGAACTCTGAACATGTTCGCCCTGTGGCAGGTTGGCGGGACATCGCCTGAGATGCAGGACAGGCTGCGGCGTCTCAGTTGACGTCGTCTGGATTCTCGTCTCGCTAATTGGGCGTCGTGGCGACACTTGCTTACACACACACACACACACACTTCCCCACCCGTATTTATAAACTGATCGCTGTCGCTTTCCTCCCCCGGGCATGCCAGCCGTCGCATGCGTGCGCGTTTCTTCGTCCGACACGAAACAAGTCTCGCGCCACATTCCTTACCAGTCCTCCTGAGAAATTACAAAATGTCCGCTATCCAAATGAGTGATTTTGAAAGCCCTGCTTAGCCCGTTCGTTCTCATATAATCCCTTAACCCATAGAGACCCAGTGTACACATTTGTGTACCTCACGAACATGTAGATAATCTTTGGTGTGTACTGCACACTGCGAAACTCAATGACCAATGATCTTACGTGTGGGTAAATGATTCGCAAACCGCCTTACTGGTCTAGGTCGTAATTGGTTCATATTACTGTAGCCGAACATGTAGCTCACAGCTCAGTGGCTGAGACAACGAAACAAGTGTTGTGTTGACTTAAATACAGTACGCATCATAAAATGAACCGTAANGACTTAAATACAGTACGCATCATAAAATTAACAGTAACTTAAAGTGGGCCTGAAAGGGTTAAGTGAGTGAGTGAAGAGATCTCGATAGCCGATGAGGGTGATTGAGGTGAGTATGGATCAGCACTAAAATTAAAAGGTGGAGGAAACGGGAGATCCCCAAGAAANCTAAAATTAAAAGGTGGAGGAAACGGGAGATCCCCAAGAAAACCCGCCGACCAGCGGCATCATCCGCCACGATTCCCACATGCGACCCGGTCGGGGATTGAACCCGGTTGTCCTTGGTGGGAGAAGAGCAGGCTAACCGCTCAGCCACCGCGGCCCCATAAACATTTCAGGTATATATTAAGTTTTCGTTTCAGGTGTTGCAAAAGAAAAATTTTTGTTGTGTACAATTCTTACGAATTTATTACAGCAACGGACACTTTGGAGCGGATGGAAAGGGTCTCAGAAGATACGTGGCATAAGATGCAACAAAATATAAAATACCTGACTGGTGTGTTAGCAGCAACCAATTACACCGCTCAGGAAAATGCGCTGTCTTTACTGGTGCCAGCTTCTATGTCTTGCGTAGCACCGACCATAATTTCGTCTTTTCTGCCACATGCCAGACGTGAACGAGTATACACAATACGCAATATTTTTAAGGGTTGGTACTTTCAACACTACGCCTGATTGTTAGGGACACCCGAATTTCGCGAAAATATTTCACAACCAGTTGTATTTCATATCACTTTAGTCAGTGTTTACGTTAAAGTACGTGTACTTAAGGGCAGGGTTTTTTTTTCTTCAAAGGTTGGTATTACGAGTGACGGATAGAGCGAACGTCGCGAGACTGTGGCGATACAGCGGCAGATAATGCGCGCAGGCTTCCACCAAAGAACTCGTATTTCTTTCCTCGTTTCGTTAAGGACGTGATTTAGAAGCCTAAGGGGGGGAAGAGGCGAGGAAACACAGAAGTAGCTTCTTTAAGGGGCGGGTTATTTGCTCAGGTGCATCCCCATCGGCAGGAAACGGTTCTCAACACACGAGTCACACGGATATGTTTTCCAGGACGTCCACCCCCCCNAAAAAAAACGCTTGACAACACCAGACTGCCTGGAGCCTCACCACCCTGAAGTACACTCCCTGCAAAAAAAAAACTTTCCAACTAGTGTGCATTACCGTATTACTCCGGTGGCCGTGCTGTAGTTCATTCCCGTTTACTTCCGACTTTTCTGAAGTTCTGCTAAAGATCTACTTTCACGCTACTCCTCCGCCTCATGCAAACAAATCACAACTTAAGTCCATACAACGACACCAAAGGGACAACACACCGCATTTGTGCGCACTCATTTAAATAACATTTTGCATGAGAAGTATTTCTTACCAGGCATTACCAACAGACATATTTTCTCTCAGCTTTGGTTGTATTAATTATAAATAAAATATTAAAAGTTATAGATATTTAAATTTTACTAAAAAAATAATATGCTTTAATTTTTAACACAAATATAAATCGCTTCTGATACATGGCATATTTAGAAAACTACCGAACACATCATACTCCCGGCGGGGTCGCCCCCGAATTTTTGCACGTGAGAATCGTGTCGGACGATGCCACTGGCCGGCGGGTTTTCTCGGGGATCTACCGTTTCCCCGCGTCCTTGCGTTCCGGCGCTGATTCATACTTACCTCGCTTCACCCCTCATCGTAATGCACATCAACTAGCCCCCTCCTTGACAGATGTCTAGATCCGTCACTGCCTGTCAGTCATGTCTACAAGTTGAAACAGCATTTCGTAAAAAAAAAAAATATATATGAAATAATCAAACTTTTCGGTGACCAGCATTCTCGAAGCACAGTTTCGAATACCGAACAACTGTTAGCCCTTTAGGACGCCGCTGATTCGCCGGCAGTGGAGACAAGGTTGAATTGAGCTGCCTCTACTCTCCACTACACCGACATCAGTTACCTTCCTCCTATTGGTCCTGGCTACGCCGGACACACCTACTGTACTCTGCAACGTTTATTATTGGCTGGCCGTCTGCCAATGGAGTCGCGTGTTGATTGTGTGCCAATTAACGTATCGCTAAAATAAACACTTTTATTCTTACGAAGTAAAATGCTGACTTTTTTTTTACCACCTGTATTCCCCATAAAAATTGGAGCACACAGTAGACTTCAATACTACATACACACCTCAGCTGTTGTTATACCTCCATTGGCTGCTGNAAGTTGAAACAGCATTTCGTAAAAAAAAAAAATATATATGAAATAATCAAACTTTTCGGTGACCAGCATTCTCGAAACACAGTTTCGAATACCGAACAACTGTTAGTCCTTTAGGACGCCGCTGATTGGCCGGCAGTGGAGACAAGGTTGAATTGAGCTGCCTCTACTCTCCACTACACCGACATCAGTTACCTTCCTCCTATTGGTCCTGGCTACGCCGGACACGCCTACTGTACTCTGCGACGTTTATTATTGGCTGGCCGTCTGCCAATGGAGTCGCGTGTTGACTGTGTGCCAATTAACGTATCGCTAAAATAAACACTTTTATTCTTACAAAGTAAAATGCTGACTTTTTTTTTACCACCTGTATTCCCCATAAAAATCGGAGCACGCAGTAGACTTCAATACTACATACACACCTCATCTGTTGTTATACCTCCATTGGCTGCTGGTGCCGTGTCCGTCTTTGACCAAGCCACTCAGGACTAAGTAACTCCGACACTGAACCTTCGTGATTCGTGCGCAAACGGTTAACACGGGCCAGATCCTTTTCTAGCCAATCAAAGAAGCTGGACGACCCTACAGTGCTTTGGACTGTATCTTGTCTCGAAATATTTTTTCGCGAAATATCACTGCCCCTACCAATAAGTCTAGCGAAACAGTGAAACCATAAAAGTGTTAGATTTGCATTCGAGATAAAGAAATTTCCGTACAAACGTATCTCTGACTATACACATGCATACTTCTCTAAGGTTTAAGTCTTTCTGGAGGGGGGAGGGGGGTATCCCGGCTGGTGTTAGTGCCACATAGTCACAGAGTATATAAATATGCAGATGTTGAACAGCCGCTCGTGCCGCGTTCTCCAGCATCACACGCCAGCAAAATGACGTCACTGTCCAAAAACATGTTGGAACGACGTTGGCCAATCAAGGCCTGGTAACACACTAGTCAGCCCGACAGCCCAAGCATTAGGTAGGGCCACGTATTTTTCCCGCGTAAACATTTGTGCTCAGGCTAGACTTCGATATTCTACGTCCACAGTAGAGACCTGAAAAATTCGCGTTTTCACTTCGGGACAAGCTAGAATTCAAAACCCCGCCCGTACTTTTGTATCGCTAATGCTATTGGTCTACCCGTTAAATTACACCTCCTGAACAACTCTGAGCTTATAATAAATACACAGTAAAATGCAGACCGAATCACCGTCTTCCGCTAATACAACAAGCAACCAATGAACAGTCATATCTGCATGATTTTGCATACGAAAATAGAGTATAGCCTACAGGTCATTGAACTCGCGAATTTTTCAATCTCTAGTCCACAGGCACAACTTCCTTTTGTTTCTAGCCACACTACTACATGAGAAGACTTGTTCTTATTTGACTAGGCCAATCAGAATAAAGTACTCCGATTGTGAACGTCAGTCATTTTGCGGGCAGACACTTTAGAGCACGCCACAGTTAAAATCATCCAACCAAGAAAGTGCGTATGAACTTAAGTGTTGTGGAGTACAGCTAGTCTTGGAATATTTACGCGGAAAAAAAAAGTACCGATAGGGAATCTTGCGTAGCACTCGATAGCCGGTCAGAAACAATTCCCGTTCCAGAGGCTCGCGCAGCCATTCAGCAAACGGGAACGCCTACATCAAAGGAACCGCCCCACCGTTTCACCTCTGTATGCTTGGCTGCTCTGTGCCACAGCCGTGTCTGATGCCGAACGGCTGGTGGTCGGTTTACGGTGGGAAACGTGCATGTAATGAACGTGTACGTATCGAAATTAAATAATGTATTCTTACGAAAATGTTCATGGTCATCGCGTAACGTTTCATGTAAGAACATCATCGATAGGTAGACGTGTACAAAACGGTGATATTTTCATTTTGTGTCGTGTAGGTAAGGCCTTCAGCCAATAGAATCAAAGGAGGAAAGGTACATTAGTAGTATTATATTGAATTTATTTGAATATCTAATTTTAAAGGATATTTTCCTTTACTCCTATAAATAATACGTCTAAATCATTATATTTGCAAATAAATCACTACTTTACTGAAATAAAGTTAATTTCTAGCCGTGTGTGATTGGTTGGACATAACACGCGTACGTGTACATTCTCTATGGGCCACAATTTTTTTTTTTTCGTTCTATGCAGATGTATCTTACGTAAAGGCGGTTCACCGTAAACTGAGCACTTTTGAAAGCCCTGCTTATGATCTGCTTGTGTGCACATTGAGTATTCTTTTACGTAAAATTAACTTTGCTACGAGTCACAGTACTTTATTCATGCGTGGGTCAAGCGAAACTCTTAAAATTATTAACAAAGAAAATATTAAATATTTGGATTTTTCTTACGCTTATTCATAAATTTTTACGTAACACTTTAAGTTCAGCGTTAACAAATGGGACTACTTTCCCTTCGTCGTTACCAACTTTACAGAGCGCCATATCCCTACGGACAGGCAAAATTGTCTCTACTTTGAAACAAAAGTTCCTACAAGCAATCAAAATGTATGTTTAGATCAATCTTAAAAGTATAAAAATGCACACCACACAATAAACCTCGATATTGCACTTTGGCACTCGCCTCAACATTCTTTGCTTCTAGTGTCTGTACCTATAACATGAAAATAAAGTCGTGCATTGCAATGTTGTGGAGAGTAATACGAGGCTCGTCTATATGGCACGTTCTGCAATCTTCTTCACGTGCTTTAAGGGAAGAACTTATCACTAAAAGAGAACTAAGGTGTTCTGACCCCATCTTTTAAACATTACTTAAGTGTCCGCACAATTCCCCTGAAATTCTTTATCCATCCCTACGTCGCTGCAACAATACAAATAATTAAAAAAATCCATATAAATAGGAGTGTGTCCTTACGGTTGGTAACACTGCTTGCCGGTCAGTGTGTCCATTACAAAAGATGCAGGTATGGGCAGTAATATTTTTCAAAGGTTGATTTCAAAAAGTGCTTAAAATAACCGTGCACAGCCTTTACACGAAATTGAGGGTAAACCGACCTTCAAGGTTCCATTCTGCCTTCCGTAGCTCCGCCTTACACATACTCCCGTTATAACTTTTTTTTCCGCCGGTTAAAGAAACTTGCACCCCGTGACGGAAGCTGCGCTGCAGTCCAGGATGGGCTGTGAAGAGAGAAAGAGTAGANTTTCCGCCGGTTAAAGAAACTTGCACCCCGTGACGGAAGCTGCGCTGCAGTCCAGGATGGGCTGTGAAGAGAGAAAGGGTAGAAGCTCTCCAGGGACGACCTCTCCATCGGCGGCTCCAGCCTCCTCCAGCTGCCGGGATGGAGCCGCGCTGTCTGCCGCACTCGGAGACACACCTCAACGAGCGTCAGGCCGTGTTCCGTTCGCCTGCACTAACGCAGCTGCTCGAAAACTCGTGCGACGTCGTTCCCTTATCAGATACATTCCTGAGCGCGCAAGGCAGCGGAACAACAACCGTGCGCCTATTTCACCATCGGTAGATGTGGTGGGAAATCGCGAACAATTTTTGAGACAACGTATCTTCTATAACACTCTAACTAGTTTCTTCTTACATGATTGGTTGAACAAGGTTTTGACTAGGTTAAGTTGTTTGCAGTCCAATCACGAACGTTCTGCCTTATAGTATCAGAATCCTCATTGGCCCAGTGAAATGGGGTAGTAGCTTCATACATGCGTGACAGCCAATAAGGAAAGAAAACTGTCGGGCATGTGTACAGTACGTTGAACCCTAGCAAACAGTCAACTTTTCCCGCGATAAACCATCATCTCTACCCATGGCTGATTACTAGGGGCAGTGATATTTCGCGAAAAGATTTTGAGACAATATACAGTCAAAGCACTGTAGGGTCGTCCAGCTTCTTTGATTGGCTAAAAAATGTTCTGGCCCGTGTTAACCGTTTGCGCACGAATCACGAAGGTTCAGTGTCGGAGTTACTTAGTCCTGAGTGGCTTGGTCAAAGACGGACACGGCACCAGCAGCCAATGGAGGTATAACAACAGCTGAGGTGTGTACATAGTATTGAAGTCTACTGTGTGCTCCGATTTTTACGCGAAAAGTCAGTGGCCCTACTGATTACTGTCTCACTCTTTCTAGTCAGAGCAAATTGTTCCTTCTCCAATGATCCCTCTATCGACGAGGTACAACGACGTAAATGCTGTCCACGGTAAACCGGGCACTTCTGGAAGCCCTACTTTCGATCTACTTGTGTTCACATTGTGTATTCTTCCGTCATATATAGAGAGAATGATTTTTCGTGGAAAAATATGAGTATACGGTAGACTTCAATATAATAAGCACCCAACAGCATCTTGTCTATTGCCGTTAGTTGCTGACTGCTTGAGAAGGAGTTTTAATATTTGACCGGGCTACTTAGAATTCGGTAACATCAACACGACTTCTACCTGATTCATGTGCAGACAGTTAACATGTGTCAAAAAGTAATTCCGCCAATCAAGATAGGAAAATGACCCTACAGTGTTTTGAAATATAACTTGTCTTGAAATATAACTTGTCTTGAAATCTTTTCGCGAAATTTCACTACCCCTAGCCGTATGTAAAGTTAACATTGNTGTCTTGAAATATAACTTGTCTTGAAATCTTTTCGCGAAATTTCACTACCCCTAGCCGTATGTAAAGTTAACATTGCCATATGTCGTATGTGGCCTCGTCGTTCAATTTATGAGTCTGTTAAGTGACGCCGTAAAGTTATAAAGTAAATATTTTATATGTTTGTTTTTTGCTACATTTATATGCATGGAGAAAACAAAGTAAAATTATATAATTTTGGTATTCAAAAATTCTTAACTGACATTTTAAATTCTACGTTAAGACATGGAACTACTTTCTCTCCGTCAATACCAACTTAAATGAGCGTATGCCAGCCAGTCTACCCGTTAAAATATATGCATGTTAGTGGAGTGATATTTTTCACAGGTTGATTTAAGAAGTGCTCAATTATTCGTGAACAACCTATATCAGAATTGTGTATATATTTGTTAGTTACGCACATGTACTTATTTACCCTGGTGTGTACTTGTTCATACTATTCAGACAGGTCATCGCGTTTTCATACTAGATTCGTCCCACATTTTGGCGTTAACAGCATGAATTACAAGAAAGCAGAAAAATGCGCTGCATGGACACAAGACATAATTCTTACCAAAAAAATCTCCTTGGGGTACCAACAAAATATATCTTAGATTCTGCCGTGATTTTACTTCTTTATTAGTCAATATTGCGAAAGTCTATAAAACCCTAGGAATGTGTAATATTTGGAATCGCTATTATTGACATCACATAATCACTAAGGACCTGCAAAATCCGCGTTATTTTTCGGCATTAAGCTGGAATTCCCATTACGATCTCGAGTAGACGTCGCTTCTCAATTGGCTGCTGCCTATACTCCGTGTTCAGGAAACATGTGTACGAACTCGGGCACGTGATTCGTGACCGGAAAAGAGGAACAATGATAAAGGACACCCATGGTCCAGCTCGAATAATAAGGGCCGTGGAAGCCCTTAAAGGTGGNGGAAAAGAGGAACAATGATAAAGGACACCCATGGTCCAGCTCGAATAATAAGGGCCGTGGAAGCCCTTAAAGGTGGAGGGCGACAATCATATTGCGTGGGATATTATGCGAAGTGCTTGTATTAGAGGAACACAGATCGGTATACGGATTANAAAAAATTCTTAACTGACATTTTAAATTCTACGTTAAGACATGGAACTACTTTCTCTCCGTCAATACCAACTTAAATGAGCGTATGCCAGCCAGTCTACCCGTTAAAATATATGCATGTTAGTGGAGTGATATTTTTCACAGGTTGATTTAAGAAGTGCTCAATTATTCGTGAACAACCTATATCAGAATTGTGTATATATTTGTTAGTTACGCACATGTACTTATTTACCCTGGTGTGTACTTGTTCATACTATTCAGACAGGTCATCGCGTTTTCATACTAGATTCGTCCCACATTTTGGCGTTAACAGCATGAATTACAAGAAAGCAGAAAAATGCGCTGCATGGACACAAGACATAATTCTTACCAAAAAAATCTCCTTGGGGTACCAACAAAATATATCTTAGATTCTGCCGTGATTTTACTTCTTTATTAGTCAATATTGCGAAAGTCTATAAAACCCTAGGAATGTGTAATATTTGGAATCNTGCCGTGATTTTACTTCTTTATTAGTCAATATTGCGAAAGTCTATAAAACCCTAGGAATGTGTAATATTTGGAATCACTATTATTGACATCACATAATCACTAGGGACCTACAAAATCCGCGTTATTTTTTGGCATTAAGCTGGAATTCCCATTACGATCTCGAGTAGACGTCGTTTCTCCATTGGCTGCTGCCTATACTCCGTGTTCAGGAAACATGTGTAAGAACTCGGGCACGTGATTCGTGACCAGAAAAGAGGAACAATGATAAAGGACACCCATGGTCCAGCTCGAATAATAAGGGCTGTGGAAGCCCTTAAAGGTGTAGGGCGACAATCATATTGCGTGGGATATTATGCGAAGTGCTTGTATTAGAGGAACACAGATCGGTATACGGAGTAATTAATTAAATCAAGATCTTGGATAAAAGGAGGGTACGGTACTTCGTACACATCCCAATCATGTAAATAGTTGATTGCATGCAACATTTACACCATGACGTTAAATTGATTGTGGATACCATCGGATGAAGCAGGACGTCGTAATTATCAAATAAGGCCCCCTATCTGCAACTCGCTAGGACACACCGTTTCATGTTAAATCGTAAAACCACGTGTTCAGTGGTAGTAATACCATGGCCTGGTGAGTAGACAACCCTTCCTTCACCCGGAAGAATACAGCGGTGATTCCCCGCCGAAAGAGTATGGCCAGGAACCAACATGCAGCAAACAGATTAGCGTTAGGAAATGTGCTACACGAAAGTGTAGCTATGTAGGTTGCAGATTGTGCAGCACAATGGTAGAAACTAAGAAAACAGTATGTTGGTTGCACTGGCTAACTGCGACCGTATCCGCGATAAACACAAATTTCGTGCGTCCAGTGATGGTGTGTGACGTACAATGCAGTCGTCGGTGTTGCGATACGTTGCGAGTAGTAATATTGACGTAATGAGCCCGGTAGTGTGACTCTGTACTAATGTGTGTAAATTCATGTAAATTCCATGACGTAGTAATGCGACATCGGTATTGAATGCCCTACCTGGCAGCACAACAGAACAGACACTGCAATCATTCGAGGTGACCTATCACAACCAATTTCACAACAAATGTTCTAATAGTGCCCCTCCAATGTCAATGCAGTAGTTCATACGGCGTGTTAGAGACTGGCGGACGTGTTGGAAAACCCCAGGTGTGTCTCGCACTCGATCGCAGGCAGCCATGACCCTCGCTAACAGCTCCTCTTCAGATGCCACGGGTGTCTCGTACACACACGCCTTAAGAAATCCCCCACAGCCTGAAGTCTAATGGCGTGAGGTACGGGGAGCGTGGTGGCCAAGCACGAGGCCCACCCCGTCCTATCCAACGAGTGGGATACGCTGCGTTGAGGTGGTCACGCACAATCCTGGTGAAATGGGGCGATGCACCGTCGAGTTGCAGCCACATCCGTTCTCTGATGGAGAGCGGAACATCCTCCAGTAACTTAGGAAATCGAAATCGCAGGAAATCATAATATTGAATTCCGGACACGCGGTTCGGCAGCAAGAATGAGCCAATAACATTGTTCCCCACTATGCCGGCCCACATGTTGATGGCAAAGCGGTGTTGGTAGCCTCTCGTTACAGTTGCATGTGGGNATTGTTCCCCACTATGCCGGCCCACATGTTGATGGCAAAGCGGTGTTGGTAGCCTCTCGTTACAGTTGCATGTGGGCTGGAGTTGTCCCACATGTGGACATTTCTACTATTGCAAAAGCCTTCCTGTGTGAACGTGGCTTCGTCTGTAAACATTACAATCGCCGGGAAGTCAGGATCAATTCCACCCTGCTGCATGAACCACCTGCAACATTCTAGCCGAGGTGCATGATCTGCTGGTCATATTGCTTGTACCCTAACCACGTGGTATGGTCACAGCATGGAAGACACGCCATACTGAGCCATGCGACGCAGGCATTCTCCGCGTGATCGCGCGGTTGCTCGTCGAAGCGTTGACCGCTACATTATCTAAGACCGCCTCTTCAAACTGCGGAGTGCGGACGATTCTCGGTCGACCAGGTCCACGTCGACGTTGAAACGTGCCGTAGTCGCTGTGTTAGGTGTGCGAATGTTGACGTCGTGCAGGGTGTCATTGGCTGTGCACACGAGCAGCTGCCCTGCCATTGTCTCTCACTTCGCCATACACCAAGACCATGTCAGAGTTTGCGTACTCGTCCATGTTCACGTCTGCAGTACCTAGTGAATCTAAGCAGTGACAGGCTGCGAATAACAGGCCGCTCGGGCATACGGGGCGGGAAACTACACAGCTCAGGAGGGTGGGGGAAAGGGGAACTTCCTGTGATGTGCAGCATCGTGCATCATACCACCAGAATGTTATTACCACCGAGTGTAGGACGTGTTGCCTATCCACCGGGCCATGGCCTTACTAACACTGTACCCTTAGTTTTCATTTTCCCCTGGAAACGGTGGGTCCTAGAGAGTGGCAACTACGGGGCCTTATTTGCTAATTACAACGTCTTGTTTCATATGATGGTATACTCAATCAATTTAACCTCATGGTGTTAATGTTTCATGCAATCAAAGGGTGCCAACCCCTATTATTTACATGATGGTTGTGTGGACGACGTACCATAGCTTCCTATTATCCAAGATCTTGGTTTAGTTAATCCATACACCGATTTGCGTTCCTCTAACGCAAGTACTTTGCATAATATCCAACGTAATATGCTTGTCGCCCTCCGCCTTTAAGGGCTTCTACAGCACTTTCTATTTGAGATGGACCATGGGTTTCACATATAACTCTTCTTATTTTCCGGTCACGAATCACATGCCCTAGTTTGGACTCATGTTTCCTAAACACGTTGTATGTTAGGCCACTCTTTTTCTGAGTGAACTACACGTGATTGGGGCACACGATTGTGGAGTGTTCATTTATTGGCACAGAGTTGCCAGGGGCCTGCCAATTAAAGAATGGTCCAATGGCAAACTTATTGCAAAGGAAAAATGTTTTAAGTTTTAAGTTTTAAGTTTTAAGTTTTAAGTTTAACACAGGAGGCAAATGTGCCTTAAAAATTGTTCACTTGCTATTAATGACGTACCGAAGAAACTCATTCACTTTTCAAAGTGGAGCTATCTATATTCTNTAACGTGTCTATACACAGGAGGCAAATGTGCCTTAAAAATTGTTCACTTGCTATTAATGACGTACCGAAGAAACTCATTCACTTTTCAAAGTGGAGCTATCTATATTCTTTACAAAATGTTCACAGTTCGGAACAACCGAGACAAATATGGCGACNCAAAGTGGAGCTATCTATATTCTTTACAAAATGTTCACAGTTCGGAACAACCGAGACAAATATGGCGACTTCAGCAAGTAAGCAAGCATGCCCAACAGGCAAGCGAGACTTCGCTATGTCCCGGCAAACAGTAGAGGCTCCGTGAAGTACACAGAGCCTCTCTACCCTTTGTCGGTACACGGGGACGTCACTGGCAGACGCAAGTACTGTCACGTTTATATTTCAGAGGCGCACACACAAGGAGAGAGGAATGGCAGTCCGTCCGAACCTCCCCCCCCCTCCTCCATCCGCCCAATAAAACCCCTGAAATGTAGCGAATGCCGCGTTGGTATAGTGGGGATCTCCAGTTTCCCCCGCCTTTGCATTCCGGCGCTGCTCCACTCTCACCTCGCTTCACCCTCATCGACTCTCAAGACCCCGGTGTTAAGAGCTGTCCAAATCTCTCCATTCTCCATTCAATTTGAAATATATACCACAATATGCAAATGATTACTATTATGTAATAAATTCACAATTTTTTTCTGTCCTTTTGTATAAATTATGTATATTAAAATAAATACGTAACTCCTAGGTTAACTGTACATATACCACAGATTTTTTTNCCTTTTGTATAAATTATGTATATTAAAATAAATACGTAACTCCTAGGTTAACTGTACATATACCACAGATTTTTTTAATGCGACTATTGATTGACGTTGAAGTTCTTAACTACTCGGGTATACGGGAAACTCAGAAGTACAATCTCTTGTCAAATGAATTCGTGTAGTTTACTGGTCTTTCAACGTCAGTCAGTGAAAGTAACTGAAGGTAAAGTTGACCCTTTAGCTTGTTATCTCTAATATATCAGTATATATACGACACGCTGCAGAACAACGGAAATCTTGATATAGTTTGTTTGCGGCTTAACACTTATAGAACACTTATAGAGCGTAGCTCGGCCTACACTAAAACGGAACATTTCTCTGCTTTTGAAAAACAAAATTCCCATGGCTCTCGTTCCATTGTTTCCTTAATACTAGTCATTATCTTAAAATAACTTTACGACACAGAAACACTAAATACTGCGAGCAAATACGATAACGTTTTTATAACAACTCAAATGAACAATGTAGATTGTATAAACGGTTGCGTATGGAAGAAGTTTTGTTTGGGAGACTATCAACTCGGTGCTTCATTGGCTGACAACCAGCCAGTAATAAACTAGCGCAGTGGGCGTTACAAATGAGGTGCAAGCCAGTAGGACGGTGGTAAGGTGGTAAAGCAGGGACCAACAGACATGTCGTTCCTTAAATGTGGAACACAAGCAACACGATTCTCGCTTGTCTTGGATGCCAGTAAACGTGTACACCGTGCAAAATATTACTTCAACACTTTGAAGTTACCCGTTGAGAAATATGCCTTCCTCTAAATGCAAATATTTTAATGAATATAATTACTGAATGACATACTTCCAATGAAATTGCCAGCGATGAAGGAAAAATTAGAACCATTCCATAGTAATGTTTGAATAATGTCAAGTTTAAATTTGTGGGTGCTGAAGTTATTTTTAGTTATTTATTAATGCCCATTAGAATAAGAATTAGCATGTTAATAACTTGGGTTCCTTTCTATTTCACTGTTGCGATTTATCGGCGCATGTATAGAGTGATTTGGTTACGGGAAATGTTAATTTTGCATGTGGCGGAAGTATGCAAAATGCGCAGAAAAATAGTTCTCAAGCAAGGTTTTCCAATTTAGAACAAATTTCAGAATTTCCGTTCCCAAGCCACCAAGTAAACAAAAAGGGTCAAGAATGTTACATTATCTTGCTGGCGATCGTAACACATATCGGCTTGCTTCTTAGGCACAGGAAGGAAGAAGAAATATAATAACGCATCGTATCACTATTGACGTTCTGTTGTAAATTATTGTACTACTCCGCGCAAGTCTCAAACGTGGGATATAGATGTTATGAAAATAACTCCACGTTTTGATAACTTCGAAACAGCCGTCAACATATGCGAGTGTCAAGTACATGAACATCCCGAACAACCTAATAGAACGCAAAGTTACGAAAACACACACGTGGTTGAAACAACAATGGTAATAAAACAGAAATGGCTTCAAGACGAGGCTGGATCTAGAGGCAGACAACGCCGCTCTCGAAGCTACGGAGGTTACACCGCGTTCAGAAAATATTTGCTACCTAAGTTAAAGCGGGCTGCAGTACAAGCCCTTCAAATTTCACTGCTCATTGTTATTTGTTTTGTACTTCTGTAATAACACAGTTATCCTGAGCCCCAGGCACTAACTTAGAGCAATGATTCGTTATCGAAAATGGGGAAGAAATTATAAAAGGTACGACCTATGACCAGGGACCTGAAAAATTCGCGAGTTCAATGACCTGCAGACTAGACTCTACAGTCGTATGTACAGATATGCTGATGCCAACTGTGCATTGGTTGTCTGCTGTCACAGTGGAAGGCGACTATTGGGCCACCGTTCTCCATGAGGTGTCAAACGCCGTGTGGACCAATGGCTAAAGTTATATAAACACATGTGTTTTGAATTCTAGCTTGTCCCAAAATGAATCCGCGAATTCTTCAGGTCTCTACCTACGACGTGACGTGATTGGTAACACCTTGACGTACACATTACTTTTTTTTTCGTTTCAGGTGTTGCGAAATAAGAAATGCTTGGCGTGAGAAGTATTTACAAATTCCTTTCAATACCAGACACTTTGGAAACAATGGAAAAAGATTTCAGTACATCCCTGGCAAAATAAACAACCATTTATCAAATAATCGAAGTGTCAGAAATAGCCACTAGCATTACCCAGCGAAAGACAATGCCATCGTCTGTGCTACCTCCCGGACCTGTACAGCACCCACCATGATTTCGCCTAACCTGCAACATGTCAGACGTGAGCGAGTATACCCGGAACAAAATTGGCGAGCTGTTAAGGGAGGCAGATACACGCTTGACAAATGATAATTAAAATTATTCATTTGCAAAATGTCAGAAACTACTAGGTTATTTTTTCGAAAACTGTTTGCCTGAGTAAGGCTGATTCTACTCAGGTTAGGAACGAGACCAGATTCCTTATGGGAGAGTTTGGCATAGGGAAAATTTCTGCCGCGAGGTGCGCTGCTGTTCCAAAGAGGTCACTTTTAAGTTGGTGGTACACGGAGGAATTCTACTTATTTGTGCGCAAAAGTTCGTGTTTGGCGGGAAATGTCACAATTTACCCACTTGCATGAAATTAACGCGTGACGTATGTTGAACTGACGGCGACTTTACTGTGAGACAAGGGTTCTATGGTACCAGCCAGAGGTACCAACTCACTTACTGTGGTGAACTTTGACTCATTGGCCGCTGATTGGTTGCCAGCTGCGGTATAGACTGGGGGGAGTGGCCCTACGGCACGGTACAAAGTCAGGTGTGGGGTTATCTACTCTCCGCACTGTTGGTGTAGACACAGACACTCGTTTGTGGCAGGAATTGCTATATATATATATATATATCCCATCCAAAATTTAGAATATAGACTTTATTTCGTAAGTATTATTCACGCCCACCAATGGTGTTCACGAGAAAAGCAAACAGCAAAAATACGAAAGTTTTCGGCAGTGGGCGTTCACAAGCAAAGCTTATTCCAATGGGAAAATGAATGAAGTGCGAGCGACCATCAAAAGAAACCTCGTACTTTTCTCGTTTCCCTTAAGGAAACTGTGCAGGAAAGACCTAAAAAATTATACCGGTATTTTTTTAACACTTGTCAGTATTTTTTTTTTCGACTCAGATGTTAGCCTATGTCTAAAGAAACGGTGTAAGCCAACGTTTCGCTAGACCCAGTTTTACGGCAGATTATTGAAAAATATGTGGACATGTTTCGTTATACTTCCACGAGTACTTAGAACAAAGTTTATTGTTTACGTAGATTCTAACGCAATATAAATCGGAAGATGTTACATAATTGCATTTATTTGATGAAAATCGCAATTATCCCATTTATTTACACACGAAGCAGGAAAATCCGGCACACGTACGACACTAGTGCACCCTGGCGGCGATAATTTCTAGTTGCAAAACTAAAAGCATTGAGCTTCCCAACCTGGGTATGTTACACCATGACAACGTTTTGTGTTTTTTTANCCTTTTGTATAAATTATGTATATTAAAATAAATACGTAACTCCTAGGTTAACTGTACATATACCACAGATTTTTTTTATGCGACTATTGATTGACGTTGAAGTTCTTAACTACTCGGGTATACGGGAAACTCAGAAGTACAATCTCTTGTCAAATGAATTCGTGTAGTTTACTGGTCTTTCAACGTCAGTCAGTGAAAGTCACTGAAGGTAAAGCTTGCTATCTCTAATATATCCGTATATATACGACACACTGCAGAACAACGGAAATATTGATATAGTTTGTTTGCGGCTTAACACTTATAGAGCGTAGCTCGGCCTACACTAAAACGGGACATTTCTCTGCTTTTGAAAAACAAAATTCCCATGGCTCTCGTTCCATTGTTTCCTTAATACTAGTCATTATCTTAAAATAACTTTACGACACAGAAACACTAAATACTGCGAGCAAATACGATAACGTTTTTATAACAACTCAAATGAACAATGTAGATTGTATAAACTGTTTTTTGTTTGGGAGACTATCAACTCGGTGCTTCATTGGCTGACAACCAGCCAGTAATAAACTAGTGCAGTGGGCGTTACAAATGAGGTGCAAGCCAGTAGGACGATGGTAAGGTGGTAAAGCAGGGACCAACAGAGATGTCGTTCCTTAAATGTGGAACACAAGCAACACGATTCTCGCTTGTCTTGGATGCCAGTAAACGTGTACACCGTACAAAATATTACTTGAACACTTTGAAGTTACCCATTGAGAAATATGCCTTCCTCTAAATGCAAATATTTTAATGAATATAATTACTGAATGACATACTTCCAATAAAATTGCCAGCGATGAAGGGAAAATAGAACCATTCCATAGTCATGTTTAAATAATGTCAAGTTTAAATTTGTGGGTGCTGAAGTTATTTTTAGTTCTTTATTAATGCCCACTAGAATAAGAATTAGCATGTTAATAACTTGGGTTCCTTTCTATTTCACTGTTACGATTTATCGGCGCGTGTATAGAGTGATTTAGTTTCCGGGAAATGATAATTTTGCATGTGGCGGAAGTATACAAAATGTGCAGAAAAATAGTTCCCAAGCAAGGCTTTCCAATTTAGAACAAATTTCAGAATTTCCGTTCCCAAGCCACCAAGTAAACAAAAAGGGTCAAGAATGTTACATTATCTTGCTGGCGATCGTAACACATATCGGCTTGCTTCTTAGGCACAGGAAGGAAGAAGAAATATAATAACGCATCGTATCACTATTGACGTTCTGTTGTAAATTATTGTACTACTCCGCGCAAGTCTCAAACGTGGGATATAGATGTTATGAAAATAACTCCACGTTTTGATAACTTCGAAACAGCCGTCAACATATGCGAGTGTCAAGTACATGAACATCCCGAACAACCTAATAGAACGCAAAGTTACGAAAACACACACGTGGTTGAAACAACAATGGTAATAAAACTGAGAAATGGCTTCAAGACGAGGCTGGATCTGGAGGCAGACAACGAAGCTACGGATGTTACACCACGTTCAGAAAATATTTGCTACGTAAGTTAAAGCGGGCTGCAGTACAAGCCCTTCAAATTTCACTGCTCATTGTTATTTGTTTTGTACTTCTGTAATGACACAGTTATCCTGAGCCCCAGGTACTAACTTAGTGCAATGATTCGTTATTGAAAATGAGGAAGAAATTATAATAGGTACGACCTATGACTAGGGACCTGAAAAATTCGCGAGTTCAATGGCCTGCAGACTAGACTCAACAGTCGTATGTACAGACATGCCGATGCCAACTGTGCATTGGTTGTCTGCTGTCACAGTGGAAGGTGACGATTGGGCCAGCGTTCTCCAGGAGGCGTCAAACGTCGTGTGGACCAATGGCTAAAGTTATATAAACACATGTGTTTTGAATTCTAGGTTGTCCCAAAATGAATCCGCGAATTCTTCAGGTCTCTACCTACGACGTGACGTGATTGGTAACACCTTGACGTACACATTACTTTTTTTTTCGTTTCAGGTGTTGCGAAATAAGAAATGCTTGGCGTGAGAAGTATTTACAAATTCCTTTCAATACCAGACACTTTGGAAACAATGGAAAAAGATTTCAGTACATCCCTGGCAAAATAAACAACCATTTATCAAATAATCGAAGTGTCAGAAATAGCCACTAGCATTACCCAGCGAAAGACAATGCCATCGTCTGTGCTACCTCCCGGACCTGTACAGCACCCACCATGATTTCGCCTAACCTGCAACATGTCAGACGTGAGCGAGTATACCCGGGACAAAATTGGCGAGCTGTTAAGGGAGGCAGATACACGCTTGACAAATGATAATTACAATTATTCATTTGCAAAATGTCAGAAACTACTAGGTTATTTTTTCTAAAACTGTTTGCCTGAGTAAGGTTAGTTCTACTCAGGTTAGTAACAAAACCAGATTCCTTATGGGAGAGTTTGGCATAGGGGAAATTTCGGCCGCGATGTGCGCTGCTGTTCCAAAGAGGTCACTTTTAAGTTGGTGGTACACGAGGGAATTCTACTTATTTGTGCGTAAAAGTTCGTGTTTGGCGGGAATCGTCACAATTTACCCACTTGCATGAAATTAACGCGTGACGTATGTTGAACTGACGGCGACTTTACTGTGAGACAAGGGTTCTATGGTACGAGTCAGAGGTACCAACTCACTTACTGTGGTGAACTTTGACTCATTGGCCGCTGATTGGTTGCCAGCTGCGGTATAGACTGGGGGGAGTGGCCCTACGGCACGGTACAAAGTCAGGTGTGGGGTTATCTACTCTCCGCACTGTTGGTGTAGACACAGACACTCGTTTGTGGCAGGAATTGCTATATATATATATATATATCCCATCCAAAATTTAGAATATAGACTTTATTTCGTAAGTATTATTCACGCCCACCAATGGTGTTCACGAGAAAAGCAAACAGCAAAAATACGAAAGTTTTCGGCAGTGGGCGTTTACAAGCAAAGCTTATTCCAATGGGAAAATGTTATGAATGATGTGCGAGCGGCCATCAAAAGAAACTTCGTACTTTTCTCGTTTCCCTTAAGGAAACTTTGCAGGAAAGACCTAAAAAATGAAACCGTATTTTTTTTAACAATTGTCAGTATTTTTTTTTTCGACTCAGATGTTAGCCTAATGTCTAAAGAAACGGTGTAAGCCAACGTTTCGCTGGACCCAGTTTTACGGCAGAGTATTAAAAAATATGCGGACATGTTTCGTTATATTTCCACGAGTACTTAGAACAAAGTTCATTCTTTACGTAGATTTTAACGCAATATATATCGGAAGATGTTAAACAATTGCATTTATTTTATGAAAATCGCAATTACCCCATTTATTTACACACGAAGCAGGAAAATCCGGCACACGTACGACACCAGTGCACCCTGGCGGCGATAATTCCTAGTTGCAAAACTAAAAGCATTGAGCTTCCCAACCTGGGTATGTTACACCATGACAACGTTTTGTGTTTTTTTAATGTACGCATTATTATTACGTCATACCAATAGATATAACCCACCACGAGTAACACATTTTGATGACTATAGTAATATTTATCCTGCTTTGCTGCCAACTTTATCGCGAGAATGCCAGTCCGTACGTACTAAACTAAGGGGAGGGATTTTTTTTTCAAAGGTTGGTTTCATTAGTATTTAGTCAACCTCGAAACAGGTATACGAAGATTCACGTACAGGATCGTGAGTGTCGGAATTATTTCTATTGAGGAATATCGTCATTCCGCTATCGGATTTCTTAAAGTCGATTATTAGAGCACCAAGTTTTTCGCGAATTGACGTGCCAGCAGGCTAGGCTTCACAGCCAGCATAGTTTGTCTATTGGTTGCTGCTACCACAGCGAAGCTTTTGTACAGGATTGTCCGTGACTCGGTCGCACTGAATGACACAGGGCATGTCTGAAAAAAAAAACTGCCGTCCAATCACAAAGCTAGGACAAAACATGTTATTGAAGCCAACTTTCTCGCCGAACATTTTCGCGAAGTACCTGGTGTTTGTAGTTCACGTTTCTCCGCGAAACTATTAGACGTGCGTCCAACTCGCTGTTCTACGAAAGGAGCACACTCTTCAGAAGAGCGCTGTTGAGTGCTTTCAAGACGTCACGCACGTTAGAAACACAATTTCAGAGTACTCCGAAACTGCTAAAAACTGTTTTTTTTTTCAAGCACTGTATCTCAAAATATACGCATAAGATACATGCAAAACTACTCAAGGGCCTTGCACTGAACCTTCCTGCAGACTTTCCACCAATAAAACAACAGGGTCACAGCTGCAAGTCCCATATGTACACGCAGTGCGGCGAGAACACCGCACGCCAGTTCAGAGCCTTGCGTTCAGCGGCGTGAGTGAGTGAAGAGATCTGGGCGACTCTTAACAGCGAGGTCTTGAGAGCCGCTGAGCATGAAGTGAGGTGAGTATGGAGCAGCGCCGGAATGAAGGGGCGGGGGAGATCCCCGAGAAAACCAGCCGACCAGCGGTATCGTCTAACACGATTCCCTTGTTTTGGAAGCGAGCAGGCTAACCGCTCAGCCACCGTGGCCCCTAGCGCTTAGTGGCGACGAGGCACGTGATGCGCGTGGCAGTGTCGTCCTAATCGCTCCCGCGCTTCTCGGCCCCCAGACGCGGAAGGAAAAAAAACTGCAGGTAGGCGGGGGCCTTAAGGGCACTCGGTGAGGAGGATGTGTTCGGCGCGGGTAGTATCCTGGGACTGTGGTGGCCTGGTAAAGTGATCAGCGCGGTCGGCCGGGGTGCCGAAGAGCGGGGAGGCTGTAGCAGCCGGCGGCCACCAATCACGCTAATAGCTCCCCGGCGGGGCCAGCCACTAGCGATACTCTTCAACCCCCTTCCTTCCCCCGCAACGAGCGCTCACGACCACACTCCACCGCACAACTGCGCACCCATCGTTCTACTTGACGCACCGTCGAAAATCGACGACCGTGTCATTCTAATGCGAACACTGCAAAACATAGAACTAAACCATATTCTGCCCATATGAGCCGTTTGGTTTCCGCGGAAAACGTTCCACAACACAACAGTTGTAGCTAGGACCAGTGACTCTTCACGTAAAAATCGGAGCACACAGTAGACTTCAATACTACATACACACCTCAGCTGTTGTTATACCTCCATTGGCTGCTTCCGCCGTGTCCGTCTTTGACCAAGGCACTCAGGACTAAGCAACTCCGACACTGAATCTTTGTGATTCGTGCGCAAACTGTTAACGCGGGTCAGAACGTATTTTAGCCAATCAAAGAAGCTGGACGACCCTACAGTGCTTTGGACTGTATCTTGTCTCGAAATCTGTCTATTCACTGTTTCTTCACACTTTTTGAATCAACCTTTGTGGTAATGGATGCACGTGTTTAGGATGTTCCCAGTAAACAAAGCACTTTTGAAAGCCCTGCTTAAGATATACTTGTATGCACATAGTGTATTCTTCCGCCATAATTAAAGTACTATTTATTTTATCTGACTGCTTTATGCATACATTAGTCAAGCGAAACTGTGAAATTATTAGAAATGCTTTACAAATTTGCTAATTCTTACACCAATAACAGAAAGCAAAATAGATAAATTGACTATTCACAAATATTTACCTGACACTTTGAATTCAACATCGAGACATGGAACTACTTTTCCTACGTCGTTACCAATTTTACTGGGAGCGGGCCAGTCAGTGTGCCAGTTAAAATATGTGCTGGCAGGGACAGTGCCTTTTTTCAAAGGTTGATTTCAAACCGTCGAAAGCCTATAATTGTTTTTTTTTCTACTACAAATAATTCAGCCTACACACGAGATTTATCCTGCATATCATAGAAAATTTATCGTCTTCTGCACATGTATACAAAATTAACTGGTGCATGGCTAATGCAACTGTCAGTCGCGTGGTATTAATATTGTTTGCATGTATTAATATTGTTAATGAGTGTTAATTGCATGTTTTACTTATGCACTACAATTTAAGTGTCTAAAGCCTATGGACTCTGTATAAATCTTTTTGATTAATCTTAAACTCTGTCTACTTGTGTTATAGAGTATAGTCAATTCACGGTTTCTTCTGATGGTTTGAAACGAACCTTTGAAAAATCACACTAGGAGTAACATGTCAATCTGTGTTTAAATAACTTGTACACCACAAATATATAATATGGTGATTAACTTTAACGTACTGTATTCTTGAATAAATGAAACTTTAACTTAGTATCTTCTATAACTTGTAATATTGAAATATTTAAGTTTTTGGGTAGCACTGATGGAAACTTATTTCATTGTTACAGTTAAAAATATCAGCGCAAATTACGGTGCGTAGGTCCTAGTGACACACGATTTTTTTTTTTCGTCCGAGGCGGAGCGAAGTTTGTCTCTCTCTCTCTCTCTCTCTCTCTCTCTCTCTCTCTCTCTCTAGAAGTTTCGCAGCGCTAGTAGTAGCAGGAAAATTATGCATGTTTTCAATTTTAGCATATTTCATACTTATTACAGCAAAAATAATTGTTTTTTAATTTGTAATGTACAACTGAAACGAGATTTTATTGTTTGAATACTTATTATAATATTTAGATGTGATGGCGGGACGGTTACAAATCCGAAGTTGGCAGAAGTGGCGACTGGCGACATGGCATGGTGTGATGCTGAAAGAAACGTTAATTTCACTTGTTGTGCGAAATACTTATAAGTACCACATCAACTTGTACACGTTGTGTTTTTTAAAACTACCTAGGTTCGTAATGGCAAATATTGACAACCTTGTATATGTAGAGATGCAACTTTCCCGAATTTTTGTGTATACATATATACATAAATAATTGCTTTTTTTTTCTGAAGGATAGGGCTGTATTTTTGCCTGTGCTTTTAATTTTTTTAGGTGCCTGCAGTTTTTTCCTACATGAATTCGTCGTTAAACATCCTCTTTATTTTGTCATGTTGACTTCTAGGAAGTGTGTAGTCCGATGCGAGTATTTACTTTATTTCTTCTTATAACTGTGCAATGTCGATTTTTTTCGCGATTACAACTTTAATGTATTTCGAGTGTGTGTATAGGCCGATGCGAATATGTACGTTACTTCATCTCCTAACACTTCTCATGCGATGGTAGCCATGTGGTCAAGATGCCAGTCTGGCGACCGAAGAAAGGTCGGATCGAAACCGCACATCGCCTGCAATTTTTGAGTTCCGAAACACCTACCGACTAAAAAAAATTCCCAGCGCTCCTGGCGGCTGCTGTTTGAACTCACCTCCCCAGTGTTAGCGCACTCCTGCTGGCGACGAGTGAACCAACACACATGCACAAAATGGTTATGCCGATATTAGCGCTCCTATTTCCTAGCTGCACTTCAAACACTTTGGTGGCGAGAGCGAGAATCAAAGATGGCCACATACAGCAGCCGACTGTTGGCAGATGCAGGAATTAAAGATGGAGGAAGTACAAAGAAAGAACTTAGCACACTGTGGTGGTGGATGCGAGAATCACAGATGGCTGCCTACAGAAGACGACTGGTGGTGGGAATACAAGATGGCTGCCTACAACAGACGATGGTGATGACATCCAAGATGGAGGGCGCGAAAAGCAAAAGAGAGGAAAGTGCTAAAGTAAAGGAGACCAGGAGGAATATAAGAAAAAAAACCCGGGATAGAATGGATGAGAGAGGCAGGATGGAACGAGAGAGCATGAGAAAACAAAGTCACAGGAGAAAATAATGGAGACTGGGAGGAATGTGACAACCCCCCCCCCCCACCATGGATAGAACGGACATGAAGCATGAAATAATGGCAGACTACGAGAAAAAAATATCGGAATGTCAGAGTGTAAGGAAACGAATCGGAATGCAAGGGCATTAAGTTTCGAGGTGCAATGATATGGCAGGAGGGGAAGAAGGGAAATTCCAGAGGGAATAAAGGAAATACAACATGGCCGCTACTGACGAGGAATGACAGAGCAGGAGGTTTTCGTGTGACATAAACCAAGATGACTGCCATGGTGCCACGGCTCTGTGTCTAGCGTCCAGGTGCCCCAGAACTCTCCTCTTACTACTACTCATGTATGTTAGTTTCTGTGTTTTTGCAATATTTTTTATGATTTAATTGTCTTTTTCTGATTTACTATGACGAAAAAAGTCGTACTTGTGTGCTATAATATAAGTGTCGCAGATTTTACGATATGAATATTATGTGAAACGTCTTTCTTTGCAGATTTAGGGATTTTCTGTACTAACTAGTCTATAAAAGTTGATCTGAAACCCATACACTATAGAACTTAGCAGTTTTTTTTTTTAACCAGTTTCTGTTTTCCCGTCTTATTAGGCATTTCAAATGTTTTTTTCTAGACTTCTGCGAAATGTCAGTTTGTTCCTTAATTTTACTAGGGCCTGCACAATCAACCACATATGTTTCACTGCTGTCTGTATCACTAACCTGTTCATCACCTATTTTTCACTTAATACAATCCATTTATCCATCATGAAGGCTCCTTCCTACNAAGTGTCGCAGATTTTACGATATGAATATTATGTGAAACGTCTTTCTTTGCAGATTTAGGGATTTTCTGTACTAACCAGTCTATAAAAGTTGATCTGAAACCCATACACTATAGAACTTAGCAGTTTTTTTTTTTTTAACCAGTTTCTGTTTTCCCGTCTTATTAGGCATTTCAAATGTTTTTTTCTAGACTTCTGCGAAATGTCAGTTTGTTCCTTAATTTTACTAGGGCCTGCACAATCAACCACATATGTTTCACTGCTGTATGTATCACTAACCTGTTCATCACCTATTTTTCACTTAATACAATCCATTTATCCATCATGAAGGCTCCTTCCTACNATGTATCACTAACCTGTTCATCACCTATTTTTCACTTAATACAATCCATTTATCCATCATGAAGGCTCCTTCCTACATTATAATAACACGCAACTCACTCATTCCCAATACATAAAACACACACGTTCCCATCGAACTTAATACGACTGGTAAACTTTTTGTTACAACACACAACTTCAGTTTAGACCCCTTACCCACGAAAGTCTGATGTAATACTGTATAAAACTGTCGGATGTTAACTTGGTCATGAAGAAAGTATATCATTCAGTAAATCCCAAGATCTACAACACCCTCCCAAAGTTTCTCTTAGAAAGGTATATTTTCCCATTGCTGTAAAAGGATTTTAGGAAAAATAATGATTAAAATTAGACGCAAATGTGTTAATACACGCTACATTACACGCCTGTTTTCAAATTACACGTATCTCGTGGAATTACACGCTATTTGGCAACCCTGGCGATAATCCATCGATTCACTTTGATTGTCAATTGAGTTACGGGTACGAGCAACACTTATCATTTTATGTATCTCGATACTTGCTATCGATTTTCCGCAAACAACCTGGTCGTAGTCGCAGAGATGTAGCTGATATCCACAATTTGTAACCTAATTGGCCATGGTTTGAACAGTGACGACATGCATGACGTCTGCGTACGTATTTACGTGTCGTTAAAATTCTTGTGAAGTGCTATTGTGAATATGCGCAGCATATATCCCCATGTACTCGAATTCTGAGAACAATGATGCAGTATAAATATATAACACATTCTTTGGCTGCCAACAGCTGCTGGAGATGTTTTCGTACGTTTGTGGGCCGATGCTGCACAGAAACAGCAGTGAAAATCAGTTCGCCGCTGGCGATGTTTACCACGGAGAAGAGGAATAACGCATTTTGTTTTGATTATGTTCAGTATGATTTGTTAGGTTATTAAAAAAAAAATTAATGTTAGGACTCGTACCTCGTTCTAGGTTAGATTACGTTCCTTGTTCTGTCGTGCGTCGTCTGCACGCGAAGCCGTAGTCACGTGACGTGACTATGCGGAAAAAACAAACATGACTGTGCAGTATTTTTTCGCAAGGAAGGATGCTAGACAAGTAAATTTGTGCCCAGTAATTTGTTGCGTGATATATCTCTTATTTTGCTGGTTCGTATGACGTTGAAGATGTTGCTGCAGCGGTGTTTTGCTGCGATGTTGTGATCCTATATAACAACTCAGCACTACCAGGTATGTTTTTGTTTTACTGAAATTTTTATTTCTTTGCAGTTAAGAAGGTGGTCGTTAAAATTATTCACACACATTCGCTTTCAATGGTATTACTGGATATTATTTTGGGCAATTAAAAATAATAGGGACTTTTAAGAAAACCGGGAAAATAATACCTGCAAATGTTATATATGGTTATTACTAATCACACCGAATACGAATTTGAGCGGGGCTTCACGTAATTTGCTGTATATACCATGGAATGTGATAGTGAGCAGTGCTATGAATATTGCGGTGTTTATGCGGTAAAACACGTAAAATGTATGTCAAAAAAAATATCTTAACTATGCAGTTTAGAGACTTTTAGGTAAAAAAAAAAAAAANAAAACACGTAAAATGTATGTCAAAAAAAATATCTTAACTATGCAGTTTAGAGACTTTTAGGTAAAAAAAAAAAAAAAACCCTAAAAGTGGTAGATTTCCGCTCTACTAATTACGCAGAACACGAATATACTAGGATAATTAACGTATGACTAATTTTGTAACATTACCCCACCTAACCTAACACAACCTAATCCCATGATGAGTGAATCACTATTTGACATTTTTAAACTAACCTAGGATTGCAGGGTGTTAATCTATTNAAAACACGTAAAATGTATGTCAAAAAAAATATCTTAACTATGCAGTTTAGAGACTTTTAGGTAAAAAAAAAAAAAACCCTAAAAGTGGTAGATTTCCGCTCTACTAATTACGCAGAACACGAATATACTAGGATAATTAACGTATGACTAATTTTGTAACATTACCCCACCTAACCTAACAGAACCTAATCCCATGATGAGTGAATCACTATTTGACATTTTTAAACTAACCTAGGATTGCAGGGTGTTAATCTATTNGAACCTAATCCCATGATGAGTGAATCACTATTTGACATTTTTAAACTAACCTAGGATTGCAGGGTGTTAATCTATTTTAATGCTACTTCTGTTGGTCTAGGACATTTCGTTCAGAAAAGCCCCTAAACAGCATAATTACCAAAAAAAAACAGCAATCAAACACTGTCAGAACATCATGTAATTTGGTTGAGTAACTCAATGCTTATCCTGTCTTTCACGAGAGGATTCTACGGTAATTATTCAGAATAGGGACTTTTCTGAAAATAAAAGAAAAAAATCACAAAAAGTGGTATATTTTCACACTATTAATTACACAGAACACGAATTTACTAGGGGCATTAACGTATTACCAATACAAACCACAAATACGATAATGGGGAGGGCTATGAAAATGAGGGAAATTGTGGGGTAAAATCACTGTAATTATTAATTTTTAGTGACTTTTCTGAAGGAAACGTCCTAGATAAACGAAAGAAGCATTAATGGATTCTGCACAGATTACCTTGTTAATATTCAGGAGGGCGTCATGTTAAAATAAGTAGAACGTATTAAATAAAATAGTTAAAAGTACTAGCAGTTCGCAGCTTTGTTTACATCGGACGCCATGATTTTTTGTGACGTCATGATTCCTGCCGTCACCTTATTGGCTTTTGGGTTGTTACGTCATGGTGGTCCTAAAACCTAAAAACTAAAAAAAACACCCACAAAAAATACAAAAATTCCTCAATAAAAAATTTGTCCACCCAATTTCCTAGTATGTTCCCACGTAACCTAACTTAACCTAACCCCACGATAAGTGATTCACTATTTTACATTTTTAATCTAACCTAGGATTGTAGGGTTTTAATCTAACATAGGATTGTAGGGCTTTCAGTCTAATTTAGGATTTTAGGGTTTTAAAGTAACAGTAAAACACACCAGAAGTATATGAATTAACTCGCCTAGGTAGGCTGTGGGTACAATTCCAATGTCCTCTGCCAATTAAACTACCGTCGTGCACCTTACCTCACTCGACAAAACACCATGATCTACTAAAACTTTCGAGTAACTCCCACCACATAGCCGACTATTACCCACAGAAACACTCGTACTAGCACCCTCCATTCTACAATCACAAACCTTCACATGGTCGGATTCGCGCATCGCAAACCACACGCACATAATATTCCACTCACCGCGAACTGCACTGTAACCCATACAATGGCGTACTAATCTATCGTCTTCACGTCCGCAGCCGATAGGTAGTGTTAGCACACATACATGGCTATTCAACATGGCGTCCGACGTAAACAAGGCAGCCGAACTGCTCATACTTTCATCTATTTTATTTAGTATGTTCTACTTATTTTACCATTACGCCCTCCTCAATATTAAAAAGGTAAGCTGTGCAGAACCCATTTATGTTACTTTCGTGGGTCTACGACATTTCCTTCAGAAAAGCCCCTATTCTGAATAATTACAGTGGATGACCCTACACGAGCTTACTTATGGTTTCAGCACATTTTATTATGTGTGGTAAATGTATATGACAGGTTTTTGCATTTTGGAGTGTGCCGTCAAGGGTTTAGATATTGCTGTGTGTGTAGCTATTTGATTTGTAGCTTACATAACCGAATTATACCTTACTTCAGGATTTGTAACTCACCGGTGTTCTATGAACTGACGAAGATATACGGTATCATGTGTTGGCAAACAGTACTCTTGTATTTACATATTGTCTGTGGTTGGTTAGGTATTTTCGGAGTAATTATCCAGTTTAGTGACTTTTCTGTAAAAAAAAAAAAAAATCCCGGAAAATGGTATATTTCCACTCTACTAAAGATGCAGAACACAAATATACGAGGGGCATTCACGTATGACTAATTTCGTAATATGTCCCCACCTAACCTAACAGAACCTAACCCGACGATGGGTGAATCACTATTTTACATTTTTAAACTAACCTGGGGTTGTAGGGTTTTACACTAACCTAAATTTTTTAGGGTTTTACACTAACCTATAATTTTTGGGTTTTACACTAACCTATGATTTTTGGGTTTTACACTAACCTAGGATTGTAAGGTTTTAAACTAACCTAGGATTTTAGAGTTTTAAACTAACATACAAATTTAGGATTTTAGGCATTTAATTAAACCGTAAAACACACCAAAAGAATATCAATTAACTCACCTAAGTAGGCGGCGGGTACAATTCCTCTGTCCTCGGCCAATTCAATCTTACCTCACTCGACGAAACACTATGATCTACTAAAACGCCACATACGCGAGACAGCAGGAATCATGACGTCACAAAAAATCATGGCATCCACCGCAAACAAACCGACGGACTGCTCGTATTTTTAACTATTTTATTTAATACGTTCTACTTATTTTAACATGACGCCCTCCTGAATATTAACAAGGTAAGCTGTGCAGAATCCATTAACGCTACTTTCGTTTATCTAGGACGTTTCCTTCAGAAAAGTCACTGAACTGGATAATTACCCTTTTTGCATTTAACTTATTTACGTAAGAAAATATAACGATAACGTACATATTTTACACGTGTTTTACCCCACAATTTCCCTGACCTTCAAAGCCTTCCCCACTTTCGTAACTGTGGTTTGTATTGATAATATGTTTATGACCCTAGTAAATTCGGGTTCTGTGTAATTGGTAGAGTAGAATTATACCACTTTCTGTGAAATTTTTTTTTTTGTTTCCGGAAAAGTCGCTATTCTTTAAATTACCCTGGAATGTTGTTTCAAAGCATAGTTACGTATTGATTGTGGTGCAGGGTTGAATAATGGACCCGGAGCAAGGCTGCCTCGAGGCAGCGGAGCGAGAGCCATGCACAAAGGAACGTGGCAATTGCCCGACCATCTCGCAGTCCGCCAGCAGCTCGCAGTTCACGGACAAGGCCAGTGACCTCGGCGACATGACCTTCTGCATGTCGGACTACCCCAAGGAGACGCTGAAAGTGAGTAGATGGGTGGTGTATGTTCCATTGCTCAAGGGTCCGATAGTATGCGGGGATACCTCCTCTCCTTTCAAGGGGGGGGCGTGCACCACGTTGCACATTCGACAGTTTCATGATAGTATGCCTACTGATAAATCTGCGGATCTTACTAAAGTCGTAGGTAATTATAGCGCTTCTCAAAAAATTCTGAAATGTTCCTTAAAAATGGTATGTCTCTGCACTAATGTGTATCCTGAAACATAGGCACATTGTCCCATTCAAAGAAATGTGTTGGTGTGAAGGGCAATGATCAGAAAAAATCACGACTAACTCAAATAACAACACAACAAATGTCAAACAGCATGAAAATCTTAAAACATGTCTACAAATTGCTCCAGAAAAGTGAATATACGCAAATTCATACGCTGCTTCCTGAAGTGTGAGCGGAGTGGGCGCGAAGGACTGTTTGAGGTTCGTCGAACACTTTGAAGTCGACCTTCGAAAAATGTCGCTCCCCTTTACCGGCACATATTTTAACGAGCACACTGACTGGCATGCGCTCAGTAAAGTTGGAGGGAATACAGTTCCACAGTTTTAACTTTGAATTTAAAATGTTGGTAAAAAATTTGTGGATGCGGTACTAACTTATTTCTTTTGCATAATTTTTTTTGTTTTTATGCATTTGTTTAAGAATAAACACATTTGTAAAATATTTACTTTTATAATAATTCCACAGTTTCTCTTGACCACTGTATGAATAAAGGGGTTGGGCCCATGGCAATGTTAATTTTACATATGGCAGAAGTACTATACTCAATATGTATCAAATGCATGGCTGTCAAAAGTGCACAGTTTTCCATGAACAGCCTTTACTTATGAAGCAGGTAAATCATTGCAGCTTCTCTTGCTTGCTCCGCTTATGCTCTGGGAAGCAGAGCAATGAAGATTTTTGTGGATTCGCTTTTCTTGGGCTAGTTTAGTTGTTACAAATTACCGATGGTTGCAGAACTTAAAAAAAAAAGGACCACCATAACCAAATTCAGCAACAAATAAAGGTACTCGCCTCACAACAGAAAACAGCTCAGCCATTCTGCGATGGTATTCACACAAAAAAAGGCTTATTCGGCTCACTTACTAAGTAGATGCAGCATAATTAAGCAACTATGTGACGACTTCACAAATAAAGGTAACGGACACGTAATTTTTTTTGAAACCACGTGCCTTTGCTAAAATGATTTATTAACGCAAAATTGCACCTTCATATATTTATTACTAATTGTACTTTCCTAATGGGTCATTGCCACAGAAAAAATTTTGTTGTCTACAGCCAATTCAGTTCAAATATCGTAACATGCGATCTACTAAATACACGAAAAGAAATATGAAAAAAATCCAGTTCTAACTCCAAATTCGTACACATCCAGAAAACACACAAGTCTGGCTGTCTTCAATTCCTGAAACACTCAAAATCCTGCACACAAATCGGATATAAATGTCTACAAGATAAACTTCAAAAAGAGCCGCAAGCGCGCACAGTACCACTCCATTCGTTGTGGACCACTTGCTCCGAAAGCTGCAGCTATATTAACAAAAATTTAAACATAAAAGATCATGGTGGATGTTGTAGACAGTAGGCCGTTTACACTTGCAACTGTCTCACATTTTTCATATTTAAACAACAAAAATATAGGCTATAAGAAGCGCCTTTGAAATTTAAACTGGGTAAATTTCGCAAAAAATAAAAATGCATCATTTATACTGCCCAGACCTACCGTCAGAAAAGCTTGGACTTTTCATAATTACCAAGTTGTAATTATTAGAAGATATGCAAGAACAGTTGAGGGCTTGAAGTGGGGAAATACTGAATGGAATTCACCACCAAAAAGTGCGAGGCTGTGGTTAGGACAAGGATAGAAAAAGGAGGGGGGAAGAAATACCTACTTAAGAGAGGACAACAGATGTGTGGAAGGTGTTATATGGAAAAAAAAGGTGCCACTAAAGTGTCAACAGGAATTGTGCTGTTTGTCACAAATTCAGCAGAAAAGTAGAAAGTTAATAAGAGATATTTAGGAAAATGAAATTAATAGGCATGAGGTTTATAAGGAGCGTGTTGATACCACGATGGGACATGATTAGAAACAAAATTGTACAAACACGAACAGGAGTACAGAATTTGAATGAGATTATTGATAAGGCTAGAATGAAGTGGTATCAGCGTGTAAACAAAATGAGAGAAGAGAGTCTGCCCAAACAAATGATGGAAATTAAATACACAGGCATAATGTCCCAGGGGTAGAGGGGTATAGGCGGCTCTTAACAACATGGTCTTGAGAGCCAATGAGGGTGAAGCGAGGTGGGTATGGAGCAGCACTGGAATGCAAGGGCAAGGGAAAACGGGAAAGCCAGAAGAAAACTCGCCAACCATCTGCATCATCTGGCACAATTCCCACGTGCAAAAATCCGGGAGCGACCCTCCCAGGAATCAAACCCAGCTCACCTTGGTGGGAGGCGAGCCATAAGGCTCCAGGGAAGACCAAGAAGGAGGTGGGAGGAACAGGTGATGGCAGGAGAAAAAAAAAGTGGGAGAAGACTGGAGCATGGTCAAGGCGGAAGAGTGGTGGAGATCTAGGATGAGATGGAGACATTTCGCTGTGCTTATCTGACTTAAGGCTGGGAACACCAGTGGATGATAAATTAGGTCTACAGAGTTGGCGTATCAGCAAAAAAATTATCAAAGTTTAAGAACTTTGATTGATAGGATAAGATAGGATAAGGTTTTTATCTACATAACCTGTAACCTTTCACAAGGTACTATCAACTCGTTTATAGTAAACAAAGTACATTTGGTGGTCCTAATCAGTTTTTACTATCTGTATTTCACAAAAAGCAGGTGTAGTTGTTTGTGGACAGTTGAACATTTTTTGGAAACCATGCTTTATTTCATTCCTCTTCTACCCATTTTCATATCTTTGCACTGCTGCGTGCAAATGTTGACAAAGCTGAATACAGAATGGTTGCTAGCCATTCATGCATCAAGCGACTGGAAATGTTTATTAAAACAACTATATTTCTTACCACAACGCCGCTGCTTGCTCTACAGTTTATTAAGATTCTAGATAATTATTTCATTACTTTTATTAAGACAGTGAAATACAAAACTACTCTTTTTTTATCTAGTATGCTGCCAAATCAGTGTTGGTGTTAGACTGTTTGCGTTTATGTTGAGATGGGGTATTACTGAACCATGAATATTTGGTTGAGCATGTAACGGCACGTTGGTTGACGGTGGTTGGACTTTGTAATCCTCCCAAGATACAAGCTGCCAGGCCTCGGGGGGCTTTAAGCTCAGCCGTGCTGACTAGTTGGGTGGACGGTGGTTGGCTGCTGGGAGGAACACCTGCTGGTAATGATTCATGTCTCTTGCAAGAGCGTAGAAAACATATTTTACCAGCAATGATCCGTCTTTAAAGGAAATGTCTTTTCTTGCCGTAACTCCTTTGCTTGTACGTTCACGCCTATTAGAGAATAAAGTCTTGGTGGCTAAGTTTTTTGTTTGAGATCAATCACAAAGAATAATTTTTTTGACTTGCAACTACACTGTAATTTTATTAATTCCAAAACGTTAGTAATGCTGTACTGCTAGAATTGTTTGTACACACTTAGTCAACCTAAGTAAGTTATTACGTTGTAACGTTGGACGCTACAGTTACAGTGCTGACTATATGTTGTCACTCGGCTGTAACTTATCACTCGACTAGCTCAGAGGTGGGACACGAGACTCAATAAAATGGACGCCAATTACATACGAAATAAGGTCAAGTTCCAGAGTATTTGTTTTATACGTTTATTTATCATTTAGTGACACATTTCACTTCCGAAGTTCTGAATATGCAGAGTACGAAATGTTCACAGATAACCATACAAGTGCATTACAGCACCACAGTCGTTTACTTAATTATTATGTTCTGAAAAACTGGCCCGAAGAAATAATAAATGTGGCTACCTCCCACACCGGCGAAGAAATAAAATAGCAAAGTCTAGTTGCCGATGTGGGGGTTATCGTCACGCTCGACGCGGCCTAGGCGAGCATTGTAAGACTGACTTCGCTGCCTGCTTGAAGGACGACTCTCTTCCAACTGACCTGCACTGCTCTGCCCTCAAGGGCGACCGACCTGGAGCACTTGAAGGGCCACAGGCACACGCGTCTTTGTGCTGCCTCTCACCCCCCTCTCCTGAGATAATGGCCTGGCCACGCACGTTCTCCACACGTTATCGAAACTGCGTTGTAGGACCTAAAACTGCGCCGTCAACATGCAGATAAACGATCTTCTTGTACAACAAAACTTGTTGACGCAGTCTGAAAGTTTCTAAATAATGCTGACGCTTAACAAAAACTGAAACCTACGACGTTCGAAACGAAACTGTAAACAGACGCCTGATAAACATAAAACAGCTAACGTATGCCCGATAAACAAACTATCATGGGAAAATGAACCACCATTGCTTTTAACTTCAAACCCGATAAAAATATTACGAAGCTTACCAAAGCTAAAGAAAAATGAAACACGTGTCCTGAAAATTAAGAATACTGCATCATTACAACGTATGTATTGCCACTGATCTTACATCACAAACTTTTAAAAGCTCTCACAGGTGTCCAGACCCTCACTGGAGTTACGACAATCGCCATAGGACCCTCTGTCGTACCAAGGCAAACCAGGTTCGATTCCCGGCAGGCATAGACATGCGCCGCGGGTGCAGCTGCACCCCTAGTTGCATCATGTCATTAGGAAAATTAAAAAGAATCTTGCAAATGTAATATTTTCACAAGACAGTCTGCATGTTTGAAAGGACCTCAGAATTATTCATATGTTAAGTATAGCATAGACTGTGATGAGCATGTTTAAATATGTTCTTACTTTTATTTTTGATTTTGTAAATGTGGATCTTCATTTTGCGGTTAGCACCTTCCTCCTCTCCTCCCCTCGGCCCACTCTATTACCTAACTGCGCACGCCTATGCCGGCAGGGTCACCTGGATTTTCGCATGTGGGAGAATGTGGTGGACATTGCCATTGGCCCGTGGGTTGTCTTGGGGTCCTACTGTTTCCCCTCACCTTTTCATTTTGCCGCTGCTCCAGCTTTACACAGTTTCACCGTCACATCATTTCACCTTCACCTGCTCTAAAGACGCATTGACCAAACTTTAAGTCAAATCTCAACTCGATTCATCTTAGAAACACCCATGTCCAACTGTGGTTTCAAAGCACTTAACATATTTGGCTTTATTGAGTAAAACAGAATTCATATAAAATAATGTTTTTGCAGTTTGTTTTCCTTGGGCGATCTGCGTGGTTCAACAGACTGGTTTGTGGCCTTCTGCTGTTAGGGTTGCTAGTTTATAAGGAGACATGTGCTACCTGCGGTGCTGCTTGGAATGCAATTGGACATTGTTCTGGAGGACTTCAGTTTGTGTGAGCTAGTGAAAATTGAGAGCAGAATTAGTGTAAAAAGTTTTAATTTTCCGAGGGTAACTGTGGCGAGAGGAAGTGTAACAACACCTCTACACATAAAGAGTAAATAATTGAAAATTGCAGTTTCTCTGGGAGTAATGTTTAACATTAAACAAACAAGAAGAACATGTATTATAGAGTGACTTGCGTTTGCAAAGTCCTCTTTATTGCCTACACTCATTACAAGTAAACGGCAGTAAGCTTTCGTAATATAATTTTTTTCATTTCCACACCGTTTATAATTACACATTTGTTATAGTAAAACCCTGTTATGACATTTCTGAAGGGGCTGAAAAAATCTTGCTCTTTAATAAGGAAAACTTATTCCAAAGGTTAAATATTTCTTAAGAGGGTTTCACTTTACACCACCCCATCCAACTACCAAACAGAATATAAAAGGAAGTGAAAATGTCCTTGACCAAAACTGCGTTGATATGTTTGTCTCCAATTGCATGAATGTCTTAGTGCCATTTTTTTAACAGGTCATATTTTAAGTAGGACTAACCACAAAGCAGTTACTGCGTGAGGGTGCCTGGGTCAGCGTATATAGGAAGCGGAGCACTGTGTTGCAGATGATGGCGATGATGCGGTCCCACAAGATGCTGACGGACGTCGTACTGGAGGTGGAGACGGAGCTTTTCCACGCACACAAGATGGTGCTGGCTGCTGCGAGCCCCTACTTCAAGGTGAGTCTGCCAGCGCGGTCCTCACCCTGCGTGCTCCACGCATTGTCCCCGCCTGTAGTGCGAGGTTGGCATTACTGAAAATGAGAGGAGACTGCGGCCAGCTGTGATGGGGACCCATTCTTCTTATCTCCTTCTCCAGTGCAGGCAGTAGTGGAGAGGCAGTTAAGTACAGGACTCCGAAGTAAAACCCACTGGCAATTGGAAACATCTGCCACGTTTTCTAACTGAAAGTAGTGTGAATGGACATTAGCCAGATATGGAACCTTGTTCTCTAATTTGGGTGTTTGGCATACTGATCTTGTAGCCGTCAGGACCCAATTCTTGGAAGCTGTTAAAACATCCTCCAGTTTCTAATCATGGAAACAAATAAATGTAAAGTAAACGTGGGCTTTTCCCCCCTACACATCGTATAGTGGTGTCATGGCCATATAATGAGATTATTCTAGTGTTTAGCAGAACTGCTGCGAGTGTGTCTAGGCCTGCTATACACGCATGAGTATGTGTTGAAATTGTGCAGGTTGCGGTGGCATCTAGGGGCAGGTGTACGACAACGTCTAAGCCACCACAGTACAATACAGGGGTCTTGCTTGGAACTGCAGTGAAATAGTGTACCTCTTTTTACAAGAAAATAGGAAATATACTGCAAAATGCTGAAAATTATTAGAAGTGCGAATAGAGTACAACGCTATTATAACATTCCTGCGTACCACCGTTTCTCTATTAGGTGAAATGGTTTAATTTCCTTCCTATAACAACATTCATATTTTTTTTTTATTTCCTACAAATTACTTCAATATTTGTTCAGTTCATGGCTGCAATTCAGATGCAATGTTTCTCTTTGGTTGAATTTCAGACAAGATTTAAAAAGCAGTAACCTACAAACACATACAGAACATATGTAAACAGTTGTTTACATATATTTATCATCATGCTGTAGTTTCATGGAATTCAGATCAGCAAAGATGTTTTTGCATCACTTGGTTTACATGAGGATGTTTAAGAACTTGGGTATGAAGTTTTGTTTCCAGTTCACTTTCAGATTTTTCAAACCCTGTTAGCTCTATATGACTTAGTCTGTTTCATGCAAATGGAGAACTATTTATTTGTGGCAGCAAAAACAAAACAACAAAATTCAGCATTGTTTTTTAAAAAAGAAAATTACAGGTTTATTTTTAAGGAGCTTACTTCTATATTTTATGCTTGTTAATGGTTTTATTTTCTCAAATTATATGTAATGCAGAGTAATAACTAAATGAATAATTTAATTAGAATTTAGTTTCTGTGGGAATTTTTTGTACAGGTGCAATAATAAATTCCTGATTATAAAGTTTTCCTTCATACGTCAATTTATTTTACTGCCTCCTTGAAAATTGTTACGACGGTGTTTTAGTGTCTTAATACATCATAAGAGCAATTCATGAGGTGAGAGNGGGGGGGGGGGGGTGAACACATTGTTGTATATTACGTGGTGTCTCCTTTGCAGCTGTGCAAGGGCCATAGTGTTTTAATGGACCGACCACTCAGCTCCCACCAAGGTTCGATTCCTTGCGGGGTTGCTCCCATATTTTTTCACGCGTGGAAATTGTGCCGGACGATGCTGCCTGGTCAGTGGCTCAGCAGGTTTTCTCTGGGATATCCCATTTCCCCTGTCCTTGCATTCCAGCGCTGATCCAAACTCACCTTGCTTAACATTCGTCAGCTCTCAAGACCCCATTGTTAAGAGCTGCCCAAAACTCTCCACTCCACTTTGTAGCTCTGCATGCTAAAGTGTTGGCTCATGTGGCAAGGAGGTCCGATGACTGGTGAGGAGATTTTGTTGCTTGGAGATATCTTTCCCTCCTTCGCCAAGCAGTGCAAAAACTTGCCTTTGATTCTTTTTATTTTGATCAGTGAGAAAGAAATAGAGATGACTGTTGCCGTTGGTATCGTGCACTGTGAGGGGAGTGAGCGTGTGCAGCGAAGAGCGGTGGTTCCAACTGTGGTGTGTGACAGGCGATGTTCACGGGCGGCCTGCGGGAGTGCGANCCCCATTGTTAAGAGCTGCCCAAAACTCTCCACTCCACTTTGTAGCTCTGCATGCTAAAGTGTTGGCTCATGTGGCGAGGAGGTCCGATGACTGGTGAGGAGATTTTGTTGTTTGGAGATATCTTTCCCTCCTTCGCCAAGCAGTGTAAAAACTTGCCTTTGATTCTTTTTATTTTGATCAGTGAGAAATAAATAGAGATGACTGTTGCCTTTGGTATCGTGCACTGTGAGGGGAGTGAGTGTGTGCAGCGAAGAGCGGTGGTTCCAACTGTGGTGTGTGACAGGCGATGTTCACGGGCGGCCTGCGGGAGTGCGANATCCGCGTCACTGAGGTCACCGTCTGCCAGCTTCTGCCTGCCGCCACCATGTTCCAGGTATGCTCTCTCCGTTCCCGTTGCCCATGTTGTGTTGCACGAGCCGGTGGTGGGAACATCCTTAGTTCTTAAGCTAAATAGCACTGGAGTGATTGAAGTGCATTCAGGATTTAATTTGGTTATCCATTACAGAAACTGATTGCAAAACTTCAGCCAGGGAGAAATCTTACATTGCAAAAAGAGAAAACACAAAATCACTGANATTACAGAAACTGATTGCAAAACTTCAGCCAGGGAGAAATCTTACATTGCAAAAAGAGAAAACACAAAATCACTGAACAAAGCTTCACGTACACACAGTGAATACTGCAATGTGTCTTCCAGTTGATATTGTTCTTTTATTCTGCCTAGTTTTACGGTTCAGTTTTCGTCTATATCGAAGTTGTTTTCCTGTATATTTTTGATAACTGATTCATGTTGTCACTTGGTGTGGGCAGTGACCTCCACCCTCCCCTAACTCAACAACCGGAGTATGGTGTGCTGTCTTGGTGGATGGCATAAGGTAAGTTTGCTATGATCATTGGCTTTGAAAGATGNATTACAGAAACTGATTGCAAAACTTCAGCCAGGGAGAAATCTTACATTGCAAAAAGAGAAAACACAAAATCACTGAGCAAAGCTTCACGTACACACATTGAATACTGCAATGTGTCTTCCAGTTGATATTGTTCTTTTATTCTGCCTAGTTTTACGGTTCAGTTTTCGTCTATATCGAAGTTGTTTTCCTGTATATTTGTGATAACTGATTCATGTTGTCACTTGGTGTGGGCAGTGACCTCCACCCTCCCCTAACTCGACAACCGGAGTATGGTGTGCTGTCTTGGTGGATGGCATAAGGTAAGTTTGCTATGATCATTGGCTTTGAAAGATGNGACAACCGGAGTATGGTGTGCTGTCTTGGTGGATGGCATAAGGTAAGTTTGCTATGATCATTGGCTTTGAAAGATGCTGGTAATGTACTGTTACAAAATCGCCAGTCGAGTTCATAAGGGCTGGAGGTCTTAATAAAAAGAGAAAAGAAGTAAATTTAATTTCTTAATTTACTTTCAATCCTATAAAAATACACACTGCTATTAATTACATTAAACTACCTATCATGTCTACTTGCCCCGATCCAGAAGGTTCCTTGCACCCCAAGTCATGTTGAGGGAGGCAAGGATGATGACCAGAACATTCTTGCAGAGATAATCCAACATATTAGGTCTCAAGGACAGGAACATCACAATTCCTGATAGGCTTGTCGCGACACATGTGGCAGCCTCATAAACTTTCTTTTATTTATTTATTTATTTTTCGCTATCTTCCTTCTTTTTTTTTTTTTTTTGCTTGATTTCCTACAATGTATTTATTTATCCAGAAATTTATAGATTACTAAGTTTTGTCATTTTGAATATCTGTTTTGCATAGTTCTTTTTTCTTTGTTGTATAGCTTTTTCCCCTATAGAAAAATAGAGAAAGTCAATTATATTCTGAATGCATTTCAGTGTTGCTGTAGCAGAAATAATACTATACATATAAAATTGTTAACATCCAACATCATGTTCATAATTTGCACATACATTATGAACTCTTTGTAACATTCCTAAAGGGAAAAACTTTCAGTTTAAACAGTGGCAGACGTTACACCAGTGTAAGTTTCTATTAAAAATCAGTTTTGGGAACCATGGGTATGTAGCTTGTTACCAAGGTAGATTAAGTAGGTATTTATTTTACATAATTGTCTAGTATAGGTATTAGTAGTAATAATCTGTAAATCATAGGAGACATCCTTAGCATGAACAGACTATTTTAGTAAAAGCAACAGAGTAATAGGTGGAGTTAAGAGTTCCTTTATTTTAATTTTTTGTGTTAACGCATGACGGTGACGACGACATCATGGTCGGGCAAGGTTTTAACATGTCGGTTAGAGACACGGGCTATGTAACTCGATTGACTTTACTGGCTGCTAACTGGTCCCCGGCCGATATATAAGCTGGGGAGCGTGTCTTGATGGCACGACACAAAGTCTGGTGTGGGCTTAGCTACCCTTTGGGCTACTGGTTTGCACACAGCCACTGGTTTACACACAGCCACTGGTTAACGTGTATTGGGCGTGGCTCGGGGTGGCTCCTGACTCGGCCGCTCTTGATGCTGGTGCCGACTGGAACTTGTGCCCAGCCCGTGGACTAAGGTGGTGCTGATTGGAGCCCGCGGAGAGCTCCTGGACCTGCTGGGTCTGAAGCAAGGGTTGTCTATTCCCAGTGTTACTGGAAGTCCTTGGCGAAATCTCTCGACGATAGGATGTGGCTTGCTAGCGGTCTTGTGAGGTGTCTGAAAGAGGGAGCTGGAGGGACCTGGTAAGTGAGGCCTCACCAGTTGGCGGGCAGCTTGAGCTCGTTCCCTGTGGGTTAAACTGCAGAGGGCAGTTGGCACTGGGTTGCAGTTCAAGCTGGGCCCAGAGGCAGTAGCTGCCCTCTTAGCTCTCCACATTGCACCACTCTTATGGGTGAAAGGTAGGAACTAGGGTCTGACACACTAAGGAAGAGCAGGTTACGAAGATCCCTAGCTAGGTGTAAAGCCAGCTGTGGCTGGGCCACTCATATTCAGTCCAATTACTCCTTCTGGCGAAAATAGCATGTTGGATGGAGCACTAGGCTGACCAGAATGTCCAGTCACGTCGCGGATGTGGTCCAAAAGGGGTGAGACCTCCAGAACCAGTCTCATCACTCCTTTCGGCGAAAATAGCAATGCGGTGGATGGAGTGAATTGGCTCGCCTGGCTGACTAGTTGCCTTGTGGATTGAATTTCTAATGGTTGTGGCTCTACCGTACGTGTGCACCAGGTACCTTGGCATACCTGATCCACAGTATGGGTGGCCATCTAATATGAGTGTTTGAGACGTACGTGCACCTGGTTAAGGGAGCTCGCAGCCCTGCTCTAGGTTCTGCAAGAAGGGTTTCAATGACGTGGTCCCCTGCCTTTCCTTAGTGGGGCAATGTATACTCTGGATTAAAGTCACAGTCTCCTAGAAATGAATACTCTGAGGTTAGATAAGATCACGTGTTTATTCCAGTGAGGAATAGACACNTAGATAAGATCACGTGTTTATTCCAGTGAGGAATAGACACGATGGCTCATACTAACTCCTAACTAACAATGAACTGTAACGGAAGTAAACTACGGTAGTACCAGGTGAAGGGGACCTGGGTCTAAACTAGACAAGAGGAGATGCGGTTAGGTAGCTATAATATTAACTGACCCTAACTTACTCTAATGCTGTTGTGCAGAAGGGAGTCGAGTGTCACTACCAGAGTGGTAGTGAGTGTTAAGGGGCTCAAGACTTCTCCGCGGGTTGAAGGTCTGGAATACGTCTTGAAGGTACAGGTGGTCCTTCGTGAGGAAGGCGGTAGTAGCAGGAAGTTCCAGCACATATGGTGGAGCGAGCTGCTTAGTATCAACTGACGAGACGGAGGCTGTGCACTCCCATATATGGACGGCCGGCTGCAGGCTCTTTGGCTCCCTTCGGTTGGTCGGGTATCTTCAGGGCGGAGCTCCTCCCTTAGTGGCAAAGGCTGCCATCTCTCGGGGGAGACGAAGTGTGGTTTTCCTCATATGCAGGTTGCATTGCTCTCGCGAGCTTAGGGGCAGCGCTGGCCTGCTTGGCTGGCTTCTATCACATGTGGGGGGTGTCTTGACTGCCGTGTCCGTGGGTGCCCCTTGCCTAGGTGCGTGCTGTTAGGCTCTGGTAGCAAGTTGTCTGAAGATGAGGCGAAGTCACCTTAGAGTACATGGAAATAAGCGTACCAAATTCGTAGCTTTTAAACAGCAGAAAGGATGGGAAACAAGACACATAAAAGGGGCAATACCCGTGTTAATTTAAAACAGGAAAACACTCAAAAAAACACTAGGCACATGAGAATTCATATCCTTTGTATGAATGCAACCAATAAAATATGATAACTACTGACAACACTACATTAACATAATACATATTAATTGGAAAAATAATGTTTATTAAAATGAAATCTGATGTATTTGCAAATAAAAATATTGAAATTACTATGAAATTTAAAATAAAAACTAATCTGAAATTAGAGAAATTTACACTGTAACTAAGTCAGGCAAATTATAATTTTAAAATCAATTATGACTATCACCTATCTTTTGTGAGCCATATTAAATTTCTAATTACGTGACAACATAACTGAACAGGAGTGTCTGACTTCAGTAAAACAAAATTATTAGTGTCTCAAATTAAGATTCTGGAAATAATTACACCTCAGACTAGCGTGCATGCTGTAATTAAGTACCTCAGACCTCTGGAAAGTCCTAGGTTGTTAAAACTGTAAAATGTCCAATTAAAATTAATGGTAATGAGTTATCCAGAAATAATTTAACTCTTGATGAGAAACAGACAAGTTCATTGATGTGTGATGACTAGATGGCAGCATAAGTCTGTAGGATTACTCATGCTTCCGAAGTGGAGTCAGCAGCGTCGGTTGAATAAAACACACTCAAAATCTAAAATCTGGTGTTTCATGACACTTGCTTCTCCANGTGGAGTCAGCAGCGTCGGTTGAATAAAACACACTCAAAATCTAAAATCTGGTGTTTCATGACACTTGCTTCTCCATGCACATTCATAGAACTTTGTGGCGCCTCTCAACATCTCTCCTAGGCTTATGCTGGCCAGTCTCGGCAAAAATTTACTGGAAAATTGCCGTACAAAAATTACACCGGACTGCCTTCCATCATGTCTGATTTGAGAGTCCCTAGGTTCACACCCACAGAAAACGACCTGGAAAAGTATCCANCGGACTGCCTTCCATCATGTCTGATTTGAGAGTCCCTAGGTTCACACCCACAGAAAACGACCTGGAAAAGTATCCAAGATAACGCCATATCCTATTATCACAAAGTTAGATTAAAAATAGCATAAGTTCATTTCTTTGAGGTGCAAAATAAACCTCCATACATATGTTTTAAATAGACTGCAGGAAAGAGAAAATAAAATTACATTAATTTCTACCACAATATATACTGTACTCTGTAGTAAAATTACAATACTTAAGAAAATAAAATTATAAAGAAATTTAAAGAGAGGTTGTCCTAAAGATGCAATTCTAGCCAAACTAAATGAAACGTAACTAACCAAAACAAATGTGATAAAATTCAATTATACTGACTCAGTTTGGATGTAAACAAATAAACCTGTGGGAGTAAACTGTCTCACCACAACATACCGGTTTTTAAATAACAACTCTGAGAAAAGAATACAGGCAACTTTTCGCTTAACTTTTAATTTCAGAGTTCTTAACTTTGATAAAGCTAAAAAAAAATTTTTGCTATGTACTTTTGGATTTTATGTACATTTTGTATTAGTACTTAATTTGTGGTCCTGTGTTTTATGAGTTTTCTTTCAGTGGCAGACTATAACGAAGAGTTGCAACTTAACCACACTGTTGGGTAGTTAGAGCTAACTTGCAATTTGAATTTGACTTCAGCCACAATACATTAATCTACTGCCTTCTCTTTTTTTTACAGCTTTTTCATTACACATGTTAAGTGTCTGCATTTTTACACTTACTGAAAACTATGTTACTACATTCTCCATTGCTCACTACGGCTAGAACTGTATGCACCGTTTTGTGAAATCTGAGTTTCCTCTAATTTACTAAGAGACAATAACTCAAGAAGTTTTTTCGCATGGGGGAATCGTGCCACACGATCTGCTGGTCGGTGGGTTTTCTCGGGGATCTCTCATTTCCCCCGCCCTTTCATTCCAGTGCTGCTCCTTACTCACCTCGAATCACCTTCATCTGCTCTCAAGACCTCGCTGTTAAGAGCCGTCCAAATCTCTTCATCACTCGCTCAAGAAGTTGGATGCCAACTCTACACAGGGAGTTTCTTTACTAACAACTGAATCCCAGACTGCTCTTGAAACTATCATCCTCTCAAGAAAAACATGAGAGATAAAGAGATGAGGAATGGTTTGGGAAGGAGAGAGAGAGAGAGTGTGTAATGCAGAGGGGGAGAAAGAGAGGAGCAGAGAGGGGAGACAGTGGTGAAGGGAGAAACCAAGCGGGATGAAGAGAGAGAAAGTGTGTGTGTGAATGCACATGTTTGTGTGTGTGTGTGTGAATGCACATGTTTGTGTGTGTGTGTGTGAATGCACATGTTTGTGTGTGTGTGTGTGTGTGTGAATGCACATGTTTGTGTGTGTGTGTGTGAATGCACATGTTTGTGTGTGTGTGTGAATGCACATGTTTGTGTGTGTGTGAATGCGCATGTTTGTGTGTGTGTGCATGCACATATTTGTGTGTGTGTATGTAGACACATAAGCAGGCCTTCAGCTCTCAAGACCCTGATGTTAAAGAGCTGCCTAAAGATCTCCACTCTACTCCACACGCTGACTTATGNGAGCTGCCTAAAGATCTCCACTCTACTCCACACGCTGACTTATGTAGAATCCCTGACAGAGCTGGTTAAGTAATATTAAGGCCCTGCAGAGGAAGACGTCACTGCCTACACTACGTCTCCAGGCTGCAAGCTCCTCACTCTCATGTAAAACAGCCCTGTCTCTTCTCATCCAGTGGCCTGGCGTCATGCTGGGGTGGTGGGTTGCACTGCCTACTCCGCCACGTGACTAACCTCCACACTGCACTACGCAGAAGACACACCTGTGTTGTACTTAAGAAGTTATGTCTACATATGTTATTTTCGGCTTCTAAATTGTACATCCATCCTCTGATAGATTATTGTGTTGGCAAAGTGAAGTTTTGCCAACTCAGATTTCAATGTTTACTGCTGATGTTTTCACTGGTTTGTGTAGTGTTAAGATCAAAGAAGGGTAAATGTGTTGGATAAGATTATCTGAGAACGAGTGACCCAGAAAATACTGAAAAAACACGCCATCCCCTTGATAACATTTCATTTGTTAAGTGGGAGTGTTAATAACAGAAATACCTAATTGAAATGATAGTTCCATATACGAAATTATAAGTTAGGAACTTTGCTTTTGTGATTGCAGGTGAAGAATGTTATAGATGCATGCTGTGTCTTCCTGGAGCGTCAGCTTCACCCAACAAATGCCATCGGCATCGCCAACTTTGCAGAGCAGCATGGTTGTAATGAGTTGGGCCACAAAGCCAATCAGTTCATTGTGCAGCATTTTGCGCAGGTTTGTAGCTGTTGATACTGTTTCTAGATGTGGGTGTGTTAGCTGAACTCCTTGTCAGTGTAAACAGTTTCCAATGATTGGCGGAGCCTTCTTGGAACATACACCTTTGCATCTACCATTTCTTATTTGGCGTAATCAGCTTCCTTCTTCTCTACATTTTTCTTCTCTTCCATCAACCATTTCTTGGTCTTCCTCTGGCATTTTGCCTTCCACTTGCTATTCTAGCTTCTTCAGTAAACTTACCTTCTTTATCATCATCATGTGGCCATAGCACCTCAATCTTGATCTATCTTATATTGAATGGGCTTCTCTTCTCATTATCTCGCACACTCATTCCTTGCCTTATTGATTTGTGTTGCTCCCAAACTACATCCTTGAATGATTAAAATCTACACATTTCAACATACATACATACATTCATTCATTTTACATGTTAATGCCTTCTTCTGCAAGTTTTTGTTGTCTCATTATTTGTATAAAGAAGAGACTTCAGTACTGCATTTGTTTTGCCATGGGCACAGACATTCACATACTATTGTTCTCAACATGTAGCCAGGTTTTTTTATCATGCATATATTGTTCCTGACTCTTCTTCCCTCTTGCTCACCACCCTTCTTCTCTCTTTATCCACCTCCCTCTTTTCTCCCTGTCTCTATCTCCCCCTCTCTTCATCCCTCTCCCTTTCTCCTCTCTTCTTTCTCACTCTATGTCCCTCTCCCCTATTCCTCTTTTCTGCCTCCTCTCACTCCCTCCCCCTCACTCCCACCCCTCTCCCCACTTCCCTTACTCCCTCTCTGCTCCCCTCATTCCCTCCCACATCCCTCCCTCTATCTCTCACTCCCTCCGTCTCCCCTCACTACCTTCCCCTCTCTCTACCCTC
>NQII01004952.1:0-41887 GCA_002778355.1 Clitarchus hookeri | reverse complement strand
CTCACTCCCTCTCATCTCCCTCCCTCCTCATTCCTCTGTGTCTATCTTCCTTCACTCCACTTCCATTGCTGAAAGCAGGTTGCTGTGACGCCTGACCATGTGACTATCCACAGCTGTGCCAAGAGGACGAGTTCCTGCAGCTGATGCCGATGCAGCTGGTCGCACTGATAAAGCGGGATGAGCTGAACGTGCAGGACGAGCGGCAGGTGTACAACGCAGTGCTCAAGTGGGTCAAGTACGACGAGGAGCGGCGCTATCCACGCATGGAGAACATCCTTCAGGCGGTGCGCTGCCAGTACCTTACCCCTGACTTCCTGCGAGATCAGATGAAGAACTGCGACCTGCTAAAGAAGCTACCTGCCTGCCGCGAGTACCTCGCACAGATATTCCGGGTGAGTAGCAGCCCTCTTCCCTCCCCATCTCGGTGCACCGTAAACCTCTGAACTGATATTCCAGACGTCATTGATTTGATTCCCAGTTCAGCCATCATTTCTTCAGTTTTCCATGGTTTCCTGAAATCACTCCAGGTGAATGCTAGGATCGTTATTTAGTACAGACCATGGCTGATTCCTTCCCCATTCTTGCTTATCTGAACTACTTGCTCTGTCCATAAATATCTCGCTTTTGATGAGATGTTACGCCTCACAGACCTACCTACCCACCTTTGTGCAATGTTTGTTATATACCACTATGTGTAATTTAACTGTTCTCTAGCTACACATGCGTTAAGCGAGTTGGTGCAGTTGTTAAACATTGACCTTGCATTCAGGAAGACCCACAGTTTAAGTCCCTATCTGGTCGTCCTTAGTTAAATTTTCCATGGTTTTCTGAAATTACTTCTGGTAATTGCTGGGATGGTACCTCAATAGGCCAGGGTGATTCAGTTCCCTATTAGTTGCTAGGGTTGTCCGATTGTGACTTTTTTATAGTCAAAAGTGAAAAATATGTCAATAACTGTTATGAAACTGAACTGTGCTGAAAAGTAATTTCAAGGAAACTCCACTTAAAGGAAAGTTGAGTGAAATATTTATAGTTTAGTAAGTTTTCCTGTGTGTATTGTCAAACATTTTGTAACATGATGCCAACTAAACTCAAAATGTGAAATCCGAGATGTGTAGTAGTACCCTATCTACCAAAACATTAGACTGATTACAATCAAAGTTTATGCTACAAATCCTGCGTCCGTAATGCAGGTAGTTGCATGCCAGCCTACATCACGAGGATTTCTGGATTCGAGTCCTGGGTAAGGAACGTGATTTTGTAATTATCTCACTAGTGTTGCATATGTTTCTGGTTCCATCTCTTATGATATCACTGTCAACGAGATGTCAAGACCTACTTACCATCTAAGCTTTTAAGAACGTCATCAAAATTATTTGCATCCATGTAGAGGAAAATAGGCTTAATAGTTGTGTGGGTAATTTCATTGTTCTTAATCAGTTTTTACTTACCAAATATTATGACAGTGCTAAACATTTCCGAGCTAAGAGTCAGTGCCGAAAGGCCTGTAGTCGTCTACACCCGGGTGGTACTGCAATCTCTAGCATCTGAGGCTGCATTAAACCTTAACACTGCCTTTGTGTTTTGTAGTATCTTACATAAACCAGAAACTGTTGAAAACAGATTTACCACTAAGTAAAAAATAGGATGTTCTGTCTAATAACCTTTGCCTGTTACCTACTTCAGAATGTCTGACGTGCTAGTGTTTTCACAGTGTGTGACGTAGTGTTTGGTTGGGCAGGAGTTGTCCCTCCACAAGAAGCCGTGCATCAAGGAGCGGACGCCCAACACCCCGCGCATCATCTACATCGCGGGCGGCTATCTGCGCAAGTCCCTCGACATCCTCGAAGGCTACAACGTGGACGACCAGACGTGGACGCAGCTCGCCAAGCTCACCGTCCCACGCTCTGGCCTCGGAGGGGCGTTCCTCAAGGTGTAGTGCTTTCTGTCCTTCCCCAGCACTTGTGTATGTGTCAGCGTGCAGGCATGTGAACCAATGGTGGCTACAGTGGATTCTCTATCCTTCGTTTCTCAAGGGATCGACCGAAATTTTCAATACATGCGGACTTTCATTGAACTTGGGCTTGAAGTGCAGATAAATAAGAAATGGAACCACAGAATATGTTCCACGGATGCGGACTTGAAATCCATCTGGATTCAATACATAGAGATTCCACTGTAGTGTAGTGACTTTTGAAACTGGGAGGGATATGACAAGCTTAAATTTGGTCTTTACATAAGGCATTTTTTTGATGGGCCTAGTGATAAATGTGAGTGGTTCTATTGGCTTTCATCAGGCTTTACAAACAAGAATCAGGTGAAAATTGTTCAGATAGTGTTGTGAGAATGTTGGACGAATACAAGAAATGTCATGTTATGTTTAATAGCCACTGTGTTAAAACAGCGTGTTCATGAGATTTAATTATTAAAATTATTGCTAATTAAGATATTCTGAGGCCATCGTCTTTTCTCATGCAAACAGGTATTTTGCTGCAAGTTTGATCTGTGGATTAATTTCTCCTGGGAGTTTCATGAGATTCTCAGACCTCGTATAAAATTTATTTTGCATTGCATAAAAGCAATTTTTAAGTTTTTTTTTTTTTTTCCCATGGTTTTACATTTTTCTTTATCCCATAAAATCATTTTTTTTTCTCGCATCCACAAAATTATAGGACAATATTTTTTTAACTTCCAGGAAATTGTATTTACAATTTTACTCCACTTTGATTGTATTCTTTCATTTTAACTATGTCGTTTAGTAATTTTTGTAATATGAAGCAATTCACACCCTAAAACATTTCACCATATTTACTAATGGCTGTTTAAAATCGCACGCATGTTTATTTGTTGTATGTAGAGCATTAACTCAATTAGTGTTAGAAATTATGGCAAGTAGTTCAAAATGAGTGGCCAATTCGAAACTCCTCCAAGAATAAATGAAATTACAGTATAGTCAATGTTCTATTCAGCTCTACCAAGTAAGAAATTGGATCTACGTATGTATTTATGTTACGATAGCACAATGCTTTCCTTTATATGTTTCGCTATGATTAGGTTTGTAGGTTCTGTAAGTTATTACTGTACTAAAAATCATAGTAACAGAATATATATTCATCACATGTGGTAGCATACATATTAAGTAACGTAGATGGTCTGTGGCATGTAGTGAAATATCTTCCTTTTTTACCCTGACACAAATCTGGCAATGATGGATTGTTGTGGACGTGCAAAGCTGGGGGCCAATCAGGAAGGCAGGTATGCGCGTGGTTGCAGGGCATGTTCTACGCCGTGGGCGGCCGCAACAACAACAACCCTCCCGCCAGCAGCTACGACTCGGACTGGGTGGATCGCTACAACCCAATTGTGGACCAGTGGCGGCCGTGCAGCCCCATGTCGGTGCCGCGCAACAGGGTCGGAGTTGCCGTCATGGATGGCCTGCTGTACGCTGTCGGCGGCTGTGCTGGTACAGAGTGCCACAGCAGCGTTGAGAGGTGCCCGTCCAAATATCTCTCTCCACATAACACCTCGCTACGCACTATCTCTAACTTTATACTTTGACACGTGACGTCGCTTGAGTTGACGGCAACGTCGCTGTCAGACGAGGTTCTATTGTGTCTGTCAGATGCAAGGGCTATCTAACTGGATTGACTTATTGGCTGCCGATTGTTTCACAGCTGTGATACAGACTGGAGAGTGTGGCCTTGCGTCACGGTACAAATTCATGTGTGGATTGCGGGGTTCCCCGCACTGTTGGTGGGCACACAGACACTGGTTTACCTCCAGGGCCCAGTCCTTGGGCGGTGGTGGTGCTTCACCGGCTGAACTGGTTGGTGCCCGCGGTGGGCTGTTGGTCCTGGTGTGTGTGAACCACGGGTTGGCTATACCCAGTGGTACTGGAAGTTCCTGGCGGATGTTTGCGGGGATAGACTGCAGATGGCAGTTGGCACTGGTTGCAGTTTGCTTGGCTGGGCCCAGAGGCAGTGGCTGCCCTCTTAGCTCTCCACTGTGCACCACTCCCATGGGTGAAGGGCATAGAGGAAGGTACTAGGTTCCACCATTCTAAGGAAGAGCAGGCGACGATATTTCCTAGCTAGGTGTGCAGCCAGTCGTGACTAGGCCACCCAGACTCATCCCTATTGCTCTAACTGGCGAAAATAACAATGCGGTGGATGGAGCGCTGGACTGATCGGGATGTCTAGTCACATCTTGGGTGTGGTCCAGAAGAAGTCAGACTGCCAGAACCAGTTTTATCACTCCAACTGGCGAAAATAAGGCGGTGGATGGAGTTAATCGGCTGGGTTGGATGACTAGCCGCCTTGTGGATTGAGTTTCTAGTGGTTGTTGCTCTAATGTATGTGCGCACCAGGAACCTTTGCGTACCTGGTCCACAGTATGGATGGCCATCTAATGTGTGTGTTTTGTGACGTACGTGCACCCGGTTAAAGGAGCCCGCAGTGCTACTCTATGTTCGGCAAAGAAGGTTTCAATGACGCGGTCTCCTGCTATTCCTTACTAGGTGGACCTAGAAATAAATATTCTGAGGTTAGGTAAGATCACATGTTTATTCCCAGAGGAATAGACACTGTGGTCCACACTAACTCCTAAATATTAATGAAATGTAATGGAATTAAACTACGTTAGTACCAGGTGAAAGGGACCTGGGTCTAAACTAGACAAGAGCAGATGCAGCTAGGTAGATAATTGACCCTAACTAACTCGATGCTGTTGTCCAGAAGGGACTCAGGTGTCACTACCGGTGTGGTAGTGAGTGTAAAAGGGGGGCTGAAGACTTCTTTGGGTGTCTGGGTGAAGGTCTGGAAGATGTCATGAAGGTAGCGATGGTCTTTCGTGAGGAAGGCGGTATAAGCAGAGAGCTCCAGCACACAAGGTGTTTGAGCGAGCTGCTGAGTATCAACTGGCGCTTCATTTGCGGGTTGCGTTTCTCTCGTAAGTTTAGCGGCAGCGCTGGGCTGTTTGGCAGGGATTGTATCGCACGCGGGTTGGCATGACGTCTGACATAAAGGTGAAGACCGTCTTGACTGCCGTGTCCGTGGGTGCCCCTTGCCTAGGGGCGTGCTTGTTGGCTCTGGTAGCAAGTCGCCCAGGGTTCAAACCCAGCCTGGTGTGACGTGATACGTGAGGATGAGGCGAAGTCGTATTTAATAAATGTGTCGGTACGCGTCACGCGTCAACTTGAACACGTATCATCACAGTTACTGAATGTTTTTTAACAGCAATACCTCCGCTACCTCTAAAAGTAGAAAATTATTGTGTCGCCTTGTTATGCCGAAACTGAGTGGGATGCTCGGCGGGATGGTGCACTACTAACACATTGGACTGTCATTTGTGAGGACGCTGGTTCAATTCCCAGTTTGGTTATCCTGATTGTGAGTTTCCGTGGTCTCCCTGAAGTCACTCCGGGCGAATGCTGGGATGGTTCGTTACTACAGGCCATGGCATATCCCTCTCCCATTCCTGTTTCTCTAAACAACTTGACCTGTCTCAAATGACCTCACTTTGAACGTGACATTAAGCCCTACGTGCCTACCTACCTTTTTTCGACAAACAACAAACATGAGTAATAACAGTACGTAAACCTGCGATAATATATAGAAACTTAGTTTTTGTTTCTTGTAATCTGTTCACAATAACTTTTTTGAGCAGCTTCAGGCACTTTGCCAGGATACGTTTCCTGCAACATGTCAGCCAGTGTCGCAGATGTTTTTTCCTCGTATGCGCACTGAATTTGGTGTGTAAACAGTGGTAGGCCTGGATGCCTGGTCGTAGTTTTGCCACGGAATTCTATGTTTAAAATTCCATTTTAGCTCGTGTACTTACATAATGTGGGATTGTGTAGAGATAGTGTGTTTCGAGCATTACTCTTGTAGCATGTCCCAGCAATATTCTGTTGCTCAATCTAAAAGTTTAACTTATTCTTTGTAAATAAATACTGTAAGTCTTGAAATTGAATAAAGGCCAAGTACATGCTATGTTTTATTTCATACTGTAATTTTTGCTATCGTACAGTAGTTGTACCATTATTTTAAAGTTCTGAAAACAGTAATAAATATTTTATTTTTATAAAATTGGTCAGGTGTAGGAATATATCCCATATTGGACCATTGTCTTTACATTTCTTGAATTGAAGAGGGTATTGTGCATCAAAGTGAGATGGTGACGAACAGAAGTAAGTGAACGATGTTGAGAGTAACTGTTGGAAGCGATATACAGCGCGATGGTAGCTGCAGCCCACAATGTGGAGGGTGTTTTGCGACTGTACTGTCTGATGTTCCAGGTACGATCCGGAGGAGGACCGCTGGACTAGTGTTAAGCCCATGCACACCAAACGGCTAGGAGTTGGTGTGGCTGTCGTCAATCGCCTGCTCTATGCCATTGGCGGCTTCGACGGCACCAACCGCCTCAACACTGTCGAGTGCTACCACCCTGAGAACAATGAGTGGACCATTGTCTCCTCCATGTCCACAGCCTGCAGTGGGGCAGGTCAGTTACTGTCGTTAGTCGCTGTTGGAGAGATTTGTGCGGCTGTTAGCATTGAGGTCTTGAGAGCTGATGAGAGTGAAGTGAGGTGAGTATGGAGCAGTTTTGGAATGCAAGGACAGGGAAAACGGGAGATCTCCAAAAAAACTTGCCGTCCGACACGATTCACGTGTGCAAATATCCAGGAGCAACCCTGCCGGAAATCAAATTCGGTCCGCCTAGATGGGAGGCGAGTGGTGTGACCACCACACCATCACGACCCCCATTAGTTGCTGATGTTGATAGGCTTTGTAAGTAAGGATGTAGGCTTGTGTACCTACTTAAATGTGGCTTATGCTTGTGTGTGTTTTACCGTAATAAACAGTGTGTTACGGTTTTCACAAACACTGGTGCTATTGGCAGCCTTTGGTTGATATTTCCTGCAATGCCGTTAAGTCATGCATTAGTGCATTAGTGCATTAGTGCATTAGTGCTGGCTCACAGCTAGATGCAATGTTCATCCTGATAGGTTGGCTGGTTGCAATTCTCAGTTGTAACAGGAAGTCTACGTTAAGGCCGTTAAGTCATGCATTAGTGCATTAGTGCTGGCTCACAGCTAGATGCAATGTTCATCCTGATAGGTTGGCTGGTTGCAATTCTCAGTTGTAACAGGAAGTCTACGTTAAGGCCGTTAAGTCATGCATTAGTGCATTAGTGCTGGCTCACAGCTAGATGCAATGTTCATCCTGATAGGTTGGCTGGTTGCAATTCTCAGTTGTAACAGGAAGTCTACGTTAAGGCCGTTAAGTCATGCATTAGTGCATTAGTGCTGGCTCACAGCTAGATGCAATGTTCATCCTGATAGGTTGGCTGGTTGCAATTCTCAGTTGTAACAGGAAGTCTACGTTAAGGCCGTTAAGTCATGCATTAGTGCATTAGTGCTGGCTCACAGCTAGATGCAATGTTCATCCTGATAGGTTGGCTGGTTGCAATTCTCAGTTGTAACAGGAAGTCTACGTTAAGGCCGTTAAGTCATGCATTAGTGCATTAGTGCTGGCTCACAGCTAGATGCAATGTTCATCCTGATAGGTTGGCTGGTTGCAATTCTCAGTTGTAACAGGAAGTCTACGTTAAGGCCGTTAAGTCATGCATTAGTGCATTAGTGCTGGCTCACAGCTAGATGCAATGTTCATCCTGATAGGTTGGCTGGTTGCAATTCTCAGTTGTAACAGGAAGTCTACGTTAAGGCCGTTAAGTCATGCATTAGTGCATTAGTGCTGGCTCACAGCTAGATGCAATGTTCATCCTGATAGGTTGGCTGGTTGCAATTCTCAGTTGTAACAGGAAGTCTACGTTAAGGCCGTTAAGTCATGCATTAGTGCATTAGTGCTGGCTCACAGCTAGATGCAATGTTCATCCTGATAGGTTGGCTGGTTGCAATTCTCAGTTGTAACAGGAAGTCTACGTTAAGGCCGTTAAGTCATGCATTAGTGCATTAGTGCTGGCTCACAGCTAGATGCAATGTTCATCCTGATAGGTTGGCTGGTTGCAATTCTCAGTTGTAACAGGAAGTCTACGTTAAGGCCGTTCTATAGTGCATTAGTGCTGGCTCACAGCTAGATGCAATGTTCATCCTGATAGGTTGGCTGGTTGCAATTCTCAGTTGTAACAGGAAGTCTACGTTAAGGCCGTTCTATCATGCATTAGTGCTGGCTCACAGCATCTACGTTACAAGTAGGACTATCCAACCGACCAACGTTAAGAGTCAACAAACAGGAAGTCTACGTTAAGGCAGTCACGACCTGGAGCTATTTCCGTGTTTAAGGCCCAGAAGCATGGAAATAATAAAACTTCGAAGACACACACATCAAGTGCACCATCGCTGCTATGCGTAAGACTCTGAACTGGAGTGCAGTGTTCTCGTCTTGCTGCGTGTACTTATAAAACTTTTAGCAGTGACTTTAGNCTTCGAAGACACACACATCAAGTGCACCATCGCTGCTATGCGTAAGACTCTGAACTGGAGTGCAGTGTTCTCGTCTTGCTGCGTGTACTTATAAAACTTTTAGCAGTGACTTTAGAAAGGTTGTACCAGAATTCCGTGTAGGCTCCCATCGTAGTTTCGTTCTTGTCTGGGTAGTATGTTTAAAGATGCAACAGTTTGAAAAAACTATTTTTAATGATTCACAGCGGATTATCAATGTACTGAAAAACAGTAGCCATTAAAAATTTTCCGTGGTCTTGGCAAAATTGTTATATAAATAATGTCAAAATTATTTGCTTCTATCCTTTATAGAATAATATTCCATTGATAAAATCTATTGGTCCTGTCACGAAAATATAGCTTGTCTTTACAATGTTTTATCACTGAATTCTTTCTTTGTTAAATAATTTATCAATTTATCCCTTTTCTGCATTATTACGGCTTGCGCTTCGCTCATTTTTATTTGGAGATGTGATTATTTTATTTAATGCTATGTCTGAAGTGGATGCATGTGATTTGGCATATTTAATAACCTTATTGCATATTTCACTTAAGTTAAAAAATCTAGGTGTGTGTGTGTGTGTGTGATGATAAGCTAATCATGAAAAGACAAAAAAAATTCTGCTATGAAAACATTAATGATATGTATGTGAAGAAATTGCATACAAAAACGTGATACATTACGATCATAGTTAATAACAAGGGAAGAAAAAAAACCAAATAGACAACATAAAGTTATATGCTATACTCTATTTTTATACAAGGTTTTTAATTTTTGAAAACGCATGTATTTTTTGTATGGATATTCTTATAATTGCTTACAAAGTTTGTTTATTTAAGAATACAGTGGGTGTTTAANCGCATGTATTTTTTGTATGGATATTCTTATAATTGCTTACAAAGTTTGTTTATTTAAGAATACAGTGGGTGTTTAAAATAGTACATACTTAGTAATTGGTGTATACCTATAACTCCCATTTTGACAAAAATATATAAAATAACAGGAATTCAATTACTCACAGTCTAGTACATTAACTTTACTTGTCAACAGGCGCACACACACACAAGAAATGACGACACATTTCTCATGCGGTTGCGCAATTGCTACGTTTCGCAGGNGACACATTTCTCATGCGGTTGCGCAATTGCTACGTTTCGCAGGCCAGGTTAGCTTCAACAGGCGGCGAGTTGTAGGACACTGCAATATGGTGGAAGGGCACTGTTGGTTGTAAACCTCACGGCCAGTTGGCAAACTAGGGTGCGGTGGGAAAGTTGAAAATTTGCCGGAATAGCTGATGAGTATGGTTTGGAGCTGTGATTATCTTATATTAAGGCCCGGTGCCTGTCTGGATTTTGGTATAAATGGGAGCTAATTACCAGCATCTGAGTTCTGAGCTATTGCTTGAAGGTGGGTACGGCTCTCGCAGCGCTAGTGCTGTAGCAGGAATCAAAATCTTTGTTATGAGAATGCAGACTGAGGCATGAATCGTGGACTTCATTTAGCAGAACCACAGTTTGCGAGTACTGCGGCTGTAACGTTGGTGATGTCATTGTCCGGGTACACAATAATTGGTGTGACCATGTCATTGGTGCATCCTGGTGTGGTGGTTTAGAGCAAGCATGTGTGATGTGTAATGTCTGCTGTAGGGGTGGCGGCCCTGAACCAGTACATCTACGTGGTAGGCGGCTACGACGGACAGATACAGCTCAGTTTGGTGCTGCGTTACGACACTGAGAAGAACGTGTGGGACTCTGTGACCAGTTTGAGTGTTGCGCGCAGCACGCTTAGCGTCAGCGCCCTCGACGGGAAGCTCTATGCCATGGGTGAGTCCACTGTTACATTCCTAGGCCGCCAACTGCACTAAGACCTCATTAATTAAAACTTCTTTTGAATCAAACCTTTGAAAAATCACTTGCTTGGTAGTTTCCCAAATTAGTCTAGTTTCATAATTGTTTCATATTTGTGAGAACATAAAGGTACTTCATTTTTGGTTGAATTGAACTTTTTGGTTATATGTTATCTATAAATTATAATATTTCATCTATAATTAATATGAATAAAAGTAGAGTGAAAATAGATGTGTTGGTAATGCCTAGTAAGAGATGGTTCTTATGCAAAATGTTACTGTGGTGTCTGGCGTAAAGTCAACACTATTTCTGCATGGAATATTAATTTAATTCAATAGTCAGACGTCTTCTGAATAAAATTAAAACCCTAAGACATGTCTACTTAACCTAAAGAAACCTATCTTAATGACAGTACTTACTCGCCTCCAGGCATAAAGGTTAAANGTTTGGTGCTGCGTTACGACACTGAGAAGAACGTGTGGGACTCTGTGACCAGTTTGAGTGTTGCGCGCAGCACGCTGAGCGTCAGCGCCCTCGACGGGAAGCTCTATGCCATGGGTGAGTCCACTGTTACATTCCTACGCCGCCAACTGCACTAAGACCTCATTAGTTAAAACTTCTTTTGAATCAAACCTTTGAAAAATCACTTGCTTGGTAGTTTTCTAAATTAGTCTAGTATCATAATTGTTTCATATTTGTGAGAACATAAAGGTACTTCATTTTTGGTTGAATTGTACTTTTGCTTATATGTTATCTATAAATTATAATATTTCATCTATAATTAATATGAATAAAAGTAGAGTGAAAATAGATGTGTTGGTAATGCCTAGTAAGAGATGGTTCTTATGCAAAATGTTACTGTGGTATCTGGCGTAAAGTCAACACTATTTCTGCATGGAATATTAATTTAATTCAATAATCAGACGTCTTCTGAATGAAATTAAAACCATAAGACATGTCTACTTAACCTAAAGAAACCTATCTTAATGACAGTACTTACTCGCCTCCAGGCATAAAGGTTAAATGTTACTGAACTGAATGTTGTACAGTGGAACCTCTCTGAATTGACCCCATTTATTGCATCCGTCTTTCTATCAAACTTGTTTTTGAAGAGCTACTTAAAGTGTGTGGTAAAATCTTACACTGCTCAGTGTTTCTAACATTTTGAATGATGATGAGAGGCTAAGGCTGTCTCTCAGTTCCCTTCAAGTGTATACGTGTCCATACTTCGCCCCGCCTGTGAAGTCACTAAGTATATACTAGCACCATCCCAATTCCTAGTACAGTACACACAGCTTCTGTATTTGCCAATTACATGGAATTTCTTGCTTGCTGGGTGAGTTTGCGTACTTGCGGTGGACGCCATGCTTGTTTTCAAACATCCCGTACATAACCTATGACAGGAACTTTTTGTTGTTAAACTTATTCGCCATCTTATGCTCTATAAAGCAACCAATGTGCAACATTATTTGTGCGTTTATAATAAACCTAACTGTCACACATGACAAATGCATTATTGTTATTTTTTTGCAATAACACCAAACAGCACTATAGACATAAACGAAACCAAAGACAACCAACATAGAACACAAAATGTTTATTTACAGCAAAAATTATAGAGTTTTTATCTCGGAATGACAAAGCACGTGTTTTACTTTCTAGTAGGTCGTGTTATTTACACCAGGTTGTGCGACGAGTCAATTACAGCCAGAAAAAAAAGGTCCCAATAGTTAGGGTAAGTACACACAACGGCAAGTACGAATATGTATATACTTAACAAGTATGTACTTACAATTGAGACACAGCCTAAGTATACACCTCTAGGTATCATTTTTTTCCGAAGACATCCGCTGCCTATTAAAACAATGTTGTATTTAATTTTAAAAATGTGTCATTTTGTGTAAGAAACAAATAGAACATGGACTGCTTGCAAAAATTCCAAAATTTGGCGTTTGGGGGGTTGTGGGTGGGTCAAAATTGGACCAAAACCCAAACTACCTGTAACTACCTTATTTATGGAAATTGTGAGGTGTCGTTTTAATAAAGTTGTACTGTGCAAAGTTGTGTTTTATGACCACCTAGATTAGATGTTACTGGTCAGTATCATTTCATCTCCCTATACTGCTTGTTCCACTGTGTGAGTAGTCCAGTTNTTTCTGCTTCTGCCACTGCACTGCCTTCCTCTTTTGTTGGTACATTTTTTCCTATTTTCCTAGATGTCATTCTCAGTTTATTTTTGCTGCATCCCATCTCCGCAGTGGTTCAAGTCCATCGTTACTCATATTTTGTACTTTAAGCTTTTTTTATAAGTGATTCATAATACATTATATAATGTAAAAGTTATGGCCTACAGCATTTTTGTGCCTACCAATTTGACACGAACCCCACACCTCACCTTTGGAGCACTGTTCTACCATTGTCTCTCTCATCGCACGAGTGAGAGTGTGACAGCGTGGTGGTTGGTTGGCAGGTGGCTTCGATGGCCAGTCGTTTGTGAGCATGGTGGAGGTGTACGATCCGGAGAAGAGCGTGTGGACGGAGGGCAAGCCCCTGACGAGTGGTCGCAGTGGTCACATGTCGGCGGTGTGCTTCCACCAGTGCCTGATACACTGCGAGCATCACGACCACTCCATGCCAGCTCTCGACCTGCCGCCGCGACCGTCCTCCTGACAGCGCTGCGGCCGCCCCCCGCTGCCGTCATTCCACTCGCGTCCTCCCTCGTGATGCCACCTGTCGGCTGGAGAGGGTGCCATCATCTTAATACTGTAGAAGCCTGTTGTAATTTTACCGTCACCCTCACTCCAAACTTGTTTTTCAGTTGGAAATTCCTTTGTATGAAGTTTTCCTGCAAGTAAAGCAGGAATTTTTTCATCCCTTCAGGAATAATGTAATGTATTAAAAAAAAATACTGACAATCCGTTATTTTTCAAAAAAAATTTGGTTTACTGTATGTAACTGTCTTGCAGTAAAATTTTTGCAGTTTCAACATTTTTCCTTGTTGTGCAACTTCTGTGTTCAAGGCTTTGCTGGTTATAAAAACAGTAAACTGAAGGAGTATTTTTCAGTCTGACGTGGAAAGAATCGTGCTGTTACTATTTAACTGAGAAGTTCTCCAGTCCTGCATTAAAGTATGTCCATTCTGGTGTGTTCCTAGCTGTCTTGAATAATTTTGTTCTTCTGGAGAATAATATGCTACATCATGTCACCTGGATAAGTAAGTAACAAGAAAATAACATTGTTCATAGTATGTAATTTTTGCATCCAGTATTTATCTATGCATAGCTTTTTACTTATTTACCTAGTGACTANGCCTGTTGTAATTTTACCGTCACCCTCACTCCAAACTTGTTTTTCAGTTGGAAATTCCTTTGTATGAAGTTTTCCTATAAATAAAGCAGGAATTTTTTCATCCCTTCAGGAATAATGTAATGTATAAAAAAAAATACTGACAATCCATTATTTTTCAAAAAAATTTTCAAGGTTTTGCTGGTAATAAAAACAGTAAACTGAAGGAGTATTTTTCAGTCTAACGTGGAAAGAATCGTGCGATTTCTATTTAACTGAGAAATTCTCCAGTCCTGCATTAAAGTATGTCCATTCTGGTGTGTTCCTAGCTGTCTTGAATAATTTTGTTCCTCTGGAGAATAATGTGCTACATCATGTCACCTGGATAAGTAAGTAACAAGAAAATAGCATTGTTCATAGTATGTAATTTTTGCATCCAGTATTTATCTATGCATAGCTTTTTACTTATTTACCTAGTGACTANACATTGTTCATAGTATGTAATTTTTGCATCCAGTATTTATCTATGCATAGCTTTTTACTTATTTACCTAGTGACTAGAAGATTCTGTCTTTAATTGGAAGCCAGGTGTTATAATATTCAACCTCTTACAGTTGATTAATGTATTGTAGTTTTCAACTTCTACCTAAATGACATGAGAGACATGATAGGTAATGGGTCAAGTGAAAGATGTAATTATGGCTTAATTGTGCCTGGAAACCACAACAGTATTAATTATATTGTGTTTGAAAAGCTGGAGCTCAAAGTTTCTCTCTCAAACATTATTAATGTGTTATTCCTAATGTCTGTACAAACTACGTGTCCGTACGTTTGTGACATTTGAACATGTGCAACTCATATTTGACACCAAAATGTCTCGTCACTTCTGTGCTGGCAGTGTGTTTCTACAGTCGCCGTAACAGAAGATTCGTCCTCTAGTTGTAAAGTCTGGACAAAAGTGCTCCTTCATTTTACCGTAACCATGTATTAATTTTGTGTAAACATCTGCAAGATTGTGGAGTGATCATAAAGTTATGATGAGTGGATTGTACTGATGGAACCGGAGTGCCGTGTGGCCCACCGTATGCTAGGTGCATTGCTCCTATGGGTAGCGATGGAATTTTGACCCTTATAGTTCCTTGCTGCTTGTTTATTAGTACTTAGCATCTGGTAAAATAAAGCAAGACTGATTGATTGAACTATTTTGGAATAATTAATAACCATACNTTATTAGTACTTAGCATCTGGTAAAATAAAGCAAGACTGATTGATTGAACTATTTTGGAATAATTAATAACCATACGAGTGTCCTTCCTCATTACTTGTCATGGAATTAGGAACAGTAAATGTTTGAAACCAGGAATGGATTGAAAAACTTGNTAGTGTCCTTCCTCATTACTTGTCATGGAATTAGGAACAGTAAATGTTTGAAACCAGGAATGGTTTGAAAAACTTGGATCCAGGAATGGTAAACCTGAAAATACTGTTGAATATGTATATAACCTAATTTTCTGTAGACATAATCTCCAATAATGTTTGCCAAACAAGATAAATTATGTTTCTTGAAAAAAAAGTGTGTAGAATTATGAATAGTGGAGACGGTAGTACACTGTAGGTTGCTTTCCTACCCCTGCCAAAAATGAGAAGACTGACTTCTAACGTTAACCGATTCTGGGTTATGTTGGTAACATACCATCCACAGAATTTTGTTTGGCTGGTGGAAGAGGAATCAAGGTCACAAACTATAAGAAGGTTTGTTATTGCATCAGAAATACAGTACATCTTTCTTCTGCAAGTTCTGCCAACTGTGCATGTGAACTGCAGGCGTGTACCAACTGGCGAAGGTCGTAGCAAGTGTAGTTGGCACACACAGTTTCTCACGTCGAGANATGTGAACTGCAGGCGTGTACCAACTGGCGAAGGTCGTAGCAAGTGTAGTTGGCACACACAGTTTCTCACGTCGAGAAGAGAACAATGGTAAATTACGAGGTTTCTAAGAAATCCACGCTTACAGCCAGGCGTTAATTTTCTGTGGGACCAAGCAGAAATATTNGAAGAGAACAATGGTAAATTACGAGGTTTCTAAGAAATCCACGCTTACAGCCAGGCGTTAATTTTCTGTGGGACCAAAAGCAGAAATATGNCACAGTTTCTCACGTCGAGAAGAGAACAATGGTAAATTACGAGGTTTCTAAGAAATCCACGCTTACAGCCAGGCGTTAATTTTCTGTGGGACCAAGCAGAAATATTATTAAAGTGTAAATGTGTCTTCCAATCAGTGTTTTGACAGTAGGTGAATTTCAGAACTTAAAAATAACTTAGGATCATTTAGGAATGAAACTTGAGGAGTGATAATTTCAAATTTGAGGCATCACTGTATCTTCATAATTTTTTTTTGGGAAGGGGCGGGATTTAATTTAATTGTAGTATTTGTATATTTTTTGCCACCATTTTTTTCCCGCAACAAAAACAATTGTTCTAGTCGTGTGACAGTATTGCAGGGTGAGAAACATAATTAGGGCGGTGTGGTATGCAAAAAGAAACCTATTTCGCCTCTAGTACCAATTCCTCATATTTTATATTGGTTTAAAGTTTTGGTTTTTATCTGAAATTAATTAAAGTAAAATATAAATACTGGAATAGCGAGGAAGTGTGGTTTGGTTTAGGTTGTTGGGGGCTTGGCGTGGGTACTCGCAGTGTGCCGATACCATCGCAGATGCCAACAACAGATGAGTTTTGCAAACATTTCATCGCTTTGTTCAATGTTCAGGGGCGTTCTCGAAAGATGGGTCAGTGTGACTCTAAACTTCGTGTCCGTTAAGGATCTACTTCACTTCTTATGCAAAGATTCTTCTTTTTTGTGTCATAATTTCAGTTACTGAGTAATTATTAAGAATTCCTGACACTAGAAAATTTACTTTGTACGAGTTGTATAATATTTTTGTACGTACTTAATTGTACATGTTATTTGATAGTTGTAAAAGGTTCGAATGTATTGATATTTTTAAGGTTATATTTGTGACGAAATGTTTACATTGATGATTTGGATTTCGTGTTCATACTAGGGTGAATACCTGAGCTACCGAAGTAGTGCTTACTGTAGCATTTTTTTTAGAATTTTACTTTACATAAACTTCAATCAACAGGAAATTAAAGAATCTGATGTACTGGAAGATGCAGAAAAGAAAGCGAGTAAGAGAGCGTAATGGAAGAAATAATTTCTATAATTAGAGACTTGCTTGTGATGTTACAAAATAAATTATTTTTAAACTAGGTCAATAACAACATGTTTATATGTAAGGAGTGTAGTATACTGTAAAGGTGGTTCTTGGACATGCCGTTGGAAGTTATGGGATAGTTTTCAGCCGTAATATTTGATTTTTTTTTTTTTTTTTTTTTTTCAAGGGGTAACACAATTCAAGAGACTGAATTTCTCTGTGTGTTAGTAGCTCATTCAGTGTAACCTTCATCGCGATACACCTTGCGTGTTTCTAAGCAGTTTCACAAAGTCAGATGATGTTCTTAGTAAGTCAGTCATGGTAGGATCTTGCTCAGTAAATTGCAAAATTCAGAACGGAAAATTCGTACAGCCCCACATCTACACAGCAGCATGTATACATTTCGCAGTGGGCAGTACAAACACTGTTTCACCAGAAAAAGTGTCTGGAAGACAAGTGATAGGATTAAATAAACTCTTTTTAGCATTTGAGGATACAGCTGTGATCCTAGGGTAATATGACTCATCAAAGTTTTCACGTGCAGACACAATTATTTTGCTTTTCCCATTCCTATGCCGTCAATATTTTCGCGTGGCTATGATAGATATTGAAAGTATATTGTATATATGTGTACATGTGTATATATGAAAATCTCTGGAAGCGGAGTAGACAAAATAAACTTTGAGTGTAGTATTGTAATGTAATCTTTGTGTGATGAGAAAGTCATGTGTGTGTACATATTTGTCTGTATATAAATTGTGACTCCTATGTGGTTTACAATATGTGATGTATGTGTGTACATACAAATAAAATATTTTGACTTCACTTTGTTGTAATTTGTTGAAAGTATGTGGTTCTCTTCCTTGGTGTGGGTAGTAATAAATGGAGATCAGTCTCCATACTAAAATTTTTCTGTTGTCAGAATGAAGAAGATCCCCTTTGCTAGCACTCTAATGGTTACTTGTAACCATGNATGTGGTTTACAATATGTGATGTATGTGTGTACATACAAATAAAATATTTTGACTTCACTTTGTTGTAATTTGTTGAAAGTATATGGTTCTCTTCCTTGGTGTGGATAGTAATAAATGGAGATCAGTCTCAGTACTAAAATTTTTCTGTTGTCAGAATGAAGAATATCCCCTTTGCTAGCACTCTAATGGTTACTTGTAACCATGCTCATTAAGACAAATTGCAAATATAATAATTTTAGTTAAAATTCATGTCCTTAATGTAATTAGCATCTGAACAAATGTAACATGGGCAAAGTCCATGCCAGCCAGGGCACTCTGTTCACACCCCGGTATCAACGATATTGTCTATTGATTATTGTAATGTCTTTTGTTTAGTTGTTTAGAAGTGTTATGTNTTCACACCCCGGTATCAACGATATTGTCTATTGATTATTGTAATGTCTTTTGTTTAGTTGTTTAGAAGTGTTATGTCTCGACTGGCTCATTATCCACTCTAGCAGTCAATAAATATGTAGTGGTTTTATTTGTTCCGTATTACCTCGTACTAGCGGTTCCCCGCCTACGAGCCCGCCAGACTGGCTACGCTGAGAAAAAAAAGCATGAATGGTCATTTTGGACTTAGGTGAGAATTACGCTTCCCCAGGCGATTCAAGTCCTGGGGAAGAAGGGGTGGCAACTCCGGGTGAGAATTACGCTTCCCCAGGCGATTCAAGTCCTGGGGAAGAAGGGGTGGCAACTCCGGGTGAGAATTACGCTTCCCCAGGCGATTCAAGTCCTGGGGAAGAAGGGGTGGCAACTCCGGGTGAGAATTACGCTTCCCCAGGCGATTCAAGTCCTGGGGAAGAAGGGGTGGCAACTCCGGGTGAGAATTAAGTGAAAACTGTTCCAAAAATGGCGTCGCTATTGAAAACTACATGGTTCGAAGTATAAAGTCGAATTCACCCGGAGCGTCCGCGCAACGTGATCGACCCCTTGAGACACTAGACGGCGACTGAATCCGGCAGCATGCTGCTCGCCTGCTCTACTTTCTGCACAACTAATAAAGAACACAAAGCCTTGAATAGTACACAATATTACCTTGAAAACAAAACTACAACAATTTAACTTGGATGGCATGGAATGAGGGTGAAACAGCGGGAATGAAAAACACGTGAATTTTAGAGTGGACAGGATGAAAACTCTGAAACGCTGGTAGGGGCTTCTTTGAGTGTTCACACTCTTAGTATATGTCTTTCCTTGGCTTTATTATTGGCCTTTTAGTTGTGATTGACCCCTACATATTATGCAGGCTTGGTTTGCCATAACGCACCGCCGCTCGCGGGGCGGTTAAGGGGGTAGGTGGTTACGCTGCACTGCCCTATGCTACTGCACTGCACTCGGCACTCGCTGTGCACGGGTTACATGCTGGTGCTAGTCGATGTGATGTGGTTGAGGCGGTGGACACGCAACATGGAAAATGGTCTGAGAGGTCTGTGTAAGTCGTCTGCAGATGATTCGAGTCCCCACACCGAACTTCAGACCCACGGTGTACCACAGGAGGTACTGTAAATTGCTCCCGCGGCCTCCGTACAGGTTCACAAGGGCTCTGGTGGTGGCCGGTATCCAGACCGACCGCCTAAAATGATCATCTTAGAGCTTTCCGGCTTAAGGGACTCTTAGTTATTGTTTCCTCTCAGACGGGATACTGCCTTAGAGGCGAGGCGTTCAGGTATAATCCCACGGTTCGTAGCTTCGCACCACAGGTCTTTCGACTGAGTGCATGAACCAGCGGCCCGTACCTGCGGTTCCTCTCGTACTGAGCAGGAATACTGGGACGACGACGCCTTCTCAGTAGGGTCAAACTAACCTGTCTCATGTCAAAGTACTTTTGGGACCTATAATGTTTTTCATCGTCCTGTATGAGGTATGTGCATGTTGCGAAAGGAAAGCGGTTGTCTCTATGGGAGCAAACTGAATGCTGTGTATTTAATTAGACCTGGTAGCAAGCATACATTCTGAAAGAGTTACAATAATTTTAGATGAATATTTATGCTATTTTAAAGTGTAAAAACAAGCATTTTCTTTCTATTTCTTTATACATTAAGTTGGCAAAACATTAAAGTTTGTGTGAATAAATTACGAGAAAAATGAAATATTTAATTTGAGCAGTATTAATCCCTCATGTTTTGATTTTATAATTCTTTTTCACACGTGTTATTTTAAGAGACATTTTGAAATTCTAGCATGACAGAGTGTAAGTAATAGCTTCCCAACATTTCTAAAATTGTTACACATTTCACTCCTGTGGGTTATTTTTTTTGGCTTTGTGCAAGCGACTATAGCTGTGGTGGTAGCAAAAGTAATCTCTCTAAGAATACCTACTTTTTAGAGTATGTGCTCGGCTATATTCTGTGCCCGTTCAGGAAGTAAAACTAAATACAGAATGAGTATTCTGGTTGTAGCAAAAAAAAAAATACGAATTTCAGAAAATTGTAGAATTAATCCCACTCAAGAAAATGTCCGTATGGAACTACATATACTGTAAGATTTTTACAATTGTACAGTGTGGTAAGGTACTAGTACAGCAATTAATGTACTGTTGAAGTGTGCTACGGGCGGATACTGAATAACTTGTATATTTCTACAAGAAAATGAATAGTTTTGTTATCTCTAGTATACAAGTAGCGGCACATTTATCAGTGATGGTGTTGATGTAGTTAGCAAGATACGGACACTGACCTGCCTTCTGTATCTTAAGTAGTTTTCCAGGACAATGTCCAAAAGAAATTGACAGTATTGATATATGTATGTCACATTGGCGTAGGGGTTGCTGTTTTGTTTTTACAGAGCTTTATTGTATAGGTCGATAGCTTATCTAGTAAAAAAAAAACATTTGTGTCAAAAGTTTGAAGTACCACTAATAAAGAAGCTGTTTGCAAACAGACCTTTCATAATAATGAAATAAAGTGTATATAAATATATATATTTGCTCACACTCACACACTGGAAAGCTACATTCATTTCTGCCATATTGGAACTGTTGTTGCCAGTCTTGCCATGGTACCATCCGTCTGGTCCCTCAGTGTCATGTTCCATTGCTTTCTTAGTTTCTTCTTGCTCTTTCCTCCATTTCATTGTCCTTTTGCATTCTTTTTCGCTTGTGTGGCAATTACAAAGTTGTATATTTTTGCCAGCAAATGTACGTAAAAAAACATTTATATAACTTTGATTACATTTAGAGTATCTACTTCAGGAAATATGGTTTCAATTTTAATTTATTTTACACAATTTTGAAAATGTTTGTATAGTCTATTCGTCGTTTCTTCACACTTTTTGAATCAAAAACTAAAAAAATCACCCTTGTATGATGTGTTTGTTTTCTAAATGTGCCATGTATCACAAGCATTTTATATTTTTTTCAACATAAAAGTACCTTAGTTTTGGTTAAATTGAAATTGTATTTATATTTTATTTATAAAAAATAATATATTAAATTTTTAGTTATAAGACAATAGGGTATGTTGGCAGTACCTAGTAAGCAATAGTTCTAATGGAATATATTATTACAGTGAGTATGCACAAATGTGGTGCATTGTTACTTGGGTGTAATTTTAAAGACACTGTTAAGGTTTGTTTGCTTGAGGCAGAGGAATATCCTGGGAGAGAAACTTTAGCAGGGTTTCAAATAAGTGTAAAGTAACAGTGACTGAACTATACTTATGTATGGATTTTTAAACTGGCATAACCATGATGGCTCTATCAGTAATTCTAATAAACGTCACTATTTTAAATGCATATACTATTGCTTTAATAATATGTACTATTAAAAGTGTTCTGCCCAGTTCGAAGTGTTCTGCATGTCCGAGGCCTAAAATTGTGGGATGGTTACAGGCAACCCAGGTACTCTCATCACGTCACTCATCCCCTTTACGCACAAGGCACTGAACTGACATGCAGTAATTAAATCAGCAGCTCGCCTCAGATTCTCAGCTGTCACCCTACAGTGTAATGATGTATTAATAAAGGGAAAGTTGTGTTTCTCATCCCCCAACAACTTTAAATACCCTGATCAGGTGTTTTTGTACGTAAAAATGATGTTTGTGAAAATATCAGTTTTAGCCATTTTAACGTTTAAAAAACACGCTGAAAATTGAAAACTGAAGTGTTTCATTAGTTGGGGTAGTGAAATCTCGCAAAAGATTTCAAGACGAGTTATATTTCAAAACACTGTAGTCGTTTACCTATCTTGATTGGCTGAATTACTTTCAGACACGCGTTACTGTCTGCACACGAATCACGTAGGAGCCGTGCCGATGTTGCAGAATTCTGAGTGGCCCGGTCACACTTGAAAACGCCTTCTCAAGCCGACAGAAACCAATGGCAATAGACAAACTGATGTGGGGTGCTTATAGTATTGAAGTCTATAGTGTACTCATATTTTATTGCGAAAAATCACTAGCTCTAATTATCAGGGACGTGAAATGTTCTGTAAATGCTATCCCTAGGTGGACCTATTTTATGCATGTGGAACAGTTTTCGAATAACAATTTATTTCCTGAAGCTCTGTACACCTTTCTGCGGACTAGCATGGCGGAACCCTTAAGGGATCCATTTTGCTTTGTTTTTGACTGGTTTATTTCACAATTAATCATTTGCAAGCAGCTTGCCAGCTTATAATTTCGAATAAATTGATTCTGTGGACGCATTACTTGAGCGTAACCGCAGTGTTTCTCCTGGCACAGACATGATAGTCTGATGGCGAGGTGGTCGATTTATTATCATTCAGGCGCTCCGACATGAATTTCAAATTGAAGAAATTTAAATGTATGGAAATAAACAAGGTTGTCTACGTGCACAGGTGTTGGCTGGGATGTGCCGAGCACCTGAACGCGGCTCGACAGGTATTGGCCTTGTTAGGCCCTATCTACAGTAGACATGTCAGTAAAATAATGTAATAAAAACAGTGCTAGTAGTGTCCAATGAAACTTTGCCACTTACAATACCACAAATAATCAAGCACTGTAAATAATATGAAATATGAAATAAATTTGCACTCGTGAAAAATTGTTTAGCCGTTTATAGGATACCATAATTCTCAATAGGCCCGAATATTGTTTTTATTTTCTACTAAACCTTCTTGCAGCTCTTCCTGTTGTTAGAAATGCTGTCCAAGCTCGTGACACGGTGCTGTGTGCAATCCTGAACTCCTTGGCCACACTAACCACACTTCGTCCTTCCAACTACCCAATGATTTGACCTGTGGTAAAGTTGTCCAGATGTTGTTTATGGGACTGTCTGTTTGCCGTATCAGACATCAGACACCAACTTGTCGTTCATTGTTCAACCCTATATGCACTGTGCAACCGCTTGCTCTGCAATACCTATGAAAAAATGAGTGAAATGTTATTTCAGTTACAACATTAATTATTGCCCAAAATCAAACAAGTCAACCCATTTATATCATAGAGGAAAGCCCTTGTGTTTTAATACTCCAAAACGGGGCTATCAACTGTAAATTCACGGTTTTACCACTGCAACCTCGGTTGTAAACCTTCCACATATTCGAAAACGCACTGTTTTATTCGCATGTCAAAACTTTTTCCAAAAAGTGGGTGGGGGACATAGAAATCAGAATAAGTTTTCTCCACAGGAATGCATGAATTACAACTGGGTTGTACGCAAAAATAAATGCAACAACTGTCCGTGACGTGTCTTGTGAATAACAATTCACAATAGAATATTACAGTGCAATATTAAATACAAAGCACGAACAATTATCAAAATAAAATGATGGAAAATGGGAAACACAACTCAGTTACACCTCCCAGCTGGGACTTGCATTTTGAAGTTAAATTGTTAGGAATAAATTTCTCATATAAAAAATTGCTGTTTCACTTAGTATACGAGAATGACTATGTACGAACACGTAATGATTTATAAAACGACTATTGTAGTGGATATCTCACATTTCATAGGACCCCTCTCTCCCCTCCCCAGCCCCTTTTTCTCCTCATATATACCTCTCTTTGACGATCATGCATCAGTGCATACTGCATGTATGGAAACTACTGCTTTGTTCGAGTCCTGTTAAAATCACGCATTCACCAATTCAGCCGGGCTGATGNAATCACGCATTCACCAATTCAGCCGGGCTGATGGAGGCGCAACTCTACCTCAATCGACGAGTTTTCAAACTCATATTTGCAAGTAAATAAATAAATAAAACTCTGGATGGTGAAGTCAAAGAAGGACAAGTTGTTTTGAGTTTATTTGTGATGGAGAAAATATGCACAGTGAAGGGTAATACTGCTGTAAATACAACTGGTTTGTTATTAAAGTGACTGGCACGGTGTTAAGTATTAAAAGAAAAAAATGATGGAAAAACAACTTTTCTGAAAAGTGGGAAGGTTCGCTCTGTCAGTATATCCAGGTGTCCTCNATACCTCTCTTTGACGATCATGCATCAGTGCATACTGCATGTATGGAAACTACTGCTTTGTTCGAGTCCTGTTAAAGTCACGCATTCACCAATTCAGCCGGGCTGATTGAGGCGCAACTCTACCTCAATCGACGAGTTTTCAAACTCATATTTGCAAGTAAATAAATAAATAAAACTCTGGATGGTGAAGTCAAAGAAGGACAAGTTGTTTTGAGTTTATTTGCGATGGAGAAAATATGCACAGTGAAGGGTATGCGAATACTGCTGTAAATACAACTGATATGTTATTAAAGTGACTGGCACGGTGTTAAGTATTAACTTTTAAGAAAAAAATGATGGAAAAACAACTTTTCTGAAAAGTGGGAAGGTTCGCTCTGTCAGTATATCCAGGTGTCCTCCNAAGAAAAAAATGATGGAAAAACAACTTTTCTGAAAAGTGGGAAGGTTCGCTCTGTCAGTATATCCAGGTGTCCTCCAAAACGTTCACCACAGATCTGTGCATGAATTTCGGAATGTAAATGCAACTATTTTGCGTTTTTTGTTTTGTGTATGATAAAGTTGTACCCAATGAAATCGCGTAACTGTAGAGTGGTGCCCTCCCGACCAGAGGTTCTTACGGGCAAATCAGTGTGTGTGGGCGAGATGGTGCGGGCTGCTGGGTAATGGAATCAGTGCGATTGAACGCGGAGCATGCCGGTTGTTCGGCGTTCCGGCACGCGCGAAGCGGTACGAAGTGTAGAGGTGATGCATGAAAGAGAGATACTTTTGGGGGCGAAGACAAAATTGGCGATTCAAGGGTAATGAACGTAGAGGTATGGGTGGACCGGTCAGTGCTACATCAGCCTTGGCTGGGGCCTTCTTCATCCGGGCTCGTCCTGTTCGGGGTCCTCGACGGCGTCCCTCCTCAGGTGTTGGGTGAAGAGCAACGGCCAGGTGGGTGGAATGGGGTTGACGAGTTGACGTATGGTTGGGTTGGTGAGGTGACGAACAAGAATGGGTGAAGCGATCGGTGAGGATGGCGAGGAGGACACGTAGAAATGAAGGTGGCGAGTATTTGATGACGTGGAATGGGGAGGGGGAGGCGAAGGATGAGACGAAGTGCGCGGAAGAAAATTGCCATCGGTCACGGAAGCTGTTTCGCAGGGACAGTGCGTTACGGATTCGTTAGTGAAGCCAGATGTANTTGAGGTGAGTGGGGGCCGTGAGATGAAGGGGAGACCGCCGGAGCAGTTGACGAAGGGAGGTTACCCCGGCGGTTAGTGGATGGGCAACCCCGGTTTGGGTGAGATGCGTTGATATCCCCCAGCCATGACGGCGTGAGTGTGGCGATGAGATCAATGGGGGAGGAAAGGTGGGTGTCGTGGTAAATATAGGGAAATGAGGTTAATTGGGTTCGGGTGGCCATGAAGGCGCACAGCAACCGCCTCAGTCGCGGGTGGAGTGGGTGTGGTGCGGCGATGATGCGAAATGGAGGATTTCAGGAGTAGGGCAATCCCACCGCCGTAACCTGCGCGGTCACTGCCGTGGACGGTATACCCCGGGGCAGGGGGGGGGGGAGCCATGTTTCTGAAATGAAGGCGACATCGGGTTTGTTATCTGACAGGGGGGAGCGGAGGTCGGTGAGTTTGGTGAGGAATGAACACGAGTTCCAGATAAGGAAACTAAGAGGTTGGGAAGGGGTAAAACTGTAGAGCAGCGTTCAGGAGGATATCCAGTTTTTCGGAGGTGGAGCGGGCTTGGTGAGGGCAAGGTGAAGGTGGCACGAATGANATCCAGTTTTTCGGAGGTGGAGCGGGCTTGGTGAGGGCAAGGTGAAGGTGGCACGAATGAGGGGATGGAAGTCGATGATTTCTCGGAAGGAGTCCGAGAGGGTGGTTGGCGGAAGAAGGAAGTAGGGAGGGGGGGGATGATCTCAGACACCCCCTGTACTTGACGACTTCCCAGAAGATTACGGTACAGGCGGAGGATTAGCGCAGCTGGACAGCACTCTACACAATGCCCGGGCCAGTGCCAACAGAAGTAACACACTTACCTGCCTGCCGCGCCTCAACACAAGCAGGAGCTGTGCAGGCGCAGGGTTTATCATTCCGATTGGTGACGTAGGAAGGGGAGACTGTCCACATCGTAATTTTAGAAAACGCTATCAAAGTAATTAAATAAAATCAGTAATTTAATAAATTATATAATTTCATAATTTTTAAACATTCATAGAACAGTTGCATGTCATTATTATGTACGAGTTTACAGCAAGTGAAAGTGAATTCGTTTTTGGGTCCAGTGTAAGTGAAGGCGACTTTTCCTTAACTGGGCCTTTAAGCCGTTAATAAATAAATAAATACGCACTCCCCCCTTCCCTGTCCCAAATCTCCTATAGCCCCCCACCTTCTGAACCCAAGAATAGTTTAAAATTCTGTAGAATTCAACGTCTCTTTTCTTAGTTGCTATTTCAAATACGACTTGTGTAGCTCTTGTGATCAACTCTCCAACAAGCCCTATCTCCATGCCTCCATTGCCGTTAGTTTATTTATTTGTGCTTTAATTAAATTAGCGAGGTTAAAACTAAAAATGCCTTCTCTTAAGGCGAGTTCACAATTAAAATACGTAAGCACAGAACATAACAGTAAAACATTCATACAACCAGAATTCTTGTGCGAAATCTATTGATTCACAATTTATTACTTATGTGTTTTTTTTTTAGCGAATGAGATTTTGCGATGAGTCTGACGTCATTTGACATTATTGGTAAATAATTGGTTTTCCCAAGAGATTGTGACGTGTTGAAAATGGACAGCAATTAAAAATATTTTGAATTCTTGCTTTTCTTTGAAATTTTTACTTGTGCGATAGTAAACACGTGTATAACTTAAAAAAAAATTCTGCTAGTAAACTGTTACCGGTTCTATCCTCTAAATTTATATTTCGCGACATTTCTTCGTTTCTGCGGCGCAACTGTTCTTCCATCTTAATTAAACAATTTCGTAGAAAATTTTATACTCTGCTCTGATTGGCAATTGCTCCATGCGCCTGCGCAGGAAGTGAAATATAACCGCTTCCTTTGCGCGGAATGTCAGGAGCTCTCGTTCTCAGGACCTGGTACGCGCAGTTGTGAATCTACATGTTCGAAAACATGGCGGTCAATCCCCGAGCACACGATCCAGGTTATGCCTTCAATTGTGAACCAAGCTTTACTCTTAATCAACCTGGATACATAATTAAACATGCATAAGCATAATAATCATTCTAGTAAATTCAAATCTAAAGCAGAAGGATCAGGCAGTGCTAGTATTCGTTTCATTCGGAAAGTCGTTCATATTTTACTATCCGTGATAACTGATATTTTTCAACGACTCGCTGTCAGCTAGTTTCTTCGTAACTTCTCGGACTAGATGCCATTTACATGTCTACAGACACCGCCAGAATATAATGCATTGGAATTATCTACACGCCTGCCGGTACTCAAGACAAATTTGAATGTTCCAAGATAAATTACAAGTATAAATTGCACCATATGAAATATTCACGTTCATGAAGTAAGTAATATTGACATATTACAGTTAAATTTGCCAGAGTACTGCTAGAACTATTCAACAAAAATAAAGAATTCGTTTTCATTTCATCTAAAAAAATAAACTTAGCAAAGAAACGAAAGTCAGACAAATACCAGTTACAAAATTTGGCAAGAAACGGATTAATAGTTCACGAAGTAAGGTAATGCTTTTTTTTTTTTTTTTTATTCACGAAGCTCCTTTTACCAAAATGGCGTATTAAAGAAGTTAATAGTACGATTAACGCCTTCTTCCGGTCGGGGATTGTCTCATTTGGGGCCGCGGTGGCTGAGTGGTTAGTCTACTCGCCTCCCACCAAGGCGAACCGGGCTCAATCCCCGGCCGGGTCACTCCCGGATTTTCGCATGTGGGAATCGTGCCGGACGATGCCGCTGGTTGGCGGGTTTTCTCGGGGAACTCCCGTTTCCCCCGCCCTTTCATTCCGGTGCAAGGTTAAATTATCAACGGAAGGACATCCGGCCGAACTGATAAAGTTATCAAACAGAACTTCCGGGAGCAGTGCAGCACGTCAGAGCTTGCAACTGACGTTCAAGGTCAAACCTGTTTTCGGTTATGTTAAGGCGCCCGTCTACCTGGCGCTTGAACTGCGTTGCAGAGTGTTCCAAATACACGTTTTTCAAAAGAAACTATTAAGCGTGCGTCCAACGTGCTGATCTACGAAAAGAACACACACTTCAGACGAGAGCTGTTAAGTACTTTCAAAATATCACGTACGTTAGACACATCAATTCAGAGTACTCCAAAACCGCTAAAAACGGCCTTTCCAAGGCGCTGTAGCTCAAAATGCACGCATCAGATACATACAAAACTACTATAGGGGCCTGCAATGAACCTTCCTAAAGACTTCCCACTAATAAAATAATATGGTCACCGCTGAAAGTCCCATAGGTGCACGCAGCACGACGAGAACACTGCACGCCAGTTCAGAGCCTTGCGCTTAGCGGCGATGGCGTACTTGATGCGCGTGGCAGTGTCGCCCTTATCGCTCCCGCGCTTCTCGGCCTAAACGTGGGGAAAAGTTCCATGTAGACGGGGGCCTTAAAGGGATCTGACGTAGAGAAATTAAACTACTTCTTACATAATACATTTAACTAAGCACATACTGAACATGACCCAACACACGAACATCACCATTCGTACCAACCAACTTCCTAAAAATCCAAACCGCATCTCCTTACTCAAACTTAAGCCTACGGCGAGAATACAATACTGGACCAGGAGAAATAGCAATAACAGAATTGTTTATGGCAACAAGTTCATAAATTGCAAAAGTTGCAAATGTTGGTTCTTTCGATTGTGATGTTATGAAGGACGATAATGTTTTCGTAAAGCAAGTTACAACTGCAGAAGAGAGCTTCATTCTTGTTAGCTCTATGTATAGGTTCGCTCTTCAGGGAATGACGCTCATAATGGATCTGGTATTCTCGAGGTTTGTTTCTACAGGCATCATCACAACAGTACAGTGACTGGTGTAAATTATCTTAGTCAAATAGATTCAAGAGACATATTATGTTGGAAGACTTTTGAAACGTGTTATTGTGTAGTGTCAAAGCTTTTGTAGCCAAGCCTTAATATCAGCCAAGCTTTATTCGAACACGGCGTATATGGACCATATATATATATATATATATATATATATATACATTAATACGCAGGCGTACATGGCCCATATATATACATTAATACACACACACACACACAAACTGTGCCCGCGGCTCCGCTCGCGTGGACTACAGAATTATTGTTTAGGTTTTTTAAAAATATAATTGAAATTTACTTAGTGTTCATCTTATATACTCTATACCTATTATAAAACTCAACGTCTCGGTGAATTAAATGGTAAAAACACTTATTAGTATCTCTATGTTGTAGATAGACATATGCTACCGCGGATTTTTTTTTGGGTCTTTTTATTCTACACAATTCTTTACTACATGATATTGTTCCATCTTGAACGGTTTAGACAGCGTATTGCAAGAGAGCGCGCTGGCGGCAAACTTTTTTCCGACTTGATTCACTATTATCGTTTGTAAATTTTTTGAGATATTTTCTCGCTATAAAAAATAGCCTATATCACCTTTAAGCCCTCCAACTATTTCTGTGCAAGAAATTACGTCGATCTGTTTCTCGGTTGCGACGTTGCGTTGTTATTCAGTTTGTGTACTTTTTCATTTTCCAATAAGAATTTACCCGAGGCAAAGAGATATTTTCTCGGGATAAAAAGTAGCCAACGTCATTTCCCGACCCTCCAACTATCTCTGTGCAAAAAATCACGTCGATCCGTTGCGACGTCTTCCCACACTAACAACTTACATTGACGCAGCATTGTACCCCGAGCGCTATTTTTACTATAAAAAAAAATTCCCCGAGGGAATGAGATATTTTTTTCGGGATTTAAAGTAGCCTATGTCACTTCCCGGCCCTCCAACTATCTCTACAAAAAAATCACGTCAATCCGTTGCGACGTGAAAGGACAAACAAACAAACACACTTCGCATTTATAAGATTAGTTAGAATTTCGCGTTTGAGGCACAGCGATACGGGCGACAATAACGCGCCCGACCAGCGCCCCGTCGCCCCTACGCGCAAGACGATGCTGTTACGCCTTCCTGTGCAAATAGGATATGTAAATGAAAGCCTGTAGATTAATCTACGACTGTACATTTTTACTTTCCTCTGCGCATGACAGCTCTAAAAATTCTATTTTTAAACCATTTTCACTATTTGTTTTCTCTTAGAATAAACTTTTCCTATCAGCCATTTTTTAAACCCATCTTTTACTTTTTTTAAAAATAAATATTGCCATGCAAGTAATAAGCACAGTGTATATATTTCACCGGACTCGAAAGTTGACATACAAGGCTAGAATACAATATATTTATTGACTATTATCCCAAATGAGAGGGGTTCAAAAAGTGGTCCCTCTACCCTGAACAGCGTATAACTGTGCTCTCCTTGTAGTTGCGGGGTGGGTGGGTAGATGGCTCCAGCGACGAGCGCTAGAGCCAATGGTCAGTCAGTTGACATGTGGCTGTGCTACGGGTTGGTGCTGCTTCTCCAGGCCGCTCCAGCCGTCCACTCCAGCAGACTGCACGCCCTGGCTGCACAAGCTATCTGCCAGGCCCGTTGCTACGCCAACACCGAGGTCAGTCGCCTTAACACCTCGCCTCATTTGCTCGATTAAGGCGGGATTTACAATCTCCACGTAACGTACGCAAGTTTCCTGTTGGCAGACGTGCATTCAAACAAATATTTAACTTTGCAGTCTTTGCGCAAAACATTGGTAACTTAACAATTTCTGTTAAAAAGTGTAAATTCATTATTAATTTCTATTTACGTACGCTTAAGTAAGGTGTGAATATGAATGGCGATTCGCATTGTGAGTTAATTTTTAATGTATGTATGACTAAACTTACCGTACTTTAGAAGTGGTATTTATAGTTTCTGAAATCTTCTGCTGGGAAGGTACGCGTAGAGCAGTAGCAAGTCGAAAACTTTTGTTAAAGTTCTTGACTGTTTAATTTCTTTATTTGTGTAAACCGCCTAGATGATCATTGACTCTTCTTCTTTCCGATTTGCTGGACACTAATTTATGAACAAACGTGGAAAAGTAAAAATATAATCACGTGATTAGTAGCATAATTTTATATGTACGGTAGAGCGTACAATTGCGGAATGAACAAGGGTCGAAGGGTTTCTGAATTCAAGCAGTATACTTCGCCACAAAGAGGTCAAGGCTGTGTCCGAATTCATTGAATAATTTGGACAGACAGTCTTGTTGGTATCGGTAACTGCTATTAGCCAGCAAATCACTTTTAATGAACGTCTATTCCAACGAATAATTTGATAATCGTCGAAAGTTACAGAGGTGAAATCAAGGATTAAATTATATTTCATTTTGGTTTACATAACATTTATTGTCTTGCATTATTGTACGTGAGTTTGCATTTTTAATAGCTTGTTTTACCTTAGCTTTTGTAGGTTGTAGACATGGACCTAATATGAATTTATTGTTTAAATCTTTTTTTAAGGCACACCTTGAGATACTCATTAACTTAGTTCAAAATTCTATTTCTACGAAGTAGTAATGTTGTCGTATTAAACTTTAAATATAATAATTATGTTGAAAATTAATATTGTAACCTATAAATTGCTTTTCAAAATGGCGGCACATATATCGCAAGTAGCGTACGCGAGAAGTATACATCTTCGTGTACTTGTATACTTGCATACTTCACTTGCAATACGGACAGCCACAGCACGTGTTGTGACGTCACTTCTGGGGACAGGTACGCACAAGCGTTTACTTCAGGCGAATCGGACACGGTGACGTGAGGGAACTGGGGCTAACGAGAGACCAAGGGCAAGTGAATTCTGTCGGCGTGTCGGTTTTACATTTATTCGTAGAGCAGGTGCAAAGTGTCGTACAAAGTACATGTAGGAACTCCCGAGGTTTTGTTGGCATGCAGGTAACGGCACTGCAGGACGGCGTTCCAAAACGTTACTCCGAGAATAGAGTAAAAGTAACAGAGTAACAACTGGGGAAAGCAAAAGTAAACATGGTTCTAGAACCAACATGATGTAAATAGCATTGTGTGTTTACAAATATGCACTGATTAAGCAATCAATGTAAATTCCAAAAGATTATTTGTCCCTTCCCCATTTCAAAATATTAGTTATATACATAAACAGCCTTACTTGCGATAAATTAATCGTAAACATTACATCAAAAAAAAAAAATCTTCAAAAAAGTTAAATTTAAAACAAAAATACGAATTTTTTTATCACTAACCATTTGTAATTTTCCCGTGTGTGTCTGTAAACAGAATGTACACATTTCCTTTCAGTTTATTTAATTCTACCAAACGTCCCGCCATTTTCAGGTTACCCGTCGTTACTCGCTGAAATAGTACATGTAAAAATTTTACTCTGGCAAGATGCTCAGAGTGATTTACTCTGCAGTTTTGGGACACTGCCGAGAGCGAGTAAAACATTTACTTAAAAGTGTTTTGGGACAGCCAAAGAGAAAAGTTTACTCGTAGAGTAATGTTTTGGAACGCTTCCTAGTGTAGCAGCACCTGTTTTTTCACGAAAAGGCCCTACTCCAAAACATTTCAGTTCAGAACCACTTTAGTGAGTCGATGACTTTTAATTGTCAAAGTGCTACAACGCAACATAACGGCGTAAAATATGGCCGGCCGCCTGCCTAGCGCAACGGCACAGGGAGGAAGGAAATTTCTCTTAACTTCTTACGCCGTGTCCTACGCCGGCCAATCGCAGGTAGGCATCTGCAACGATGGGAGTCAGTGCAGTGCAAAACGAACTCGTGCAGTAAGACAAGTCTGCAACCGCGCTATCCCATCCTGTGAGTCTTAGGCCGTGTTCCAATTGACACTTTTTAACATAGAGGTCACGTGACCCGATTTTGTCAACAAAATTGATGACTTAATTTTGTAACTAGTGTGTTGCGTTTTGTCAGCTTCGAAGCTGACAAAATACCAAATCGCTGCCATATTTGTTTTGCTTGGTTGAGACGTTTAAATAGGTGCACATACGGTACAAGCAACGTTATTGGAATAAACTAATGTGTATCGTACTCGCAATAGTTCTTCCACAAATATGGTTACTGAAATATTCCTGAAATAGGTATTATCTCATGACTAGAGACCTGAAAAATTCGCGAGTTCAATGACCTAGAGGCTATACTTTTTTTTCATATGCAAAATCATGCAGATATCACTGTTCATTGGTTGCTTGTTGTATTAGTGGAAGACGGTGATTCGGTCTGCATTTTACTGTGTATTTATTATAGGCTCAGAGTTGTCCAGGAGGTGTAATTTAACGGGTAGACCAATAGCATTAGCGATACAAACGCACGGGGTTTTGAATTCTAGCTTGTCCCGAAATGAAAACGCGCAATTTTTCAGGTGTGTTTACTCATGACACAATTTTTTGTTAAGAAACATTTTCACGTCGTTTTTGGTTTATTTTGTTGATTTTAAATTTGAAACGGCCCTCTAACAGCTTTCGGTAATAGTTACTGTTTAAGACTTTAAATACATCAAATAATAATTAGCATGACATACTAGACAATTTAATGTCACGGTGTTCTGACTTAACGCTTACGAAATTATAAACACGAATCGGAACACGACCTTACGACAAAGATACGCTGATAGGTGCACGTGACTTTCTGACGTCATGGCGCTGTCTCGATCCCCGTGTCCCAGGTCAAAGCATTCAGAAAATTGAACTTTTGTCGCATGTTGTGTCCTAAATTGAAAGGAAAAGAACCGCTGGGATCAGAATATCGGGGCAGACGCAACGCGATGGGCGCAACGCGAATAAAATAATTTTCCAGCCAATCACGATCGAGACTTCTGTGACATCAACGCGATAAAAAAAAAATCGCCCGCAGGACAAGATTTCCGAATAGAAAATATTTATAATTTATTCGCGTCGACAGGTCTATAAATCTTAAAACTCGACATGTTTTTGGTGCTAAAGTTTTACATACGCTATTATTTACCGTATTAATAAGCAAAGAAAACGCATTTTTGTTCGTAGATGTAATCACGGCCATATTTTCACGCTCAAAGTACCAGCGCACTTCATACAAATTAATTTGTGTTGTTCCGTAAATGTATGCCCCAGCTGACCTTCTTTACAAATGTCGGATCTACATTTGGAACGGAAGTCGACACGTGAATGCTGATTAGTTTATTCAAATAATATGACTCACTGACAAAATACAACTATTGGCTTACTGCTGATAACTGCCCCATTACTGCGGACGAAACTTGGTTATTAATATGTAAACAGGGAAAGTCATCGGTGACGGGATGCGCCGTACGAAAACTAACTTTGGTTCTGTTCGAATTCACTTAAATACATCCTCATTCGCTTACCCTTGATTCCATCAATATGACAATTCCCCACATTCCTGTGATACCCTTAGGGGCCGCGGCAGTGTGGTGGTTAGACTACTCGCCTCCCACCAAGGCGAACCGGGTTCGATTCCCGACGGGGTCACACCTGGATCTTCGCATGTGGGCATCGAACTGGACGATGCTGCTGGTCGACGAGCTTTCTCGGGGATTTCCCGTTTTCCCCTGTCCTTGCATTCCGGCACTGCTACACACTCACTTCGCCCTCATCGGCTCTGAAGACCTCGCTGTTAACGAGTCGCCCAAACCTCTTCACTCACCCACTGCAAGTTTCATTCAGAGAAAATAATAATAGTAACAATAATGTGAATTTGTTTATTTCAGAGGCTTGATAGTGTTAATCTAGTGCATGATAAAGTAGACAGAATCTTTCTAAGGAATTTCTCCTGTAATGTATACGAGAGGTAGTATGAAAGGAATATAGCCGGATGGGATGCACACATCATTTACTGAATGTGTCAAGACATGATTTTAGATGCAAAATTCGCTATATTCTTGGTTACCTATCATGCTAACGTAACCTGAACTACAGAAAAAGGGGGGGGGGGGGTAAAATAGACTAAATATGAGGTAGACTGCTTATTCGTCTTCTGCGCATGTACCCCAACATTGACCTACCCCAGGAACACAACTGCCAAAGTCACATGGTTAACAGTGATGAATGTGTTAACTTATAGCTTAATTTTTAAATGACATGCTCTGTCATATTAATAAAATAATTTTACCAGTTTGAATTTAATCAAACTACATATCAAATTGATTAGAGGAGGTGTAAAAATATCTCGAAGCACTTGTTTACTAAACAGTATTCTAAACTCAAGTCCAAGCCCCGCCTTCTTTACAAATCGTATTGGCAGAAAAGTTATTTGTTAAGCCCGGGCGAACACAAACCACCACTCACCGATTTGACAGTTCGCACTGAAACAGCCAAAACAATGGCACTAATGGCCAACCAAACAAATTAAGCCACACACATAAACAGTATTATTCACTATATACACCATTAACATACTGTCCACCGAAAACGATTACTTTCAAGTTCACAAGTTCCCCGGCCCGGGGATTGAACCCGGTTCGCCTTGGTGGGAGGCGAGCAGGCTAACCGCTCAGCCACCACGGCCCCGCCAACTTAAGGTATATTTGAAGGACGCTCGCATCATGGAAATTCTTTTTCACTACGTTATTACTGCAGTCATCACTCTTATCGTCCCAAACAACATGCCGAATTTCAATTTCATCTAGGCCTATAGAATCTTCTGTGTTAAAATCAAATCTCATGACCACAGCCAACAGGCGCTCAACAAAAAAGGGACTAACCTCTGCATTTCTCTGGCTACACTGTACAGAAACTACGCACTGCGTGGCTGGCAACACAAATTATAAAGTTTGCATGACAGGTGTCACAATGTGAAAGCTCCTCTATATACAGGCTGATTCTAAAATCATGGGACACACATTGAGGGGTGGTAGAGCTCACTAAAACAAACAATTATTTTACAGGAATATATGGACGGGAGTGACGCGTTGAGGCACAAACACAAAAATAACACATGAAATGCAACACAGTGTTTTTTACAACGTCGCCGCTAAATGCCTGTTTACAGCAATGTTTATAATAATTATTGCTCAAAATTGCTACCACCGATAGTAATGCAAGCTTGGTAGCGTCGGTGGAGTGATGCTGATGCAGCAGGTCACTGGCGCACCGTTTGACTGCCCTCAACTATCACCACCATTGTCAGTCAATCACGCCATATGTAGAGGTCGCCAAGCATGCGTGACTGCTGGTGGATGCATTTCCAGCAACTGTTTTAGCATTATCTGTACGGAATCACTCGTTAAGTATGCTGCTAATGAACATTTTATGTTTCCGTTAATGTGTTATGTTTTTGTGTTTGTGCCTCAACGTGTCACTTCCGCCCAAATATTCCTATACAATAATTGTTTGTTTTAGTGAACTCTACCACCCCTCAATGTTTGTCCCATGATTTTAGAATTATCCTGTATAGCTATGTGTGTGTATTTTATTAATGATTATAGGAATTATTTTAGCGTAGGAAATAGAGAAAATCCTGTACACATGCGACACTAGCGCTTATCTAGTGGCGAAAAATTTCAGTTGCCAAACTAAAAGCATTGAGCTTCCCAACCTCAGTCGAATAAACCTTGCTGCGTGTCACCGGTAACGGGGCTCGGACAACCTCAAGCCACTGTGACCAATCACAACACTGCAGTGTTCCAGCACTCCCAGTGTGAACGCTGCAGTTCAGAGTCAACACACTAGAGGTCGCGGGGGACGGCCACAAGGGACCCACACTGGAAGCGCCTTAGGAATAGTCGCTCAGAAACAAAGTTAATTATCATTTAAATTTTGTCAAGTCAAATGTCATGTGACATGATCGTGATATGCCTCATTGAAACACGCCAGTTAATGTACTACAGCCGGCTTACGTTAATGTGTTACGTGAACGTGAATTCGTCGCAGTCCCGGGTAACGTATACGCCGCGTCGATTGTGGCATGGCCTTTACCTGCACGTAACGTGCTCATTTCTGGGAAACAGTTTGTAAGCAGACCTTGAAGATATAATCTCTGCGATATGGTCCGCATGGCGATAAGGTGATTTCCCGCGAACCTTGACCTTCGAGGGTTTGGCTATTCCAACACAGCTTGTATTGATAAACGGGGAATATCACGTGATGCCAAAATACCGTCATAATTCGCTCAGTATGACGCACCGACTTCAAAGGACTAAATTAAGGTTTATTCTACTCAGGTTGGGGAACAAAACGAGATTTCTTATGGGTAGAGCCAGTGATATTTCGCGGAAAAATATGAGTACACGGTAGACTTAAATACTATAAGAACCCAACAGCAGTTTGTCTACTGTCATTGGTTGCTGTCTGCTTGAGGAGGCGTTTTCATATTTGACCGGGCCACTCAGAATTCAGGAACATCGGCACGGCACTTACCTGCAGGAAGTTAAAAAGTGTCAAAACGCAATTCAGCCTATCAAGATCAGTAAACGACCCTACAGTGTTTTGAAATATAACTTGTCTTGGAATCTTTTCGCGAAAGAGTTTGGCATAGGGAAAATTTCCGCCGCAATGTGCGCTGGTGTTTTTTAAGCTGGCGGTTGAATTGAGAAATTATATTATGTGTGTCTAAAAGTTTGTGTTTAGCTGTAATTGTGATGTATACTTGCCCCAGTCGAAATTGCAAGTATTAACTTATTTCGTTTATATTATTCACGCCCTCCAATTGTGTTTACAAGAGCAAACAGTAGAAATTTGGCGTTGGTCGTTCATAAGAAAGCGCATTTCAATGGAAAAACGTTACGAATTTAGATGCGAAATAAATATGGCTGTCATCAAAAGGTACTTCGTAATTTTCTCCTTTCCCGTAAGGAAATACGCATCAAAGTCCTAGAAATGATATTTAACCTTTGTTGGTACATAGATAAGGGTGGCTAGAGTAAGGGAAAACAAGCAAAACCTAGAAAAGTCAGGGAATTTTGCATTTCTGAAAAAGTCGAGGGAATAGCAGGGAAAGTTATGTTAGGCAGGGAATTTAGATNAAAGTCAGGGAATTTTGCATTTCTGAAAAAGTCGAGGGAATAGCAGGGAAAGTTATGTTAGGCAGGGAATTTAGATAACATAGTTAGGAATGCATTTATTCAGAAAATTAATATTGGATTCTAACACTTCTTCTACGTGCTATTTCATGAATTTTCTGTGCACTATCTTTTTGATTCCACTATATTTAAAAGCCTGGGGGCAATTTTGTTGTGTTGTGTTATCATGTCTATCATACACATTTTCGTGGATGCATTTTTTTCTTGTTGACCTGTGTTTCATTTTTTTGACGTGCCATCGCTGTGTATTTTTTTTAATTTGAAAAAGTATTTTATAAACATTTGTTAATGCTTTGACGAGCACTCGTAAAAGAAAAGGAAGGCTGCATACGTTGGTGAGCCCATAAAAGGAATATGTACATCTTTAAGAAATAACAGAAAAATACTTCTATTTTTTTTTTTTGTGTATTTTGGTCAAGGAAAAGTAACAGGAGGATACTTGGAAATGCTAGGAAAATGTCAGCGGATTTGCTACAAGGATTTTGCTAGCCAGCCTGTAGATGTAAATGTTTGAAATATTACTACAGCAGTTTTTCATACGTACAATTGTATATATGTATAACTTATACTAGACCTTTCCAGATACAGATAATTTTGTAGCTTTGCCCCACGACTTATCAGAGACAAGCCATTATCGTGAGAAAAATATACGCTTAATGACGTTTAGCTGTAGATGTCAAAATGTTTCATCTTTACATATGAATGTTTCGTTTTCTACATCAATTTTTCCCACGTAATATATTATTGTAATTTTTTTTATGCTTTGCATAATAGGTTTTGATAGAAAACATTTCCACCCTGAAGAAGAATATGAAAATTGTCGGGGAATCAAAATTGACTTACTATTGAAGTATATTTTCTCTGTACTGTTTGCACTGTTTGTATTACACCATTTTACTGGCATATCGCTTGTAAACGGGGCCAGAATGTATTTGAGCAGATCCAAGAATTCCATGTCATCCATTTCCGAACAGTCTTAATGCATTTTCAAGACCTTTAAAAATCAAGATAACCTAAACCTGAATGTAAAAATTTCCATAGCTGTAAATGTTCGTATTATTTTTACCTAATTTACGTACTCTAGTCTCATTGGTCATAAAGCGGTTTGTATCAACGATACCGCTCGTTGTAGAAAGTCTATGAAAATTCATGCAGCGTAAGCAAAAATGGTTAATTTAAGCTGAAATAATCGTATGCGAGATATTGCCACGCAAATGAAAAGACGTGTAGATTTTCTGTTACCAATGCATTACTAAAATCACTGTTCATTACTGCAGCACAATTGAATAATATGTTTCATGTGGTACGCGTAAACAGTTAACTATAACTGCGTTGCAGCGTATGTTGACAAAATGACGAAGTGGTCACGTGTCGAACCATACAAGATGCGTTCTCCAAGGAGTATTTTTGAGCGAGGTTTTTTTTTGTAACTCACGAAGAACTCTATTTGTGAGAGTGCCCCAATTGTAAACAAAGCACGCGAAAAATATATAATCCATCCACGGTTACTTCACGCTTTTCTAAAGCCCTGCTAAAGTTCTACTTCTAGGATATTCCTCCGCCTTGTGCAAACTAAGCTTAAATAAGTCTAGAAAATTACACCGTAGGACAACGCACCGGATTCGCGCGCTGTCAGTTGTAAATAATATTTTATATGAGAACTATTTCTTACTAGACACTACCAACACACGTGTTTTCTCACTGTTTTCATAAAGATTTATTTTAAATGAAAATTTTTTAAATTTATAAATAAAATATTGGTAAAACAGGACATTTTTAGTAAACAACCAAACACGTCATACATGGGGTTATTTTTCAAAGGGTGAGATTCAAAAAGCGGGAAGAAACAGCGAACAGACTATGCGTGAAAGTTTGTGCCAACTGTTGCAATCGTTGTCAACATCTGTGCACACAACTGAAGCAAACAAAACTTCCCCGACTGCGTACGCGCGTATACAAACAAACACAATCAGCTATTCATATTTGTTCTGTCAATAACCTTCCAGACAACCACTAAATAAATTAACGGTTTGCTCTTTCGTAGTTTGCAGATCAGTTTGGACAGCCGAAGAGAGTTCTCTGTGAAGCAGTTTAAATGCAGCCGCGACTATGGTTACCGTAATCGCCATGCAAGAGGCGACTTTTCAAGCATAATTTCGCGCCCTGCAGGATTTTTTTTTTGTAGTGACAAAAATGTCAGGCTTTCTTGAAGTGATGAAAATTTAACAATTTTCCTCTAATTATTTTGATATTATTAGTTTTTGTGTAACAAATCTTGTTATTGCTGTTGTCTGAATTAATTTGGTTAATTACATAAAAACGTTCTAAAGTAAATGTTTATTGTGTAAAACAACTGTACGGATACAAGTTTATTGTCCTGGTACTTATCATTCAAGTTTTATGTTAACTGAAAAAAATGGAACATTGTGTTATCAATTAAGTTTTTGAATATTGTTTCATTGAAATACCAATTACTAGGGCCAGTGACTTTTCGCGTAAAAATCGGCACACACAGTAGACTTCAATACTATATATACACCTCAGCTGTTGTTATACCTCCATTGGCTGCTGGTGCCGTGTCCGTCTTTGACCAAGCCACTCAGGACTAAGTAACTCCGACACTGAACCTTCGTGATTCGTGCGCAAACGGTTAACTCGGGCCAGAACATTATTTAGCCAATCAAAGAATCTGGACGACTCTACAGTGCCTTGGACTGTATCTTGTCTCGAAATGTTTTCACGAAATATCACTGCCCCTACTTATTACTTGATTTTATTTNTAATTACTTGATTTTTTTTTCAAGGTCATTAAGATTAAGCTAAGTGCGAAAAAAAACGAGTAAATGGTTTTGATATGTAAATACTTAGCGGAGGTGTTGAAATTGTTTTTTTTTATCCTGAGAGTCTGGTGAACCTAGCCACGACCGCAAAAAAAGAGTACTTTGGGGAAACAGACTGCATATGTAATCTCGATAGAACTAACTTCACTGCAGGTAGGATATAGCGGGACTTTTTGGATAATGTTGATGTTTTGTGCACGCTGTGTGGCAACTAAATACGCCACGTGGTCGTTCCATGCGGCGGAGTTGAGGTTCGAGCGTGATAACATAGTTAGGTATGCAATTATTTAGAAACTTACTATTGCATTCTAACACTTCTGCGACATGCTATTCCATGAATTTACTGTGCACTATTTTGGTTTTATTCCAATTTTGTAGAAAGATTTAAAAGCCTGGGGAAATTTTGTGGTTTTATGTGTAGGGGCAGTGATATTTCGCGAAACGATTTCGAGACAAGATTGACGCCTGCGGCGTCCCTATATTTTATTCGTCCGTACCACGCTCTAACGAAGCTCACAGGCGAACGACATCAATCAGGATTTAGGACCTGGCAGCCGTGACGAAGGGAACGGCGCCAGATCGGCCTTACAAGACGACCATTTGCATGGGAAGGCGGACNGACCTGGCAGCCGTGACGAAGGGAACGGCGCCAGATCGGCCTTACAAGACGACCATTTGCATGGGAAGGCGGACATGC